>CM038219.1:45748708-46264907 GCA_021442155.1 Cymbidium sinense
GTTCATTGAAAGAACACAACACTAATCCCTACCTATTCATTCCTATGCTATTACTTAAGAAGGACGTCCACACTTGTATATATAAATTTCATAAACAAAACAAACAAGCAAATACAAACTTTTTGCATCTATCTTTTTCCATTCATTACTTTTATACATGTGCTTGTATTTAAGGAAAGTGGTATATTAGTCTGGACAACCCCAAGGTTGTGAGGCTTTAAGTAGCCCTAAGTAAGTCTTATATCTTACACCCTTGGTGCTAACAATGGCACCATAGTCACTTATGCCTTTCATACAAACTCATGTGCATGTGAATAATGGATAAAAAACCCCTCTTTTCTACTTAATGGAAGTCATGCATCATAAAGCATTCCAATTTTCTTAAGTAATATTTCTTGGCATTCATCATAAAGTGTGCTAAACATTTCAATTTGTATGTATAGATATGCTTAGGATTCATTCATATGCATGTTATACATGTTGGGAAAGAAATGAAGTGATGTGTGTTTTGTGATATTAGTTCACTTTACTTAATCTTAAAATGCCTTTCTTTTTTTTAATAGGTTTGTTTAGGGAAAATCTAAACTTAGGATTAATTAAAGCACATAATAAAACATTCACTAAAAAAAATCAAATATGAATCTACTTTAGAAATTATTTAAGGTAGGGAAGGAAAGAGAGGCTCTCTTCTCTTTTCCCTCTCTTTACAACATTTAGTAATTAATTATAGGATTCATTCAAACCTAAACAAAGCATCAAATAAAATCAACCCAAATTAACTAAACACTTAAATGACCCTACCTATCTAACATCTTCACTTAGAAAATCAAACCATAAATCCTAGCTAAGCATACCACACAAACCTTAAATAGCACACATTTTAAGTCACCACTTCTAGCTTTAGGTTAGGGGTGGTGGCTTTGTTGTTTGCTTTTATTTTGTGATGTATTATTTCTAGTCTGGAAGTTATGGTGTATGTGCATAGAATGAATAGTTGGATGATTTAGTATAATAATTATTTTTTGATTGTGCTTAAGAGGCATATATTGTAATATACTTTTGATGTGTAGTGCTTATGCTTATAAGCATAATCCAATAGGCCAGGTGGAAATGGTTACCCATGTGTGGGGTGCTAAGTCCAATATACATACTTGGGATTTGTATGGCTTGTTTAACTAATCCTTATTTTGCAGGTGTTAGTTAGATTTACTTTTCCTTTTCATGTAATTTTACAATTAGGATTTTGGAATGAATGTTATAGGGGATTAGGATGAGCAGTAGTCATAAGATTATATCTTATGTAACATGTGAAGCTTTTGGAGTAACCACCTTTGAACCATCCAAAAGAAGGTACCAGAAGAAAGAAGAAAGAAGGAAGAAGAAAAGAAAAAAATGAAGACCCCCCTATAACATGAATTTCCTTACTTAACTGTAAATTAATTCATTTGTAATCTGGGTTGTATAAGGGTAGAACTTGGCTACCCAATTTATTTTTGGGTTTGTGCAGTGATGCCCGACCATAAATGGCCTTTTATTCTTTTGCATTATCTTTATAAAATATTTGATATTTTGTTTAGCTTGTCCATTAAGATGGCATGTTTTCTTAGTTTCTTCCTTGCTTGATTTATGGCCTGGATGATGATTAGGCTCTTAGAGAAAAATAAATCTTCTATCAAATTAAATAACTCAAAATTAAAAATAAATAACTCATAACCTCATTTAAAGCCTAAGTTAAAATCAAGATAAAAGAATTAGAAACCCCTTACATGGATGAGTATTTATTTTATAACATCATGCATAAAAGCATATTTTTACACTCTTGATTGGAGGGCTTCCACCTTTGCCAAGGAACTTGATCTTTGAGAGCCATGGTGGAAACACACCTGCCCCTTCTCGCTGATTTTGGCCCATAATCTTATTTATCATGCATTAGGCATATGAATCCTATAAGCCTGAGTCAAATAATTGTCCAAAAAAGAAAGTAAAATGAAATATAGTTTGCATTAGATCTAGGTCATTTTTCATGCCCTTACATGATCTAGTCTCTTAGGGAGTGAGTTTAAGGACTTAGTCTCTTTCTAAAATAAACAACAACCTAGCTATCTTGCATAAAGTATATGACTTACCTACATGAATTTAAAATCATAGGAGGAGTTAGTTGGCAGCCACCCTCAGGTGGTTGTAAGTCCAAGCAGTTGGGTGGTTTGTCCACTATTGTGGAGATAAATTAAATACACATTTTTGCCTTAGATTTAGGTCATGCTTTTGGCATTCGCCAAAGCTCCCAAAATTTAGGTTCTAAGGTTTCTTATCCCTTCTATGGGCCATAAGCATAAATTCTCATCTCTTAGGCATTTTCATGACCTTGTATTATGGAATGGTAGATACTAGAATTCTTATAAAATATCAACTCAAATAAATAAATCAATTTAAAAAATATAAAGCCCAATCATAAGATAGTTTGAGATGCTCGTTGGGTTTTCTAGCATCGTGAGCATCTCCTACTTATTTTTCTTTGGCTTTGATAATAACTCCCTCTCTTTGATCAACCCCATTTGATCTTCCAAGATAAACTAATCGATTGATAGTCCTACCTATTAAAATATTTGGAGATAATGATCATTTACCTTAATCGAGAGTATTCTTAAGGAATCCCCTTCCTTAGGATGTAATTAACTATGGGGGCTTGCCCCTGTAAGGAACTTAATGAACCCAGCTTAAAATAAACCCTACTTTACTTTTCTATGTAAAGTAGGGGAAGAATCTCTGGTACATATGCAGATCTATTATCCTTAGGAGTCCTTATTGAGATGATTAGGTCCATTGTAGGGTGGTGACTTCTATCTTTTGAGATAGTAGACCTCTCCTTAATATCATACCTGATCACCCTCAATAAAAACATCTACGGATCTACGTGGTGTCCAAAAATGCATAAAAAGAAGTATATTTCTATCTTCATTTTATTCCACATAAATTGAAGATGGAAGTATACATTCTTTAGAAATATAAAAATTTCACCACATCCATAAGCAAATATATATTTTTTGTTTATATGTTTGTGCGGACCCTGTTGGTGTGCAAGGGACCACACTGAGAAGGGGCTATATCAGCCTTGTCCTATCTCAGACTAATGGACCAAGGGAGAATTTGCATATTCGCAAAAAGGATTCTCCAACAATAGGGGTGGCTACTAGGAAAAGGGGAGTGTCCAATCCAAGAGTAAACTGGGTAGTGTCTAAATGGGGTTGCTAAGGACGTGATCCAAATAAAGTGCCCACAAGGTAGGTGCTACTATGGGCATTATTCTAGACCCTGTAAATGAAAGCCTATAGATGTATGGTGGCTAAATCAAGGAGAAAGCTTGTAGACTTACATCTGCTATGAATGATGTATCTATCGGGTGGGTCACTTCCAACATAGCGAGGACCAACCAACCTAAGGTGCCCGTAGGTGTGCGATGATCAATCTAAAAAGAAGGCTTATAGACTTACATCTTCTCAAATGGAAATGATCATCGGGATAATCTTTCATCAGTTGGATAGATGATATCCGACTTAGGGTGACTACTAAGTAGGGAGTCTCACGAGAGGACTAGATCCAGACTTGAAGTAGTCAGGAGGAAAGGAACCACTAGGGGACTTATCCTAAACCTAAATATACTCAACCTAGTTAGTGCAAGATGGCCAGTTCAAGAAAAAAGCATAGCATACTTACATCTTCTTAAACAAAGTTAACATGAGATAGCTTACCGGTCGGCCTACCAAACTAAAAAGGCGCTCATTAGTTTGCAATGGTCAAGTCAGGAAGAAATCATGTAGACTTATATTTTCCTAATAAGGAACTAGTGGGGTGACACACTAATAGGGTAGTATGTCAACCCGACCTAAAGAAGCTAATGAGTGAGTGTCATGGGGGCTTTATCCCACATCAAAGTTGCTTGAGATAAAAGATATGTGTTTATTTTATATGTGGTTGTGTGTAGTTTGAGTTTGTGTTATATTGATAAAGGATAAGATGCTGCTCGGGCACCTAACACTTACTATAAACACATCATGGTGGATTCACAAACAAATATGTCTTCAAAATAGAATAGATGGAATTTGAGATAAAAATTTTCATTGATAATTATTTTCAAACAAGATTTATGGATAATATTTCTTCAAGTAGAGCCTGTTGATTGCAAGCATCAGGTTCTCCCTTATGATTTATGAGCTAATAAGATCCTCTTTGGTAGGCCTTCTCTATGGCAAAAGGGCCTTTCCTAGTGGGTTCAAACTTGCCTCCCATCTTGCAATGGGCAACAATTGGTCTCCTTAGAACTAAAATAAGCTCTCCTACTTGAAAAGATTTAAGATGGACCACATTATTATGAGATTGAATTATTTTGGACAACTCAAAGTTCTGGCATGCCCATAGGAGTCTATCCTCCAAACATTTGAGCTCTTCTAATCGTAACTTGGCATTCTTCTCCATTATGATCTTGCTACCCACAGCTATCCTTAGTGATGGGAGTTGGACTTCTAATGGTAGAATAGCTTTAGGCCCATACACTAAGGAGAAAATGGTATATTAAGTTGGAGTTATGTATGTGGTGCAGTAAGCCCATAAGGCTTCAACCAACTACTCATACCACTATCACTTGTTGTCGTCAAGTGTCTTCTTTAATATCTGGATGAGAGTTTTGTTGAAGGATTATGCTAAACCATTTTCCTTCAGATAGTAGATGGTAGAATATCTCTAATCTATGTTGCATCTCTGAGCAAAGTTGTTGACTTTATTGCTCTTGAATGCAATACCATTATTATATATAATTCATCGAGACACCCCGAACCTATATACGATATAGTTCTTGAAAAGCTGGAGCACATATTAAGTTGTGACCTCTCTAAGTGGGATTGCCTCCACCCACTTAGAAAAGTAGTTGGTGGCAGCTAGAATGAACTAATGACCATTGGAACAAGGAGGGTCAATCAGACCCACTATGTCGATACCCCAACACTCAAATGGCCATGAGGCCAAAGTAGGGAATCAGATATTGGGTGTTTGGTGTAAGACCATACCATGCACCTGACATTGGTAGCATTGCCTAGCTACTTTCATGTAGTCTGTGATCATCGAAGGCCAGTAGTATCCTATTCTTTTGATCTTGGCTTTCATCTTTAGATCAAATTGTTGCACTCCACATAAAATTGAGTGTACCTTGGTCACAATCTTATGAGCTTCATGTTTGTCCAAACAATGTAACCACATATGAATAAAAAACTGTCGATATAAGGTGCCATCAATGAGAGCATAAGAAAGAGCCCTCTGCTTCATTTGATGTGATAGGGACTTCTCTTAGGGTAGTTTATCTATATTTAGATAATCCATGAATGGTTGCCTCCAATCTGAGTCATCGTCCTCTTAAGAAATGGCAAACTCCCCTTAAAGAGGGAGTTTCTCGATGAGCTCAGAATCAATAAGGGATAAGACTTATCAATTTTGGACCCTTATTGGTATGGACTTATGTTATGGACATGCCAACTCCTTGGAGAGCTTGGCTAAAGCATCTGTTACAGACATTTTCTACTTGAGTAATCTTATAAATGGTAACCTCTGAGATTTGGGCCAACAAGTCCATAGTATACGTGGTAATGATGGAGCCTAGGCTTTAGAACCTTATCGACCCAACGATTTGGTTGATAACTAATTGAGAATCCTTAAAGATATTGATATTCTAGATGCTTAGAGTAATGGCTAACTCCAGACCTGCAATTAGAGCCTCATATTCAGCTTCATTATTGGTGCATGGATTTGACATGTGATATGAGAATCTCATCACATCATGGTCTAGAGTGAGGAGAACTATTACTACCCTTGGCTTTCATGAGATAGTAAATCATGGTTCTTCTCCCCTTTGAGAGGAAGCCCCACCCTCAAAATACATCTCTCAATGGTGAATGCTAGTGTCCCCTAAGTTCATGATTTATTCATCGGGGTGGTCATCACTAAGCAGGGAATCAATAAGAAGTGGGTGTGTTGTTAAGAAATCTGCTAGTGCTTGTCCTTTCATCACATGGATGGGTACTAAAGTAATATCAAATTATGATAAAATCATGAACCAATGTGCCAACCCTTTAGATAGTGTCTGTCATGTCATGAGATATTATAGTGGGTTGATCCTAGAGATTAAGTTCACCTTATGAGAAAGCATGTAATGTCATAGCTTTTAGGATGTGAAGATTAAAGATAGGCAATGCTTTTCAATGGGTGCATAGTTTACCTCAGTAGGGATTAGATGATGGCTGAGATAGTAGAGTGCATTCTCTTTCCTTTCTTCATTGGCTTGGGCCAACAAAGCACCAAGGCAGTCTTCTAATGTAACGATATATAGTATCAATGGCTTGCCCGGGATAGGGGCTGCTAGAATTGGTGGCGTCATCAGGTAGTGCTTGATGTCTTCAAAGGCATGCTGACACTTATCATCCCACTTGAACTTGGCATCCTTTTTGACAAGTGCTGAGAGTGGCTGGCATCTTCCTGATAGGTTGGAAATGAAGCATCTTAGATATGCCAACCATCATTGAAATGATCTAAGTTGAGTTAGACTTTTAGGGGGTGGCATTTCTAATATTGCCTTGATCTTATACAAATCGATTTTAATTCCCTGATGTCAGACAACAAACCTAAAGAATCCACTAAAGCTACACTGAATGCACACTTCAGTGGATTCATTTTAAGGTTAAATTATCTTAACCATTCAAAACTACTCTGAAGTAAAAGAGATGGTCTTCCTTTTCTTTACTTCTGACCATGAGATCATCAACATAACACTCAACTTGATGATGAATGAGTTCATCGAAGATTCGAGTCATGGCCCATTGGTAGGTAACACTAGCATTTTTAAGGCCAAAAGGTAAGACCCTATAACAATAAATTATGATCCGGGTTTGAAAGGCAGTATTTTTTTCATCTTCAGGGGCCATCTTTATTTGGTTATATCCAAATGAGTCATCCATGAAAGAGAAGACTGCATGATATGAGGTAATGTCCACCATCAGTTCTGGTATCGATAGTGGAAATTCATCTTTTGGACATGCCTTATTTAGATCCCTAAAATTGATGGATATACAAATTTGGTGATTCTTTTTCTTAATCGAAATAACACTGGTCAACCAGGTAGGATGTTTTTCTTCCCTGATGAAGCCAACATCAATCAATTTCTTGATTTTATAAATGACTTGCTATTTAATGTATAATCGCATATATCTAGGAGCTTGCTTGATAGGATTAGCATTAGGCTCTATTGCTAGTTTGTAGATTGCTACTTCAAAAGATGAACTGGGCATCTCTTTGTAACTCCATGTGAAGCAGTCCTTAAACTCAATCAATAGCCTAACTAAGTCATTGATTTTTATATCATTCAACAAAGAATTGATGTATGTCAGATGTGGATTATCTTTTGTTCCTAAGTTGATTTCTTTGAGCTAGTCAATGGTTGATCTGATATGCTCTTCAAACTCTAGCAGTGCATCGTTGACTTCAAAATCATCTAGAGCATTTGAAGTTTCTAAATACAACTCCTCATATGAGTTAGCATAATTTAAAAAGAACCTATCAGACTCCAAATGATTGGTGATGACTAAGCAGTAATCATCATTATCAATTAGACCCACTGTACTGAACCCTAGTCCTGATCTTGATTGAGTGCTTTTACAATCATTCTTTTATATTCTTTTGAAATAGTCTGACCTGTGCATTGACTAAGTATGTCAGATTAAACCTTTCTTTGCTAAGTTTAAAACCCATGGTGAGTACCAATCAAAAGGTAATTCTATTAAATCTTTCTATAAATCATCCTCAAGTTCTACATCAAATTCTTGACTTAAGGATAATGCTCCCAGAAAGAACCTCTACACCTTCATATCTATACAAGATCTAGGGGCATCCTTAACTACCAAACCCTCAACTTTTTGTGAGAAAGTGAGGTTAGAGCTAAGGTTTCCAACTGATGCCTAAGTATTTCATATACAATCTTAGATACATTTATGCTTAGCTTTGGAGCCTGATCTTCATCACTATCATGCTCAAGTGTCACCTAAAAAGGGATTTGCTATTAAGAAGAGCTGGCTAGTGTACTAATCACATAAGGCACATCCTCTAAACTTGATTCTAAGTCTATGTGGATAATAGGTGTACTCTTGATGGCTGAGACATACCTCTTATTGGGTGGCCAATAGGAAGGATTTCCATCTCTGGGGCTACCTCTAAACTCTCCTCTCCCTCTACCTGGTGGAGGTCAGGTAATCCTACCCATATGTTCGAATGGAGTAACGAACTATGAGTGGAATATAATGTCAAACTCTATATCTTCTCCTATGTCCATTTCTCGCTCCCTTTTATTTTCTTTTTCTTTTTCTTTTTTCTTTTCTTTTTCTTTTTTCTTTTCATTCTTTTTGTCCCTAATGGGGATCTTGACTAAGCTCACAAGAATGGACTTATTTATTTTGAGGAAGGAAATAAGATACATCCTCATATATCTCGACCTCATGAACTATGAATGGTTTGAGATCTCCTTTGACACAGTACTCAATCCCACCTCTCATGAATTTCATGCACTGATGTAGAGAGGATGGAACTATGTTATTTTCATGTATCCACGGTCTCTCAGTCAAAGCATTGAAAGATGTATCCAAGTCTATGATATAAAACTTGACTTGATCTTCCAATCATCTCCAATCCAATGGAGCCTAAGGCCCTCTCACCTTCTTCATTGAATCCTCTCAATATCATCCTCTATTTTTAGAGTTTGGAATGTTGATCATCAAGTAGGAAATGGCTCTTAGCCTCATAATGTTGACTGATGCACTCTGGCCAACCAAAACTCTTGATAGCTTGTATCTACCAACATCCACTGTAATATAAAAGGGGTGGTTGTGCTCTATCATCCCTAGAAGTAGGTCTTCATCACTGAATGTAACTCCTAGAGTATCTTTTGAGCTATGTGCCTCCTCTTCAGTAGCAGTCAACTAAGCTAAGAATATCTCTGGATCAAGTAGAGCCTTGATTAGAAATTCCCTCATCTCTTTGGATAAGACAAGGGCGTCATATATGCTTAACTTAGCTGGCAACTTTCTAAGATGTGCTAGAACATTGTAATCAACTCTGACTTGATCCTCCATAATCATATCCATAGATGGAGCATCCCGTGGAAGGCTTATCTTCTCACTGGAACCAATGACTTATTTACTCTTATCTTGAGGTGCTACCCTAGAAGGTAGAACATTGCCACTACGCAGGTTGACTTCAATGACTTCTTGGAATGATGAACTTGTAGAAATATCTACCTTTTTATCAGGTATACCTACAACTTTCTCTATGGGATTCTCAGAGTCGGTTGACTCCAAGTCAATCTTAAGAGATGAACTTGGTTGATTCAGAAAAAGAAAGTCTGATTTTGAATTAGAAGAGAGGAGATCGGAATGACTAGAGCTATTATTATTATTTTCTAGACTTAGAGAGTTTTCAAGAGGAATAAAATTGAGAGTATTAGAAGTGGACAAGAAGTAAAATCTACTTTCTTCATTGATTTTTTTTGGGGTGGAGGTACATGATAGAAATCCTATAAAGTAAGCATATTAAGGGATTCAATGCCATTGTCCACTTATACAATGCTCCTACCAATAGAAGAGGAGCTAATAGAAGAAGAAGTACTAGCTACAATGGTGGATGGAGTGCTTGACTTGGATGGTGGTTATGCTACTGAACTATCCCAGGCAAGCATGGTGAGTTAATGTTACTGCTAGGCTGTCACTTTCTTGAAGTTATCTTTGGCAACTTGTAAACCTTCCTTGATGTTGGAGGTTAGAGCTGCCTCAGGCACCTGTGAAGAGAGTTGATTAATCTTAAAACTACTTTTTTAGAGGTTCAAGATAATGCAATATCCCAACCTTCTTTTATCTTAAGAGGATCGCAAGTATCCGCAAGAATTACCCTAATATAACTGGATGGTTGTTCTAATAAGTATTCATTGTGGATAACTGCAGTGCCTAACTTGTAGAAATTCTCAAGCTAGTCCTTAAAAATAATACAATCCTCTAAGACATGACTAAACATGTGGTGGTCGGGGCATTAGTTAGGATTATTACTCTTGCCCACTTCCTCTAGTCTCTTGGGCTCAGTGACTGGATTTCTTTAAGAGATTCTTAAAGATTTTCCTAACTACCTCTCTCTTGAATAAATATGCTTTATTTAATCTATCGACAAAAGTAAGTGGGTAATAGCTACCTAGAGGTGGGTAGAAGTACCACTACTGGGTAGACTACTAAGGTGATGGGAATGGCTATTGTGGATACTATAGCAGTTGATAAGATGGCTAAGGTGGTGGTAGAAGAGGTGGAAAAGGATGTTGTTGAGCTCAAGATCTCTCATACTAGACTATCCACTACTTTGTCCTCTATTCTCTCAAACACTCTTCTGGCTTTTGAGATGATGATTGGTCAGGAAAGGGCAACTGTTTGGCTTACTCTTGTAGACTAGTCACCTTTTTGGTTAGTTACTCAAATGTCCTAATGGTACAGCCCTTAAGTATGAAGGCAATCGAACCATGAATACTCTTGAGAAGAATCTCAATGGCATGCTGTTCGGACGGCTGCAGATCGCATTTCATGCTCAAGTTGCACCACCTAAGAATATAATCAAGAAGGGACTCATTAAAATTCTACTTTTCTATAACAAGGTCACCTACAGTCACTCTTTGTTGATCTCCAGTAAACCTCTTGATGAAGAGGTGCTCCAACTTAGCAGAAGTCCTCACCAAACTGTTGGGTAGTTTGGCATACCAATCAAATGCAATCCCTGCTAGGCTACTGACAAAGAGTCTAAATAAGAGTGTCTCACTACCACCGATGTCAGACAACCAGCTCTAAAGTGTGTAATATGCTGATGCAGGTTTCCACTTCCATCTAGGATCTTGAACGAAGGTAGCTCAAAACCCTTGGGATATTGAACTACATCGAATTCCTCTGAGTATGGTCTACCGTTTAGAATGGATGAGCTCCCCCTTGCTTTCAACCATTGCTTCCCTCACCTACTACTCTATCATATGCTTAATATCTTTTTCATGCATGAAGGTGCCATCTGTGACCTTCCTATGCAAGCTACCAGCATCATCCTTCACGGGAGTGCACCTATGACAGCCTAAGGTATGTACCAACTTTGGCCGGCCAGCTACCATAGGAGAAGGCTATGAAATTGGGGCTGAGGTCTGCAGTACTAAAACCACTACCATCAACTCCTCTACTTTCTTCTCCATCCTATCATTGTGATCATCCTTCTGCTTGAGGTGGTGAAGTAGGTGTTGAGTTGAGTGAGAAGTGTCACCTTCCTCGAGCACGACACCTTCTTGGCTAAGCTGATCCTGCTGTAAGGACCCCCGTGTATCAACCATGTGGACCCCGGCTATGTCCTCCAACATGTCATCCTCATCAAGATCAAAGCTGATTCTATCCTCTTCTTGATCTGAATGGTCACTCCCTAGAATTTATCTCTTCTTGGCAAAGTAGTTCTCTAATATGTCATCTAGTGATCGATCTACTATGCCTGGTTAGACCGGCAAGAACACTCACTGATAGCTAACCATAGGATTATGCTACTCTAATTCTATGCATCGGATGCTGGCTACTGATAGGGTTTCCTCAATAAGAAGATCAATTATCATGGGGACTATATCTATGTTCCCTCCCTTCTCTCAAATTTTTTATGATGGAGGTGGTGCGACCATGACACTCTTGGGTCTCCACTCCTTCCTAACCATAGTTGAGGTAGGGGATCGAGCGGGTAGGATCGATCTCACCTCAATAGGTGGAATGGATGGAGTGGGACCCTTACACCATAGCTGGATCACCAGTAGGTATGGTCTTTCCTTGGATGGGGGCTTCTGAAGCTTGGCAAGGGTGGTAGATGTTGTGAGCTAAATAGGTGATGGTGGATAGTAAGTGGAGCAGTGTCATGGCAACACCAAGCTCCTCAAGATCTCCTTCGCATTGGTGCGTGAGAACAATGATGTCGAATGATCTGATAATGATCAAAAGATCCAGAGCATAGCCATCGACTACCTGACGTACCTCCATCTCTCTCTCTCTCTCTCTCTCTCTCTCTCTCGCACACATGGGCAGATACTCAAGCTTTGGTGACTCTCTCCTACAGATCTAGTCACTAACACTCCTAGGGATCATGAACCTTAGATCAAATAATGTACTAGACTTTGAGTGTAAGCTAGCTCGCATATGGTAAAGAAGTCTTAAGACGCATAGGGCCTCCTATGCTCCCTAGCTGGTATCTTGAAGTATGCCTGTGGTGGAGGTGATGTGACAATCCTCTTGTAGTCCTCCTCTCCATCTGAGGTTGAGAGGGAGTGAAACTTACTGCCACTCAAGAGTGGAGAGGTCTTACCAGGAGAACCCTCAGCGACGTGAGAGGTAGCATCAATTTTTCTAGCTGCTCGTTCATTGTCCTACTTGACCTTCTTATTTTTGTTGCAGTGTTGGGTGCGAGTGAGCAAATTAAAGCATGAGTTGGAACCTACCTTGAAGGTAGAGGAGACTATCTCAGAAGCTAAGATAGTCTTCCCCTTTGGGGTGATCGAAGAGGAGGTAGTAGCTCTCAGTGGAGCTATAGGGGCAACTGACTGAACCCGTGATGAAGCCGCTAGTACTAACATTGATACTGATTGGGGTGTGGGAACCATCGTAGCCTTCCTCTTCAATGAGGGGAACTCAGAGTAAGATGAAATGTCAAAGTGAAAAGGTGGCGTCTGTCTCGCCACCTCTTCCCTGCTAATAGTTATGAGGGTTGTCCCCTCACAAGTAACTCAAACTCCCTCTAAACAACTGCCAAAGTAAATCAGATGTGTGGCGGTAGTCATGGTGAGATTTCTTTGATCCAAGGCTCGATCTACAGCAGAGGGGAAGGAGAAAATAAACATGTCAGAAGCCATAATAAATGTACTGACTGAAGGTTGAAAAGATTAATTGTGCTAAAATCATTGCATTTATTGAAATATAATCGAGTCAGAGCCTTTGTTTAATATTTGTCTTCAATCATTAACTTCTAGATTGGATTTGGAATTTGAACCCACACTTGACAAATTTAGGTATGCTAAGTGAGATTTATTGAATTTTTGGAGAGATTTTTGATAATTGGGGGAGAGATTTTTCCATTTGATTTTGATTTAGAACCCATACTCAACCAATTTAAGTAGGTTAAGCGGGGTTCACATTTTTGGAGAGATTTTAGAGATATATATATGTTGTATGTCTTGTTTGAGAAATTGATTTGGAAAACCGTTTGCAAATTTAGGCATGCTAAAAGGTTTTCAATTATATGTTTGAAAATTTTGTGAAAACATCTTTGTTTGTGATGATCATTTGTGTGTGATATATGTTGATTTGAAAATGATGTTCTTACTAAATAAATTTGATATGTTAAGTTGGAAGCCAAATGTTTTTAATATATGGTTTGGTTATATGAATTTTGTGCTTTTTTGAAAACTTCTTATGAATTTTGTGTAAATATTTTATTATGTAAGTTTTGAAAAAGTGCTCTTGAAAAAGTGCCATTTTGCAAAACAGGTTATTTTCTTGAACATAAGATGTGTCTTGCCTCACCAAGCTAGTGGTAAAGAGGTTTTAAGTTTTAGTCATCTCCTTTCATTAGTTAATTTATATCTTTTACCTATTTGGGGACCCAATAGGGGTTTCAAGACCTACATGGAGTGAGGTCCTAAAACCTAAAGGATGTTGGCTAGCTTTCCTTAAGAATAAAATAAGCTAAGTGCCAATGGAAAGAAAGATAGTATCGAACTTATTTGAAATATAAGTCTACTATCGATGATTGGAGACAATAATTGTCTACTAGAGATGGAGAGAGGAACCCTCCCCAGCGAAGTCGCCAGAAAAATCTGTGGTGTTTATTTTTGGAAAGCATATGGGGGACACCACGCAGATTTGAGGAGGTACTTATAGAAGTGATTGAGTATGACATTGAGGTATGATGTACTATCTCGAAAGATAGAGACATCACCCTTCAATGGACCTAATCACCTAATAAAGACTACTAAGGCATGATGGGTCTTTGAATATACTAGAGAATTTTCCCCTACTTTATATAGATGAATAAACTAGGAATTATATTAAATCAGGTTCTAAAGTTTCCTATGGGGGCAAGCCCCCATAGTTAATTACATCTTAAGGAAGGTGAGTTCGTTAGGAATACTCTCGATTAAAGTAGGCAATTATTATCTCCAAAGATTTTAAGGGTAAGACTATCAATAAATTGGTTATATTTAGAAAATCAATCGGGATAGATAAAAAGGAGGACTTATCATCGAAACTGAAGGAAAAGAGTAGGGAATGCTCATGGTACTAAGAAAACCTAGTGAGTATTCCAATATATCCTATGGTTGGGTTTTATATGTTTGAAATTGAAGAGAATTATTTGTTTGAGTTAAATTTTATTAGATTGCTAGGGCTTATAATTCATCAACACAAGGTTATGAAAATGCCTAAGAGGTGAGGATTTATGCTTATATCCTAAAGAAAATAGCTACCTCAGATCCTAAATCTAGGGAGCTTTGGCATAAGCCAAAGCATGACCTAAATCTAAGCAAAGATGGGTGTATGGTTTATCTCCATAAGAGAGAGTAAACCATCCGACTTTTAGACTTATAACCACCTAGAGTGGCAGTCAGCTAACTCCTCCTATGCTCTAAAACTATGTAGGCAAGTCATATGATTTGGCAAGATAGTTGGGTTATTATTATTTAGAAAGAGACTAAAATCCATAAATCCACTCCCTTAGAGACTAGAGCATGAGTGGTATGAGCAATGAATTAGTTTAATGCAAATCTTTTCAAATTTTATTTGATTTTGGACACTTTATTTCAACTAAATCCATAGGATTTTTGTATGCCTAAATGCATGTTGAAATGAGTTATGGGCCAAATCAAGAGAGAAAAGCGTGAAGTTCCATCAGTAAGAGTTGCTCTCATAGGTCAAGCAGTTCCCATATGTGTAAAGATGAAGGCCCTCATTTTGCACAAGTAATTCAATATGATATGCATGGTCTTAAACATACAACATTCAGCTAAGGGGTTATTAAATCTTTTAATTATCTTGATTTAATGCCTAGGCTTTATGTCAGGTTATGAGCTATTTAGAAACTTTAGATATGAGTTGTATTTGGGGTAAGAAAATTTATTTTTTTCTAAGAGCCTAATCACATCCAAGCCATACATTAAATCATCATTTAGAAAAAAAATTATAAAAAGGTATGCTAGTTCTATTGCATAATTTAAACAAAACATCAATCAATTTTATAAATCTAACATAAATAAATAAGAGGCATTCGAATGCATACAACTCGAAAAGAAAAATGGGTAGCTCTCTTATAAAATCTAGTATACAAAAGAATAATTATAATGTACAAATGATAAATGTTATGGGGGATCTTCAAATCTTCAAGTCTCCATATCTCCTTCATTCCTTCAACTCTTTTGCTCTTTTGATTTGGTAGGCTTCAAGGCATCACATGGCACCCCAGGGCTAAGCCTTCGGGCCAATGTTCATCCTTATCCCCCATAACACTAATCTTAATTCTTAATATAAAATTATATTTAAAATAGGAAAAATATATCTAACTACACTTGCAAAATAAATATTAGCTAAACACACCATACAACCCAAGCGGTTATATGAATAATTTGGACTTAGCACCCACACATGGGTAAACCACCCAATCCTAACTTGGATTATGCTTAGGTGTTAAGCAACCTGCAAAAGAGAGCATTTATATTTATTTTAAGCACCCCTTAAGCACAATCCCCTGGAGAAAATATGATTAGGATAATCACGGTCTAATATATACTCTACAAAACATACACCTTATCATCCAATCTAAAAATAGTACATCATAAAACCAAATATAGATCATACCATACACAGCCCTAATATAAAGCTTAAAGTGGTGACTTAGTTCTAAGGTGTGTGTATTAAGGCTTATGTGGTATGTCCTAACTAAGTTTTGTTATGATTTTCTAAGTATGAAATGGATTTAATCATAAGAGGTTGATTTCACTTTAAGTGGTTTAATTGATTTGAGAATTTTACTTAATATTTTATTTTATTTCATTTTAACTTACACTTAGCAACTAAGGGTCACAAAGAGAGAAAAAGAGAGGACTGCTCTCTCTCTCATCCCTACCTTAAGTCACATATAAGACAAATTAATTAATCAATTCTTCTTTAGTGAATGGCTTATTACATATTTAAATTAATCCTAAGTTTAGGTTTGCTTTAAATGATTCCACTAAATATGAAAGGCATCTTAAGATTAATTAGAATGAATAACTATCACTTGACACAAGTTCATTTATTTCCTTCCATCATATGTAACATGCATGTGACTAAATCTAAGTATACCTACACATACAATATGTCTTAACACACTTAAATGATGGATGTAAGCATATACATTTAGAATTTAGATGTTTCATTTGATTGAATCATTGTATCATATTAATTTAAAGCTCTATCCAAATTCTTATATAAAAATACATAGAAATGAAATTAAATAGGTACGTGACATTGTTAACCAAGAAAGTGAGATAATCAAATGACCTCCATGGGGCTAGCCTCGTATTCCCGGGAGGTCCAAACTATATATCCATTACACTCAAACATATGTAAGTTTATACACATGAACATAAGAAAGAGGACTTTAAATCACATGATCAATTCAATCACTTGAACAAATATGAATGCATGTATTTTTAATGGAAAATGAGATTTTCATTCATCAGTTAAATGCACAAACCAGTATATAAAAGTCTTAAGTGGATACTTCACCATTGTTAAACTAGGGGAGTGAGGTATAGACCTCCTTGGGGCTACTTAAAGCCTTGCATCCCCGGAACGCTCAGTCTAGATATACCCACTATTCTAAAATACACATGAATGTACAAATAACTACAAGAATGGAAAAATCATGCAAAAGTTGTATTTAATTTAATTAAATGAATATTTTCATTCATTAGCTAAATGCACATACAAGTGTATACAAGTTTTAAGCAGATATTTCACCATTGTTAAACCAGGGGAGTGAGGTAAAGACCTTCTTAGGACTAATTAAAGCTTTGCATCCCCAGAATGTCCAGACTAGATATACCACTATTCTTAAATACACATGAATGTACAAATAATTACAAGAATGGAAAAATCATGCAAAAGTTGTATTTGATTTATTGAATTATTTATATATCTGTGAGCTAAAGTTATATCTAAGTTCCAACATAGAGGTACATAGGAATGAATAAATGTTATGTCCTTTTCAAATGAACTATGCACATATTAATATTCAAATTTTATGTAAATCCATGTAGGATAAAGAAAGAGAACTCTATGTCACATATTCTAAACCATAGACACATGCAAGCTTATGAATACTTATAAATATTGTCACTCCATATATTATAATTTATTTATATGCTTTTTAAAATAACTTTAATTTAATAGTGATAATAGCCACCGTATATTTAATTTAAATCAACGCATGCAAGCTTGGCATAAAGGAAATCATTTCATTTAATTAATTTTTGAAAAGAATGAATCCATGATTATAAGTGACATACAATATTTAATATGATTGAAAAGAAATAAAGGAACATAAACACATGATTTCATTCAATCCAATTAATTCCTAAAGACAATCATACTAAATAAGATCATTTAAAATAAACCAAAGCTTCTTAAAGCCACTTTTAATTTCATGTTTGATTTGATTTAAGAAATGTGAGAGAATGTTTGCTAATCCTAATCCCATTCCCATATGTGTGAGTTAATTTAATTTAATAAAAAGGGATTAGGTCAATTTTAGGGATTAATTAGGTTAAGGCATGAATTAAATCAATTAATAAACCCTTACCTATGTTATCTTAAGGTAATTAATTAAATGATTATGAGCCAATGAAATATGCTAATGAATTGAAGAGCAAATAGTAATGTTCCTATGAAATAAAAGAGGCCTAATGCAATCTGCTCATAATCTTTGATAAATTAAGCTTAGGGAACTTACTTAATTACTTTTATGGTTTTCTGCAACATGTGAGCTAACCATAATTTTACTAAACCTCTTTAGGCTATTAAATACCTAAAGACCTACCCATGAATTAATTAAGTTCAAATCCATTTTAACATTTAATTAAGCTAATTAAGTAATTAATTAGTTAATTAATTTCTTATTAATTTCCCTTAAAAAGTAAAGAAAAATCTGGGAAAAGATTAAGAAAAAGGCCTCAATCACATTCCCTAAACTTCCCTACTATTAATCACTGCCAAATGAGTCAAATTAATTAGTTAATTTACTATTCACATGCCTAATTAGGAAGGTAATTAGGGCTTGATCAATAGATTTTCCTAATTAATAATCTAATAAATTCCAAGAAAAATGGGGGAGGCAGAGGTCATCCGCCTAAGCAACCTCAGAAAATTTGAAACCAATTAGATGATTAATTAAGGAGTAATTAATTTAATTAAGTTTATAATTAAATCCTAATTAAGCCAAAATTATTATTCAAAATTAATTAAGGATAATTTTATTGGATTCCCCTCTGGAATACATTTAAAATGAGCCCTTATTTATATATTTTTTATTTTTCTACAATTAATTATGAATTATGAAAGTTTCAGCCTTAAAAATTGATTAAATTTACATAATTAATACTTAATCCCATTAGCGCCATGTGGCGTGCTGATGTGGCACACTTTTCACATGGTACCATAGGATTGGTTAATTAAGTAGTCACATTTGCGGCTGACTCAGATGGTGGCGGGATGCACTTTCTAGTAGGTCATCCTATCTAATATCAAATGGCCATAATCAAACCCACGGCTAAGAAGGGATCAAGCGATGGATCTAGCATGATCTGATTAGAGCCATCTATTCTAATCATGTGGAGTTGATGGCCTGTGATCTCTCTTCCTACGAGTGTCGAACGATAGAGCCCGTCCGCCATGGATCACTTGATTAGCCAAGAATAGTGCTTTTGAGCTTAGACTTTGATCGAAGTCCATCCTCCGGCGGCTTTGGAGCTTAGGAAATGACTTGGGTGACTTTGACGATGTGCGTGGAAGGTGTGTGTATAAGCAATTGAGTTTTGGTTAAGAGATGAGGGAGTTTGAATCGGGAATGAGCTCCCCTATTTCAACTATGCATGGTAGGAGAAAATATGAAGTGGGGAAGCCTTAAGGAAGCTCTAAGGAGTGCTAGGGAGTTTCATTTCTCTCTTGGGAGCTCAGAGGAATTGAATGCAAGTAAAATCTGGCTTGAATTGAGGGGGTATATCCCTTAATTTACTGAGGTGGGAAGACAGGATTATCTCCCATTTTTTGGTCTGCCAGCTATTGCCATGGCACCAGAGTGGTCACCATCATGTCCATGTGGCATTTCTTGGTTGGAGGAAAGAGTGAGGGTGGCTCAAGGCTTGATATGGCTTAATTTCCTTGCTTGGATCCATTGGGTGGTCAGTTTGCAAGGGAGATGAGTTAACTCACCTCCTTTTGATCCATGGTAAGTCCTAGCCCACTTAGGGTGGGCTAGGTGGTTAAATCAATCCCCAAATGGGTTCAGTGAGGGCTAGCAAATGATGAGAGAGTGGACTTTGCCATTTATGGGTGGAATCCTATGCAAAGAGGGCTTGACCAATGGGCAATGGCTTGGATTGGATTCACTTGGCTTTTGGACTGACATTAGGTGGACCCAAAATAAGTTTGGGTTGGGTTTGATCAATGTCCAATAGGTCATGGGTTGGTTTCATGGGTTTAGCTCAATTTGGTCGTATGGGTTCAATTTGGGTTATGTTGGGTTCGGCTGACAAATTAATCAAATTGGGTAAAACAAAGTTTGCTTAAGGTTCAAATGATGATTTGAAGTGTTTTAGTCCAAGTGATTTCAATCAAATTGGCCTAGGTTTGATTTTGGCTAATTTGGGTTCATATAGGTCAAATGGGCTAACTTGACAAATTTGACCAAATTGGCCAAATTGGTTTGGGTTAAATGTTGGTTCAAGTTCAATTGGTTAATTAAAAATGAGTGTAGATTTTGGTTTAAATCAATTTGAATTTAATTTCGATTTTGGCCAATTTGACCTTTTAGGTCAATTTGGGCTAGGTTGGGTCCAATTTATCAAATTAGAGCTTTGGTCAAGTTCAACAATGAATTTGCAATGAACTTGAGCCATTGGTTATAACTAATTTCGGTTAGATCATGATTTGACCCATTTTGGCCTTTTAGGCCAATTGGATCAACTTGGGTCAAATGGCCAATTGGACTTAGTTTGGCTCAATTGAGGGTAAAGTCATGTTGAATCATTGATTATGAGCTGGTGTGAATCAATGGTTTCAATCAATTTGGTGTATGGTGAGTTTTGGCAAGTTTAGGTTTCATTTGAGCTAACAGTTGACTTGGTCAAATGACTAAGTTGACTTGGTTTGACCCTTCAAGGTAATTGATCATCCTAGGGTGATTGTTGATTATGGTATGAGGCTTGGATAGGCTTGGATAGGCTTGGTTCAATCCAATTTGGGTTGGACTAGAAATTGATCCATATGGGTTCTTTAGGCTACTTTGGGTCAAGTGGACCTAAGTAGGTCAATTGACTTGGTTTTGGCTTGATTAAGGTTTCGTTGTATTTATATATGAGCTTAGGATTGAAATATAAATTCAACTGCAATCAATTTAGGCTATGATGGGTTTTGGTTCATTTGGAGTTTTCAAGCTAAAATTTGGGCTTGACTTAAATTTGATTTAATGATTGTAAGTTTCATTTATATTTGGATAGATGATTGAAGGAATGATTGATTCAAGAGAAAATCCATTAACTTGATTTAGATAGGTTTTGGCAAAGTTTAAGAAATTGGCTTAAAAGGCTTGAATTAAGTTTTGATTTGATTTGAATTTGGTTTTGGCTATTTGAATTTATATTTCATTTATATTTGGGAATATAAATGAAGATATAAATGACTTATGAGAAAATCACTTGAGTTTGGAGTGATTTGGAAGCAAATTTGACTAAACTCATGGAGGTAGGTCAAAAGGGCATAGAAGGAGATTGATTTAGTTTTGATCATTGGAATGTGAGTTTCATTTATATCTATGAATATAAATGAAGGAATAATTGATTTATAAAGAAATCAATTGATTTTGGGTTGATTTGAGTTGAGATTTGGTTAAGCTTCTAGAGGTGGGTCCATATGGCTTAAGAAGAGTCTTGGTGGTTTGATTTAGTTTGATTTGGTTTTGGTCATTTGACTTTGGATTTCATTTATAATTATGAATATAAATGATGGAATAATTGATTTATAAAAAAAATCAATTGATTTTGATTTGGTTTAAAGGGGATTTTAGATAAGCTTATGAAAGTGGATCATAAGGCTTAGGAAGGATTTTGGAGCTTAAATTTGGATTTGGGTTCAATCATTTGGAATTGAGTTTGGACTTGAGTTTGATAAATGATTGAGGAATTGAATTATTCTTTGAGAAAATCAAGTGAATTGGAATTGAATTGAACTTGGCTATGGGTAAGGACATGTAATTCAATCATAAAGTTTAAGAAGGATTTTGATTTTGGATTTGATTATGGATTTTAATCAAATAATTTGGATTCTGGATTTTGATTTGGAATTTGAATTGAATTTGAATTGAATTTAAGGTTTGATTTGAGAAGGAAAGTATGGATTAAGTTTAGGCTATAGGGTAAGCAAGTCTCCCTAAATCCCTAAGGCATAACCCACTCCTATGGCTAACCCTTCTAAGTCTCTAAGCTTAAGTTAAGTGTTCACTTAATCACTAGACGTGTCTTTGGACTAAGGAGCTCTTAGTGTCTATAAGAGTTCTAGATATATGACAAAGAGATTGAGAACTCACTCCAAAAGTAAGGTCAATAGAGAACTCATTGGGTTTGGCTCGAATTGGGTTTGGGATGATTTTGGGCTAACACAAGGGGAGTTTTGGTCAGGTTTGGTCAAGTTCTAAAGTGTCATGGGTTGGTTCAAAGGGGTTTGGCTCAATTTGACCCTTATAGGTCAAATTGGGTCAAACCATAGCTTAGGTTAGGTTCAAATGATGATTTGAAGTATTTCGGTTCAAGTGGTTTTAATCAATTTGCCATAGGTTTGATTTTGGCTCATTTCGATTCATATAGGTCAAATGGGTCAAGTTGACCAATTTAACCAAATTGATCAAATTTGCTAGGGTTAGGTGTTGGTTTTAGTTCAATTGGTCAATTGGATAAGATTGTAGGCTTTGGTTTGAATCAATTTGAATTTAATTTAGTTTTAGGCCAATTTGACCCTTTAGATCAATTTAGGCTAAGTTGGTTAATTGAGTTCGATTGGCCAAATGGGGATCAATTATGGCTTTGGTCAAGTTCAATAATCAATTTGGAATGAACTTGAGCCACTGTTTGCAATCAATTTAGGTTGGATCATGATTTGACCTATTTTGGCCTTTTAGGTCAATTTAAGTCAACTTGGGTCAAATGGCCAATTGGATTTGGTTTGGCTCAATTGATGGTCAAGTCATGTTCAATCATTAATTATGGGTTGATGTGAGGCCATGGTTTCAATTAATTTGGTGTAGGGTAGGTTCTGGTTAGTTTGGGTTCATATGGGTTAAAGGGTTAACTTGGTCAAATGACCAAGTTGACTTGGTTTGACCTAATTTAAGGTAATTGATCAACCTGGGGTAATCAATGGTCACGGTATGAGGTTTGGATGGGCTTGGTTCAATCTAATTTGGGTTGGAGTAGAACTTGGTTCAAATGGGTTCTTTAGGCCACATTGGGTCAACTGGACCTAAATGGGTTAATTGGCTTAGTTTTAATTTGATTAAAGTTTAATTGAATTTATATATGAGTTTAGGATTGACATATAAATTCAACTGCAATCAATTTAGGCTATGATGGGCTTTAGTTCATTTGGATTTTTCGAGTCAAAAGGGCTAAGTTGGGCTAGACTTGGGTTGATTTCAATTTGGCTTAATGATTGTAGGTTTCATTTATATTTGGATAGATGATTGAAGGAATGATTGATTCAAGAAAAAACCTGTTGATTTTGGCTTGATTAAGATAGAATTTATCTAAGTCCAAGAAATTAGCTCAAAGGGTTTAGATTGGGGTTTGATTTGATTTTGGATTAGTTTTTGGTAATTTGAATGTAGACTTGATTTATATTTGAGAAGATAATTGATGGAATAATTGATTTATAAGAAAATCAATTGAATTTGAAGTGACTTGAAGACAAATTTGGCTAAGCTCATGAAGGTAGGTCCAAAGAGCTTAGAAGATAATTTGATTTAGTTTGATTTAATTTTTATTATTGGAATGTGTGTTTCATTTATATTTGTTAAGATGATTGAATATATAATTGATTCATGAGAAAATCAAATATTTTTGGGTTGATTTGGGTTAAGATTTGGCTAAGCTCATGGAGGTAGGTCCATAAGGCCTAAAGAGGGCCTTGACTTGACTTTATTTAGTTTGATTTAATTCTGATTATTTGAATGTAGATTTCATTTATATTTAGGATGATAATTAATGGAATAATTGATTTATATGAAATTCAATTGAGTTTGACTTGATTTGAATGGGATTTTGGTTAAGCTTATGAAAGTGGATCACCTGGCTTAAGAAGGATTTAGAGCTTGGATTTGATCTTGGGTTCCAATCATTTGGAGTTGAATTTGAATTTGAATTTGATAAATGATTGAGGGATTGAATTGATCTTAGAGTTTAGGAAGAGTTTTGAGTTTGCATTTGATTTAGAGATTGATGTAGATTTTGGAAATTTGCTTTTGAATTTGAATTTGGGGTATGGTTTGAGAAGGAGAACATGGATTAGGTTTAGGCCATAGGAAAAATCTCCCTAAGTCCCTAAGGCATAACCTACTCTTATGACTAACTTCTAAGTCTCTTAGCTTAGGTTAAGTGTTCACCTAATCACTAGAAGTGTCTTAAGACTAAGAAACTCTTAGTGTCTATAATAGTCCTACATCTATGATGAGGGGATTGAGAACTCACTCCAAAAGTGAGGTCAACAATAGCATATTTTAAACTTTTGTAATTGAGAAGATTAGCAGTGCACAAAACTAGCTACTTTGCTGCTCCTACTAAAGCTCTCAGGTGAGCATTCTTTAAGTCTTCTAATTAATGTCACAAAATATAAAAACAATGAAGTTTACTTGAGTGATTTAGCTTTTTAACTTTATTTGATAATGTAATATTATTATATTTTCTTAGAGAATATTTTATCTTAGTGTTAGATCTCTTTATAAAAGCCTTGATAATTTTATGATTAAGAGTTTCATTGCTATCATAAAGATAAAAAATTACTTCTATGATAGCTTTGATAATGCCATACAACAATAACTACAACAAGTCTTAATCCCACTATGTGGGGTCAACTACACGAATCCATCTTCTCCATTGTGTCCTATTAAGTATCAAATTATCATTTAATTTTAATGAAATGAAATTATTTTGTATATTATCTAACTAAGTCTTCTTATGTCTACCTCTGTCTTTGTTAACATAGATCAAATCTAATATATCTACTCTTCTAACTAGTTCATCAGATGGCTAATGTTACATGTGACCAAACCATTTGAGGCGACTCTCTCGAATCTTATCTGCCATTTGAGCCACTCCAAAATTTTTATGTATATAATATATCTACTCTTCTAACTCTCATAAATTTCATCCTAAAAAAATATTGGATCTTAAAATATAAAAATATTTCTAAGGACTTATTTGATTGCTTAAATTTTGTAAATATTTTTTCAATATAAATGGATCTTATAAATTTTGTTATTTTATTACACATTATTAGAATTAGTATAAAATTTATATTTATTAACACTTAAAAATTTCTAAAAATAATAAATTATTTTACTCTCAAACATAGCAGTTTTTTAGTTTGTTGTAAGTGAGTATATTGTAATTGGAATGCAGGGGGTTTTGAAAATTCTCATGTTTGACTTGACCAAATTAGATTACAATATATAATTTTAATACATTTTAAATTCACCACCATCATCAACAACAACAACAACAAGAAGCCTTTATCGCACTATTTGGGGTCAACTAAATGAATCCTTCTTCTCCATTGTGTCATATTATGTGTCAAATTCTCATTTAATTCTAATAAACTATGGTCATTTTTTATAAATCCTAACCAAGTATTTTTAGGTCTACCTCTACCTTTATTAATAAGGCAAATATAATACATCAACTCTCCTAATCGGGTCATTGGATGGTTCATGCTTTATGGTAATGCTTTGATTTATTTTTCTTCTTTCAACCCTTTATCTTAAACTTCAAACTGGTATTTGATGCTGGGTGTTTAAGCTTTCAATGACTTTCTTTATAATATAAATAATCTTTTTTTCTTATCAATCTATATTTTATTAAGTTCATTCTTATAAGTGATGCTATGCTCATATCTTTTTTAAATAAAGTATTAGTAATTATAAAATTATATTCTAAAGTAAAATTTAATATAATACTACCTTCTTTATTAGTCACTCCATGCCCATAACCAACATAAATGTTTTTAAAATCTTTGACCATTGTAATAATATGTCTATTTAAATCTCCTCCAATAAATACTCTTTCTTCAAAGGGTATTAATTTATATTAAGTTTTGTAGGTCATTTCAAAATTTATCTTTCGAGTATACATCCAAACCTACCTAAGGGATATAAGCACTCATAAAATTAATATTCTTAGCATTAATAATAATTATAAAACTATAACTTTATCTTCAATTCTATTAATTTCTAAATAATTATTTTTCAAACTATTATCTAAAATAATACTTACGCTATTTCTAATCGACTCTATCGAGAAAGTTGAAAACTTAAACTATCAATCTCCTTTGTCTTCATCCCAACCCATTTAGTTTTTCGAATACATAAGGTTTTTATCTTCATATGAACAATAATATCTATTAATTTCATTTATTTACCTATAAGAGTACATGTATTTCAATTTCATATCCTAATTATAGTTCCATGGACTTGCTTCTTTTATTCGCATCTTTTTTGATGAACTACATCCAATCATAATGTGGGAACTCTTGCTTATTTAACACTACATACATTGATAAGTGTTACATATGTAAATATGAAACTATAGGTGTTAAATATATAAACACATAAGAATTGTGTAGTGTATGTAAATGTTCCAAAAAATTATCATTTTGCAATCAAATTTTTGTCTTTATCAATTGTTTTAACTAATAAAATGTTATCTTCATAAAAAATAAAGGTTTCAATGTAAAATAAATTATTATTACTATGAGAATGAAAATTTATAATAAGAGAGAGAATTTAATTTCTTTGAGCTATATGGAGATCACATGTACATGTGGATAAATTGAGAGTAATATGCATATGATGTGATACATTTCATATAAAAAGATCTATGGAAGTGACAAAAATCACAGGGCTCATCCAATTTATTTTTAATAGTGTTATCAACAATTATAATGAGCATCATCTATATAAATTAAAAGCATGTTAAAGCAATGTAATAAGCTTATCATTTGCTCATTCTCAATAAAAAGACCCACCTTTAATTTAATGCAAAATATTTCATGAAAATTTTTGTCAAGAATTTTAATAGATAAAAGGAGTGGATTTTCATTGAAAATCCACAAAAGTGTTCCTAATCAATTTTAGAACTCCAATATAACATTTCAAACAATCAAAATTTTCATTGTATTTTTAAATAATTATTTAATGAAGAGAAGGAGATGGCAAAAAAAGAAAAAATAATTTGAGATATTATTACACCTATTTAAATTAAATGTTAATCTCATAATTTTTAAAATTAAATTGAGTGATTTATTAATTTTCAATGTCTTAACAATTGGCCTATGACTCATGTCAAGTTATTAGGTGGGATTACTTTCATAAAGCCGAAGACTTCTCACCCAACTTTGAATTTCCTTTGCCAAAGCTTAAGAATGAGAAAGTGTCATCTAATTTTTATGATATTCAGCATTTTATTTTTTGGCATAAAATAAAATTGTATACATACTATAATATGTTAATCATTAAATACATTTTTGTTTATGAGAATAATTTTTGCATAAAAATAATATTATTCAGAATTAAGATATTGATAAATTATATAATTTATAACTTTTAGCATAACTTAATTATATGCATTCAATTTTTTTTATGTCAAGTGATATACAATTTTGTTTATTAAAGATCAAGCATAGAATATTTAATTAAATAAAATTATAAATTGACCTAAACTTTAATCACATGAGTTATTATATACATTAATTGTAATTAATAATATGTAATATAATTAATGTTTTTTGCAAAAATATTTTTATTCATTTCAAATAATTAATTAGAATAAAGAGTAAATTATTTCTTGATGACAAAACAAACATAATGGATATAATTTGGTAGTTTTATTATAAGGTTTATACTCATAATAGAAATCAATTTATTTTTTTAATGCATCTATAAATATAAGATAAGTATATAATTTAATAATATTATTATAAGAATAAATGAATCTACTCAAATAAAATTTTAACTCATAGGTAGTTTTTATGTCATTAGATTCATTTCTTAGCATAATTTTGATAGGAAGAACATGTACTTTTTTATGAGACCTTAACATTGATATAAATATTTGGATTTATAAATTTTCTTAAAATTTTAATTTTTCTTATATTCAATGAAATAATCACTAAACTTAAAGTTATAAAGTATGTCATAAGATAATTCTCCTTCGTTTAAAGTGGATAGTCACATACTATGCTAATAGAAAAGATGAACCACCCTAAATCACCCGTATTAACACCACATATGCTACTGCATGCCATGAGTAATGGAAGAAGTCGAACCACTTTAACGTATTAATCATTAAGACAAAGATGTGTGCTAGTATATGTGGTTCAACTGACTAGCATATGAAAGTTTGAGACTTTCTAAAGGCCACTAATGATCAATTCACTACTTCAAATAAAGCACTAATAAGCACTATAACCATATAGTTTGCATCCATTAGATTCATCAATATAAATGCATGCATGAGGACATTGTGTAAATGATGGACCTTTCAACTTGACTAAAAATATTTAAGGTTGAGATATAATAGATCGTCTACTACATAACATTCTGGATACCCTTCATCCAATAAAACTAATCAATAAATCTTTCAAAATCATCTACAATACATAAATATCAATGGTCAATCAACATACTTATGACCAAATGAGTCCATGAAGGAGAAAGGATAATGATGGAGCTAGGTGAGACTGTCATATTAGCTACAACATGTTGGGAGAATAAGGTTAGAAAATCTTAATCCAATTAGAATGGGCAAGTAAAATAGCACATATATCTGGTATCAATAAAGAATCAAAGTGTTTCTCCCATGAAAAGAGTGAACAAAATTCTAAAAAAATGGCTTAAAATATTATATTTTTCTCATTTTCTATTAATATTAACACCTTGTGGATTGATTTTGAATCCATAATTTGCATTACAAACTTTTTTTGTAGAATATACAATAACTAAGGAAGCTAATAAGAAAGAAGCAATCAAAGCATCTTATCTAGAAATATGATGGAATCATATGAAGTTATATTTTAACTTTTAAGTTGTAGCTTTACTTTAAAATAAAAGAGGCCTTTAATGTTCCAAGATTTTTCAAAAATTTAATTTTAGTTTCAAGATTTATGCCATTTGAATGTTCCATTAATTTTAAAGATACATAATTAGCTTATTATATAAATTTCATTGTGTTGGAAGTCATGATTTTTCTTGATGACCTTTATCTCATTTTCTTATTATGTCATTTATTGTTCAATGGATGTTCACACCAACATTAAGAAATGTAAAATTAATAATAAAGGCTCATCTTTATTATGGAAACAAAAGTTGAGACATTTCTTCATTTTAAGAATTAAAAAAATTAGTGAATGACCAAATAGTTAATTCCCTATATTTTACTAATTTTAAAACCTATGTGGATTGCATTAAGAGCAGTAAAGAAACAAGTCTAAAATTAATGTTAATAAAAGTTCAAATTTATCCTAGATGATGTACACAAATAGATGTTTTTTAGACATGAGCGCATTTAGTGAAAAATACTTCATCTAATTTATAGGTGATTGCTTATTATACATGCGTATGTATTTGCTTCATAACATAAATAAAGCATTGCATGTCTTCAAAGCCTTCAAAATGGAAGTTGAGAAGTAATGCTAAGAGCAAATTAAGATAGTAAGATCACATAGAGTTAGAGATTATTATAATTGATATTCTACAAATAGACATGTAAATGGTCCCATTGAGAAGTTTCTTCTAGGATAATGGATTATTACTTGATACATTATGTCTATTTCTTTAAACTAGAATGATATTACAGAGAGAAGAAATAGAATATTAGTTTGCAAGGTGCGTGATTTTTTTAGCAACTCCAATCTTTTTAGATTTTTATCAGCTAAAGTAGTAAAGAGAATTGTCTATATATAAAACTAAATTGCAGCTAAGGTTAGCTTGACAACTTTAAATTATAAAGAACTTAGAAATCAACTTTATCTCATATGCATGTTTAGGAAGTTTTGTTTAGATGTGTAAGCGAGATTAGCTGACTCATGAGATAGCTTGAACTCGATTTGTTAATTGAGCTCGAGAGTATAGCTTATTGAACCGAGAGGTCAACCCCGATCTCAAACTCAAGCTCAAACATTATATAAGCTTGAGTTCAATCTTGGCACAAGTCACCTCATTAGCTCATGAGAGAACATGATTAAATCAAGATTCTTGATTTCAATCATTAGATTTATGGCATGTCGCTTATTATTAGTCCTATATATCAATCATTGTAGGTTTTGTTACTATCTTTCATAGCAATGTTGCTTGACTGCAAATCCCATCATTGCCTCCAATGAGCTCTTAATGAATCTTTCCTTTAATGACAATTATGAAAAAAATATGTGAATATTAATATAATTTATTTCTAATGAAGATATTATTAATAAACTATTATGATCATATCTCATTACAAATCATGTTAAGTATAAAACTAAAATTTCGATACATGAATATATCCCTAATATTTTTTTGCTTTCTGATGAATTTATAATTTGAATTTAAGAAATTGTTTAACATATGTTGTTCATTATGTTTGCTATTATCAAATCATTAACTGAATTATATAGCATAGACCAAGTGAGAGAATGGCAGAAATATTTTAAAATTATCAATATAATTTAATAATTAATTAAATTTACTAATTAACAAAAGTGTCAAGATCAACAAGTAGATAATTAAATCAACTGTTTATGAATCATTTGAGTAAATAACAAATTAACAATAACTAGCTCTCTTTGTGTCTTATTAAATGTTAGTTTTTTTTATTCATCAAGAAAAACTATCATAAGAAAAGGTTTAGGGAATGAGAAGAAACCTACTTTTATAAGATTCTCCATTTTTATCAAAATTCACAAAGGAGATCAATATGAATCAATACATGTTCTTTCTATTAGTTAATGTTTTATGCCAAAAAAAATGAATCGATTTATCTAATTACAAAATCTCTTAATCAATGTAGAACATTTTTTAACTATCATATTAAATTAGTGAATCATATTAATGACTAATAATTTTTTAAATGAATTAATACAAGAATTAGTTATTATATTCCTTTTTCGTTAGGTAGGCTCCTTTATTCAAATTCGGCGAGCAACTAAAATCTTTAGATTCATTCTAGATTTTTTTTTTTTTTTTTTTGATTTTTTGTTTGGTGGAATGCGTGTTTTCCTTAGTTGAATTTTGGTAAAACATAGAAATTAAATATCTTTATAGTCATTAATGTAGAGCTTATTTCGGACAATTTTATTTTGTGCTTTTATTTTTATTTTTATAGTATTTTTAATAATATGTTTATTAAGTACATTTTTAAAGTTTTTTTGTTTTTATTTTTAAATTTCAATAACATTATTTTATACATATTCAAAATAATTTTTAAATATTTTAAATATTTTTAAAAATAATTATCATAGTTAAATATATTTTATTTTAAAATAAAAAATAAAAAATAAAATAAAATTTTAAAATAGAAAAATAAATGAATAATAATTTCTCTTCGTTTGATATGATGGCTCAACTTCTGTAAATAAGCTAAGTAATTAATATTTCATAAGGATTCCAAGGAAATTAGAGGTGAGGAAGATGGCCTTTCTCTTGGAGGCTCTTAACGAATTCACATAAACTTTGCAACACTAGGGTTAATTATAACCCAAAGTCCTTAAACTTCTTGTTACCGAACTTATAACCCATCTTTTGTGGATTCAATTCATCTGAACACCTATACATATAATGCATACACATCACAACAAGAATACATGAAAATATAAAAATTTGTTGCATACAGGGTATGTTAAGTATTTGATTTCTCTCATTAAAATCTGAGCACTTACTTGGAAGGGATGCGGAATTGAGGAAAGAGCTTAGTAAGCATGTCAATGAGTTTAGCGTGACGCAAAATCCTCTCTATACATAAGTACCTCCCAGAAGCAGTATTACTCTCAAACACAAGGAGATGCATAATAGCAACATCATGGACATCAATGTAACCATGGACTGCATTGATGTAGGTCTTAGCAGAGGTACTGAGATACTTCAACACATGAGTTATGCTAGCGTTAACCATAGCCTGCAAAAGTAGGCCAATCACTAATGCTAGGTTGACTAACCTCAGCTCTAGCCCATGCTCCTTTGGTGCCCTCCATGCTACCTGCTCTGTAATAGTCTTTTTATAGCAATACAAATTTTGATGCACATTCATGTTAGTTATTTAAATGGTTATGGGAAAAGTTAATAAATTATCCTTTCACTCTATCTAAAAACACATAAAATAGTAATTCATACATTTTAAAAATAATTAAATTAGTTGATATTTGAAGTCATATCTCTACTAATTTGAATATGAGTTGAAAGTCTTCAAATATGTTGAGGATATGAAATACCATCTTTCTCATTCGCTTTAGGCTATTATTAAAGCTTCACTTTTCAGTGTGTAGCTACTACACATTAAAGATGTTTTAGACGTACTTTCCTATAATATCGTGATAGAATAGAAGATTAGTTATATCTTTTTTTATTTGAAGTTGAGAGTTAATCATAAAATAGGTAAAGAATTAATAGAGTTAGTGGGTTTCAAACTCTCATTATTGTGTATAGCTAGCATTGAGGTAACAGTCCGAACTTAGTGCTTTTTTTTACTCAATCAAATTCATAAGATAAGGCTTTATTTATGGTATAGACTATTGGAGAAAGAGGAGTAAAAAAATGGAAAGAACAATTCGAGATACTCTAAGAAAAACTTATAATAAAAGAAAATAAAATAAAATGTATAAAAAAACTAAATTTAATGTGAAAAAACTTGAGATAAAAAAAGTATAGAGGCACACCACATCAGGTAATCTATTATGAAGAAAATTAAGAGAATTGTATAAAATTACACTTTACTCAAGCCTCTCTACACTTTAGTCAATCACTCTAGGGCACTCAGTCTCCACTTGCACTGACATTAGAATGAAGAAAAGTTTTGGAAAAACTTTTGAAAATTGCCTTAAGACAGACTCCCTCACTTCATAGTGTTACATTGTCATTATCCTTCAAGCTCTTATACACCATTTCAAGTGTCATGACACTTCTACTGTTGTTGTCATGCCAAGACACTAGCCTCTCTGTCTTATAAAATTAGTGCTTAAGTTCTAGCACTATAGTACCGAAGTGCTAGTTTCTCTATCTTTCTAGTGCAACCCATGATTCTTAGTGTCATTCCATTGGCCTTTTAACGCTAAGGCATTGTCTTCTCTATCTTTAAATCCAAGACCTCCATGTGACAATGTTGAGGCATTGTAAATGTAGTAACAAGGCACTATGCATCAAGAAAAATAAATTTTTAGGGCTTTGCTCCTAAATCCCCGACCAAGGGTAGCGATGCTCCTCAGTGAGCTCATGCCGAGTTTGACTGACAAAAGTGAAGGATGAGTGGACATTACATACCCAATTGATCAACATAATCAGGCTTCAAAAAATAATATAGATGAGATTCAAATCTAAGTCCTTGACAATAACTTCCAAAATTCTTACTAATTATACTAATTGGCACCCACATGATACTTAATCCTACTTATTTTGTTGGAAGATTTGAATATTTAGATGATTATAATAATAAATCTACATGGAATTAGAATTCTAAAAGTTGGAATATAATTTCTAACTCTATACTCTAAGCTTGCACATTGAGCAAATCATCAATTCGGGGTGGATCATCTTGAAGGAGATAAAAAACTAAAAATAAAGTTCTTACCCTTTTATTATCTTTGTGGGTAAATGTTGAATTACGACAGCAAATCATTCACCTAGGTAGATGATATGTTAGAGTACAAAGAATGATAAGCAAATAGATCTTATTGAATATAAAGCCATTTTTTGGTATAGTTCTTGTGCTAAGCTATTTATCAAAGAGTGCTCTATTTTGAATAAGAATTTTTATATCGATTATGTTAAATTTTGATAAAATTAGGCAATGATGTAGTTCCTCATAATTGCTTTAATGTTTGCATCTTAGCATCAAAATTAATTCTTAATATTATAGAAATTTTATAAGTTGAACAAGGTTAATGATATGCATATTTTAAAAAAATTATTTTTATTACAAATTATATATAAAATATTTATTTATAAAAGTGAAAAATAAAATATTACAGCTATTAATAATCAGGACTCCATCCATATTAATAATATATTCCAACTTTAGTGTTTGGGAGCTTACTCTTTTAACCTATGAATTTGATATATATTATGTGTGTGAGTTTATTATATAATTGGCTCAAATGTTAAAAAAAAATACTTCTGATAAAGTACAGGAAGGTGATACAAATCATAAGATCATTGAGAGCTTAGAGACAGGGAAATGTAAGAAGAAGAAAGCTTATTTATAAGATCATCAGTTAAAATAGAGGTTGTATGGAAGACGACAAGACACTATTGGTGGCGTATTTCAAGCTTCATAATTGAGAAGATTAGCCCTGCACAGAACTAGCTGATCTGGTGCTCCAACTAAAGCTCTCTTGAGCATTCTTTAAGTCTTATACTTAATGTCACAAATAATAATAATAATAATAATAATAATAATAATAATAATAATAATAATAATAATAATAATAATAATTAAAATGAGGTTACAACAACAAGCCTTTTTCCCACTAAGTGGGGTCAGCTACATGAATCCTTCATCTCCATTGTGTCCTATTATGTGTCAAATTATTATTTAATTCAAGTATACTAAGGTCATTTTTTATACATCTTAACCAAGTCTTTTTAGGTCTACCTCTATCTTTCTTAACATAAGGCAAATCTAATGCATCTACTCTCTTAACCGGGTCATCAGACGACCGACGCTTTATGTGGCCAAACAATCTAAGGCGACTCTCTTTAATCTTATCTGCCACTGGAGCAACTCCAACTTTTTCTTGAACATACTCATTTCACATTTCATCTCTAAGAGTAAATACACTCATCCACCAGAGCATACTCATCTCTGTAACACTTAACTTAGTCTTATGCTTCTCTTTTATTGGCCAACATTCTGCACCATAAGTCATTGCAGGTCTTACCACCATCTTATAAAATTTTCCCTTAAGTTTAAGTGGAACTTTTCTATCACACAAAAGGCCAGATGCATTCCTCCACTTCAACCATCCAACTTGAATTCTACTAATAACATCTCCATATATTTCACCATCATTTTGAACAATAGAGCCTAAATTTCTGAATCACTCACTCTTATTAATGACTTGTTTACCTAATGTTACAACACTACCATTAGAACTTCTACAACTAAAATTACACTCCATATATTCAGTTTTAGATCTACTTAAACGAAAACCTTTAGACTCTAATGTTGACCTCCATAATTCAAGTTTCTCTTGGACTCCCTCTCTAGTCTTATCAAATAGAAGAATGTCATCCAAAAAAAGCATACACCAAGGTACATCTTCCTGTAAATACCTAATAAGAACATCCATAACTGAAGCAAAAAAGATAAGGGCTTAAAACTGATCCTTGATGTAATCCAACTGAAATAGGAAAATATTTTGTTAATCCTCCATGTGTTTGGACACAAGTAACAGCTCTAGTATACATATCCTTAATGACTTGAATATAACCAATATTAACTTCATTCTATTTTAGAACTCTCCAAAGAACATCTCTTGAAACTTTATCATAAGCTTTCTCTAAATCAATAAATATCATATGTAGATCCTCCTTACTTTCTGTATACTTCTCCATTAAACCTCTTAAAAAATGTATAGCATCCATAGTAGATCTACCTGGCATGAAATCAAACTGATTGTGAGAAACTTTTGTATCACATCATAACCTATGCTCAATTACTCTCTCCCATAATTTTAATGTATGACACATTAACTTAATTCATCAATAATTTACACACTTTTGTGCATTACCTTTATTCTTAAATATAAGAACCAAAAAACTCTTTCTCCACTCATCTCGTATCTTTTTAGTCTTTAAAATAACATAAAAAAGATTGTAAGCCAAAAAATTCCTTGATCTCCTAAACACTTCCACATTCTATTGGAATATCATCAGTTCCTACTATTTTTCCACATTTCATTTTCTTTAAAGCTTCTCTAACTTCAGATTTATTAATACGATGATAAAAATAAAATTCTCTATTTTTGTTTAGGGTATTAAGGTTGCTAAAATCAATCGTACTTTCAACTCCTTCATTGAAAAGTTTATCAAAATACCTCATCCACCTATTTTCAATATCCTTTTCTAAGAAAAGCACTTTATTATTTTCATCCTTAATACACCTCACTTAAACTAGGTTTTTAATTCTCCTATCCCCTTGGTTGGCTAACTTATACATACATCTTTCACCTTCTTTGGTATCTAATTTATTATATAAATCACTAAAAGCTAAATTTTTTGCATCATATATTACTTTCTTAGAATCTCTACAAGCCACTTTATATCTTACCCAATTCCCTGAGTTTTTACATCTAAACCAAGTTATCTTTTCTTGCACACTCTAACTCCACCACCAACTATTTTTATTAAAAGAAGTTTTTCCTTTTGATTCTCCAAGCACATTTTTAGCAACTTACTTAATTTCGCTTGCTGCTTTTCCCAGATAACATTAGCTTTCTTATGAACATCCCAAATTCTAAGCTCTTGTAGCTTGCTCTTAAAAATAATTTTATTTGTGTTTTTTAAGTGCCCTCATCTAATCCTAGGATAATAATTTGATTTATATTTTCTCTTACAATCTTTCATCTTAAAATCTAAAACTAACAATTGATGTTGGGTACTTAACTTTCACTTGTAATGACCTTACAATCTTTACAATCTAAATGATCTATTTTTCTTATTAGAAAATAATCAATCTGTGTTTTACTAGATCCATTTTTATAAGTAATAATATATTCATCTCTTTTCTTAAATAAAGTATTAGCAACTATAAAATCATAAGCTAAGGAAAAAATTTAATATAATCCTACCTTCTTCATTAGTCACTCCAAATCCATAACCATCATGAATACTTTTAAAATCTTCTACCGCTCTACCAACATGTCCATTTAAATCACCTCCAATAAATACTTTTTCTTCAAGAGGAATCTTTTGTATTAATTCTTCTAACTCATTCCAGAAATTTTCTTTTGAGCTTACATCCAAACCTACTTTAGGAGCATAAACACTTATAACATTAATAATCTTAGTATCAATAATAATCTTTAAAGATATAATTTTATCTCCACATCTATTAATATTTATAATATTATCCTACAAACTTTATCTATAATCACACCTACACCATTTCTAGTTTGACTTCTACCTGAATACCAAAGTTTAAAACCTAAATTATTAATCTCCTTGGCCTTCTCCCCAACCCATTTAGTTTCTTGAACACATAAAATATTTATCTTTCTATGAACCATAATATCTATTAATTTCATTAATTTACATGTAAGAGTACCTATATTCTAAGATCCTAACCTAATTCTAGTTTCATGGACTAACTTCTTTGCCCGCATCCGTCCACTTTAAAAGATTCATGTCATGATTATTTCGACAAGTTTTACACTAGCTGTTGACTACCTATCGCAACCCTCCACTTTTTACATCCGGACTTGGGACCGGCAAAGGCAGTATTTAGCTTTTTTAGCTTGATTTGATTATGTAAGATTATTATATGTTCTAAGAGAATTTTTTATCACTTTATAAAAGGCTCGACAATTTTATGATTGAGAGCTTTAATTTATATCATGAAGATAAAAAATTTACGTGTATGATAACTGTGATAAATTTCATCTTAAAAAAATTATTGGATCTTAATGTATAAAAATCTTTCCAAGGGTTTATTGGATTACTTAAAATTTATAAACATACTTTCAATATAGATGGATTTTTTTTAAATTTTGTTAATTGATTGGACATAATTATAATTAATATAAAATTTCAATTTATAAATACTTTAAATTTTCTAAAAATAATAATTTATTTTACACTCAAAAATAGTAATTATTTGGTTTGTTGCAAAGTGTGTATTGTGTTCGCAATGTAATTTGACTTGATGAATTAGGATTGTAATATAAATTTTAATATATTTTAAATTTATCATTTAGTTCAAATTCAATATATTTAAAATTTGTCAATTTAGATGAATTTCAAATACATCGGTTGGTATAAAATGAACACTATCACTATTAGTCGCCGCCTGTGTGGTCGGAATCGTCCTTCCGCCTACGCCTTGTCGCACCAATGGCACCACACACAACTAACTACCTTCCCAACCACCGCAATAGGCGTCAACCAATACTACAGACTATTGTCTCCTCCCACCACCACCCTGGCCATCATCCCCACCAACTACCATCGCCAGTCACCGCTACCATCGACCACAATTGCCCACTACATGTCACTACCCTCACTAGTTGCTTACAAATATATTACATAACATTCACTTTTCCAATCAATAAAAAAGTAAATCACTTCATTTATAATATTTTTAATAAAATAATTATATAAGTAATTAGAATAAAATATTAAATTATTTTTAATATATACATATGAATTATGAATATAATTTGATAATTTTATCATAAGGTTTATACTTAGAATGGAAATCAAATTATTTTATTGATGCATATCTAAATATGAATTAAGTATATAATTTGATAATAATATCATAAAAAATATATGAATCTATTCAAATAAAATTTTAACTCATAGGTAACTTTCTATGTCATTAGCTTCATTTCTTAACATGATTTACATTGGTAAAATATACAATTTATTTTGTCAGGCCCTAAAGTTGATATAAGTAGTTGGATTTAAAAGTTTCATAAAGATCTAATTTTTCCTAATATCAATGTGACACTCCTTGAACTTAAGTCATAAAGTATGAAATGAGAAATTTTGTTTGCCTTTAAGGGAGATAAGCATGGACTATAATATTAGAAAAGATGAGATACCTAAAACCATCAATATCACCACTCTAGATGTAATCATATTTTGTGAGCGATGTGAGAAATAGAACCACTTTATCATCCTCTTTGTCAAGACAAATATGATTGTTGATATATGTGGTTTATTCAACTAGCATGAGGCGGTTTGAGACTTATTAAAGCCATTGAAGATAAATTCGTTACTTTATATAAGGCACTAATGAGAACTATATACTTGAAGTTCGCATCCATTAGATTCATCAAATTAAATGGTTTGCTAAACATATTGTATAAATGGACATATCAACTTAACTAAAGAGACTTAAGTTTGAGGTGTCAAAAAACTTCATACTACACAACATTTTAAATATCCTTCTTTTATAAAGTATAATCCTTTCAAAATATTATATAAGACATAAAGATAAATGATCAATCAATAAGATAAAACTTATACCTAATGATTAAGAATCTTGTAGGGTATAGAAAACTCGAGGATGAACCTTATAATATGATTATCCTTATAATCATGGGGTTTATAAATATGGGCTTACATCTTATCTAGTTAGAAATGCCTCTAACCCATATAGTCATATATGTAGGAGAGAGGCAAATCGAACTTAGATCAAGGAGAGGAAGATACATCTTACAGTTCGCATCCATTTTAATTATCTTTTGTTTGCCCTAAGGTAAATCATAAAGTACATGCAGACTAATATAATCATAATATAATGTGTGCATCAATAAAGGAAAAAGTTGACGTGTTACCTTTGCATGTTCGTTATAGTGAATCGTATGCTCACTCTCTTAGTAGGAATATTGGCTAAGCATATTTCAAATTCAAGTGAAGTTGACACAAAGTGAATTATGTGTAATCTGATAATTATAATCATTATTACAAATAACTCAGGTTATATCACTCACAAAGCATCAAGTAATAATAAATGTAAAAAAATAATAATATGATAAAATAATAAAAGATATGTAAAAGAAATAAAATATGAACTCGTAATCATATATCTTCCAAAGGTCTTCTACCAAAAGTCTCCCATAAAATAAAAGTCAAGAAAAAAAATCAAAATTATGGCTCTAATCACATCACATTACAACCATAATCACAAACTAGTTTTATCTTCCATGGTTTAAACATCAAGTATGATTTTGAATAATTAATAGAATTTATTTTTTATTCAAAATAAATCCTTTAATCTAATTGGACAAGAAAACTATTGACTGGAACATGTGATGCCTGCTTGTTGACTGAAAAGCTGTGGCCTCACGCATTGTTGCAGAGGATTTAGATTGCTTTTTAACATGCGCTAAATATTGGCCATTGGATTTCGACTGGAATCCAATGGCTACTATAACACCTTCTTCTATATGAGGTGAAACAGAAATTTCACGTCTTCCTCCAGCCCGTCGCCGTGGTAGGTTTCATTCAGGGCTGTAAGTGTTCTGGTTAGAATTGAAACTGGTTTGGCAGCCCACACCGGACGCGATGGCCGAATAGCACAGCTTTTTCTTTAAATTTTCCTCAATTAAAATGAGCGACTATCCGTCCAGAGTATCCTGTGTTCTGAAAGACTTAGGAGAAGTTCTTTGGAGTCGAATTAACTTGGATTATTCTACAGAAATGATGGGAAAAAACCACGTCCCTTCACTCGATTGGGAAGATAAGCCTCGATCATATCTGAAGCTATCATCTCCCAGCTCTCCTCTGCTCCTCTCTCTCGTTTGTCCAGTTAGAATAAGGAATTATTTTGATTTAGGCGATGACAGCTTTCCTAAACCATGGAAGATAAAATTTTTAAAATCCACATATTTAGAAAACCATTTAATATAATGGCACCTAAAAAAAACTAAATATTGACATTGTCAACAACGGAGTCATTGATAATATGCTAAACATAGTATTATGGTGTTTATTTTTGGTTAGACTGGATGGACACCACGTAGATTTTAGGGAGTACTTATTAAAGTGATCGGATATGATATTAAGGTATGATATAATATCTCAAAAAATAGAAACATCACCCTATAATTGACCTAATCACCTAATAAGGACTCCTAAGGCATGATGAGCCTTCATATGTACCTGAGATTTTTTTCCTATTTTACATGGAAAAGTAAAGTAAGATTTATTTTATGCTGAATTATTTAGTCCCCTATGGTGGAAAGCCTTCATAGTTAATTACATCCTAAGAAATGAGATTTCCTAAGAAAACTCTCAATTAAAGTAATCAATCATTTTCTCGAAAAATTTCAAGGCTAAGACTATCAATAAATTGAATATTTTGAAAATCAAATGGGATTGTTCAGCTGAAAGATTTATTTTAGGATCCAAAGAAAAATATGTAGGAAATGATATTCCAATCTACCCTATAGTGAGGCTTTATATATTTGAAAGTGAGAGGATTTATTTGTTTGAGTTAAAATTGTATTAGATTGTTAGGGCTTATAATCCGTCAACATAAGATTGTGGAAATGCATAAGATGTGAGAATTTATGCTCGTAGCTTGAAGAAAAAAAGCAACCTTGGATCCTAAATCTAGGGAGTTTTAATACAAGTTAAAGCACGATCTAAATTTAAGTGAAAGGGGACATAAGGGTCTATTCCACAAGAGAAGATAGACCCGTCCTACTCTGCTGGATTTATAACAGCCTATAGTGGCCACCAGCTAACACCTCCTATAATTTAAAATCATGTAGATCAGTCTTATGAAATTACAAGATGATTTAAGTTGCTATTTAATTTTGAAAGAGACTAGAGTCCTAAACTCACTCTCTATGATACTAGATCATGTTTGTTATGAGCATATGACTTAATCTAAACATACAAAATCTTTTCAAATTTTATATTATTTAGACACTTCATTTGGACAATAGCTTTGGTATTTCTTATGCCTAAATGCATGATGAAATTTGATTGTTGGACAAATCAAAAGAAAAAGAGGGTGAAGCTCCATCAGAAGGGATTGCTCTCATAGGTCAAGCAGTCCCTAAAGTGCAAGAATGAAGGGCCTCATTTTGCAAGAGTGATGCATGATGTTAGACATACAACATTCATGTTTGTTATGAGCATATGACTTAATCTTAAAATACAAAATCTTTTCAAATTTTATATTATTTAAACACTTCATTTGGACAATAGCTTTGGTATTTCTTATGCCTAAATGCATGATGAAATTTGATTGTTGGACAAATCAAAAGAAAAAGAGGGTGAAGCTCCATCAGAAGGGATTGCTCTCATAGTCAAGTAAGAGGTGCACATACATTCAACCAAGGGTTGTTAATTTTTTTTTGGTTATCTTGATCACAATCTAAGCTTCAGAATGAGGTTATGAGTTATTTTAGATTTTAGTTATGGGTTATTAATTGGGTAGAATTTTTTATTTTTCCTTAAGAGCCTACCATATCTAGGCTACACATTCAAATATCAATTATAAGAAACTATAAAAAAGACGCAATCCTAGTGCACAATCTAAACATAACATCTATTGAATATGAATAGATTTCGTAAAAGAATAAAAGCTCGGTGCGGCAGGGTACCTCCATACACCCCGAAAAAGAGAAAATTTGGTAACCAATTATACAACTTGGAATTACATAATAATATTACAATTTAGGATTAAATACATGATATGGGGTCTTCATTCTTCATTTCTTCTTTCTTCTTTTGATTTGATTTGCTCCAATGCATCATAAGACACCCCAAGACTAAGCCTTCTGGCCACTGCTCATCCTAATCCCCCATAACATTAATCCTAATTCCTAAGGCAAAAATTATATTTTATGGTAAAAGTAAATCTAACTACACCTGCAAAAATGATGTTAGTTAAATATACATACATCTCAAGTAGTTATATTTCATAATTTGGACTTAATCCCTTGCACATAGGTAACCAAACCCACCTCTCTTAATATGGATTATTCTTAGGGGCATAAGCAACCTCTAAGCAAAACATTTATATTTAATTTTTAGCAGTCCCTTAAATAAAATGCCCTGTAGAAAGCAAGATTAGGCTATCAACGGCCTAACATCCAGTCTACAATCCACATTCCTAAAGCCTAATTTAAAATATTACATCACAAAACAAAATATATCATCATTACATGCACCATCCTAACTTAAAGCTAAAAGTCATGATTTAGCATTCTAATGTGTGTGCTTAGGCTCAGTGTGGTATGTCTTAGCTAAGCATTATAGTTATGATTTTCTAAATTTAGAATTATTTAAGTTAACATGATGGTTGGTTTCACTTCAAGTTATTTAGATGATTAGTAAGCTTTAATTTATATTTTATTTTATTTCATTGGATTTACACTTAGCATCTAATTGTTATAAAGAGATGAAAGAGGCTTACCCTCTTCGTCCCTACCTTAAGTTATTTTCTGAAGCATATTATTATGATTTAGTTTTCTTTAGTGACTCGCTTATTAAATGTTTTATTGATCCTAAATTTAGGTTAACCTTTAAGGATCATATTCAACATGAAATGCATCTTAAGATTAATGTAGTTTAATTGCAATCACATAGAACATGTTATCCCATTCCTTTTCATCTCCCATAACATGCAAATGATGTAACACTTAGCATACCTATATATACAATATATTTTGACACACTTGAATTACCATGGATGCATACAATTAAAAATTATATTTTACTTGATTGAATTATTTATACATGTAAATTAAAGCTCTACCTAAATTTAAATACAAATGTATATAAGAATGAAATTAAATAAGTACGTGCCTTTGTTAACTAGGGAAGTGAGATAATCAAATGACCTTCTTGGGGCTACTTAAAGCCTCGTATTCTTGGGATGTCCAGACTATATACTTATCATCATTCAAACATATGTAATTCCATACATGAACATAGGAAAGAAAGCACTACCTTTACATGCAATACATTTGTTATGCTTAAATGATTATGAATGCATATATTTTTAGTAGAAAAGAATATTCACATTATTTAATCAAATACACATACACATATATAAAAGATGTAAGCAAGTATGTGCTATTGTTTAAACCAAGGAAGTGAGATAATCAAATGACCTCCTTGGGGCTACTTAAAGCTTCATATTTCTGGGATGTCTAGACTATAGACTTGCTATCTTAAATACATATGAATGTTTACATAATTAGAATAATGAAGATCATGCAAGAGATTGTATTTTACTTGATTAAATGATTTATACATATAAATTAAAGCTCTATCCAAATTCTAATACAAATATATATAGGAATAAAATTAAATAAGTACATGCCTTTGTTAACCAGAGAAATGATATAATCGAATGACCTCCTTGGGGCTACTTAAAGCATTGAATTCTCGAGATGACCAGACTATATACTTATTATAATTCAAACATATGGAGATCTATATATGAATATAGGAAATAAAGCTTCACATTCACATGTTTAAGCTATAAACACATGCAAATCCTATATGTATTCATAACTATTATCACTCCAAATATTATTATCAACTTATAGCTTTTGAAAAATAAATTTGGATTTATTAGTGATAATAGCCATAAATATGATAAAGTTAGGCCAACACATGTATTCTTACATAAGTCAATTTCATTTAATTTTGAAAATATGAATGCATGAGATCACATGACATACAATATTTAAAGTGATTGAAAAGAAATAACCAAACATAACCATATGATTCATTCAACTACACTAATTCCTATGGGCAATCACATTAAATAAAATTACTTAAAGAAAACCAAAACCTCTTATTAATTTGAGTTTGGATTTTGATGAAACTTAAAGAGAAGAGATCATTTGCTATTTTCCATCCCATGTTAATAATTTGATATGTTTACGAAAAGATAATTAAATTATTTTTATGATTTAAGTAAGTTAGAATCATTGAACAGTCCATTTAATTATCCTTTCCTATGCTTCTTTAATTCTGATTAATCATTTAATCAAGAGCCACAAATGATATGAACCTGAGAAAAAGAAATGTACAATGCTCCCAAAGGACCTGATGTAATTGGCTCATGATTAGGGATTAATTAAGTTAAAGAATCTAATTAAGTACTTTTATAATTTCCCCACACTTCTGGGCCAATCATAATTTTCTTAATGGTCTTTATATTATTGAACACATAAAGACGAACCCTTAATTTAAATGTTGATAATCTGATGTGATTGATATTTTAATTTGATTTGATTTGGTCATTAATTAATTAATTAAATTCTTAATCAAGTCAAGTTTTAATTAACTCCCTTTAATAAAATGATTTTGGAAAAGTAATTAAGATAGAGGTCCTAATCACCCTCCCTCATCATCTCACTATTAATTAATAATTACTGAACTATAATTAATTAATTTTTTGCTATTTGGAACTTTAATTAATCATTAAATTTATTAAGAGAGTAATCAGGGTTTTAATTTTAAAATTTTCTAATTACATAGCTAATAAATCCCAAGAATATTATGAGAGACAGAGGTCATCCCACTAAATCATCATGCCAAATTTGGAATTAATTGCCCAAGTAAATTAGGCTTAATTAAAATAAGTAAAAAATATTCAAACCTTAATTAAGCCTTAATCATTGTTCAAAATCAAATGGAATCATTTTTTATAAAATCTTCTATGTTTTACCTTTCCAAAGAGTATTTATTTGCTTTTTTTTCAATTTTTCTATAATTAGTTATGAATTTATGAAATTTTAGTGATTAAAACCCATTTTTAAGCCTAATTAACTCCTAATCCCGTTGGCACCACGGGATTGGCCACTTAAATCATCCAATGTGGTGCTGACATGGCGGCGAAGAATGCGCTTTCATCCCCTCCGTCCGATCCAAGATTGGACGGTGGGGATTAATCCCGTGGTTCCTAAGGGGATTACATTGATTAAATCTAACGAATTAATCACGGTCATCCATTCCAATCACACTAAACAAACAGTGGATGATCCATCATACCCCGAGTGATAGAAGATAGACAGCGTCTGCCTTTCTCCGCTCTATCCGAGCTCGCTGGAGCTCGTGGAGGCTTGGGATCAACTCCAAAATGTTCACGAAGGAGATCTAATGGTGAAAATCGTATGACATTACAATTTCTTTCAAAAAAGACCAACACCTAAGGCTGAACCTACAGTTTGCCAAAAAAAATACCTCATCGGAGCTCAGGATTGGTGGCTAATTGATTGAGGTAGCTTCATTTTAAAGTGAGAAAGCCATATTGAGAAGATCATGCCTTGACACCTCACCGGCAGCTCTGTGGACCAAACATCACTGGAAAACTCACTCGAGTTGGTCTTGATTGGGTCACCGGTGTTCGAATCAATTGAGGAACTATTCATTCTCGATCGCCAGAGCTTGGTGAATGTGTGTGTGAAGTTAGTTTGGAATTGGTGAAGGTTTAGTGGAGGAGGATAAAACTAAGCCTTAGTTTGGCTTCAGTTCATCATCGTCGATGATGAGGAAGCTGAAGGAACTCAAGGGGATGCTCGGTAGGCTCATCTTGAGTGTCTAAAGCTCTAAGGATGCTTAATCTGTCTGTTTGAATCGAAATGAGAGGAGTATACCCCTCCCTCCTCCAATTTGATGACTAGGATGCTCTATGCAATTTGCAGGTGGTTAGTCGACCGGCGCAGGTGGCCATGGCTGGTAGGGAATTCTTGAGGTGGCTCGATTTGAGTGGCCAAGGGAGGGAAGTGGGCTGCCAATTGCTAAGGTAGCTTATCTATGGTTTCCAAGTATTCCAATGAGAAGATTTGGGTTAGCTCACCTCCAATTGGCTCATGGCTGACCCAACCAGCTTCAGGTCAGGTGAGCCAGTGGTCCTTGTGTCCATTTTAAGCTTAGGGTAGCTGCTAAGGCTAGGAGAGTGGGTTTGACCATCCAAGAATGGGTTTTGTCCCATTTGGAAGGCTTTACCCATTGGGTAATGGGTCAATTCAGTTTGGACTTAGGTTGGGTTGGATTTGTCCAGACCCATGATGACCCAAGGATAGGTCATGCCAAGTTTGAATGGGTTTGGGTTTCGTTTGATTGGGTTTGACTTAATTTGACCCATGTAGGTCAAATTGGGCTAGGTTGAATTAGGTTAACCAATTGGTCAAATTAGGTCAAACTAAGGCTCGAGTCAAGTTCAAATGAGTATTTAGGATATTTTGGTTCAATTGGTTTGGTTTTTTTTTGCATTAGAATTGAATTTGACTCATATGGGTCCATATGAGTCAAATTGGCCAAATTGGCTTGGAGTGTGTATTGGTTTAGGTCCAATTGATCATTTGAAAATAATAGTAGGCTTTGATTTCAATCAATTTGGATTTAAGAATGAAATAGATAAATTTGACAATTTAAGTCAATTTGGGCTAATTGGGTCAATTAGGTTCAATTGATCAATTTGGATCAAATGGAGGCTTTAATCATGTTTAATAGTCAATTTAGAATGGATTTGAGTTATTGGTTTTAATCAATTTGGATTAGATTTTGATTTGACTAAAGTTTTCCTTTCAGGCCAAATTGGGTCAAGAGGCTAATTGGGTTTGGTTTGGTTCAATTGATGGTCAAGTCATGTTCAAGGATTAATTTGAAGTTGGTTAGAATCCTTCATTTCAATTAATTTGAATTAGAATGGGATTTGGTTTAATATGTCTCATGTAGGTTAATAGGGTTAACATGGGTCAAGTGATTGAATGAGTTAGTTTGACCCAATTGATTGCAACTGATCAATCAAGGATGATCAACAATCAATATAAGAGGTTTTGGATAGTTTAGTTCAATCTAATTTTGGATTGGATTGGAATTGGGTTCAAATGGGTTCTTTAGGTCACTTTGGGTCAAGTGAACCTATTGGGTCAATTTTGTTGGTTTCAAGTTGAATTGAGTTTGATAATTGATTTAGGATTGATTGTTGGTTTTGATTTAGGTTTAATTAGATTTTGGCTCATTTGGACATTTTGGGTTCAAATGAGCTAGGGTTAACTGAATTGATTTTGGTCAAAGGATTTGATTAGCTTAATTATAGATTTAGGAAGAGCTTGGAATGAAGGTTTAAAAAGGGTAGAGTGCTTTTATGAAAATCAATTGAGTTAGATTTGATTGAAGGAATTTTGGTTAAGTCTATAGGATTGAATCATGGGCTTAGGTTTAGATCATTTTAGATTTGATTTTGGCTTGGAGGTAGGCATAAGTCATGGGATAGTTCATAGGGTAGGTAGGTTTCCTTGAGTCCTAGGACATGGTCTAAACATATAGCTTACCCTTTTAAAGTCTTTAGATTTGGGTTAAGTGTTCACTTAGTCACTAGAAGTGTCCTATGACTAAGGAGATCTTAGGGTCTAAAAGACTCTGAGATCTAAGATGAGAAGATTGAATCCTCAATCAAAAATTGAGGTCAACAAAAGGACCCCCAAAAAATGTGGTGTAACTGACAAGGCACATCGCACGTATTGGCATTGATCGAGATGATTAATAATATCCATAAAGATTGCAAGCACTAGCGAAGATTATCTATACCTAAACTGAGAGGTAGCTAAAATCATGATCTTAGTGCAATGCAACTCATCTCATGCTAAGGGCATAAGATAGCCAAGAAGATTTGGTTTTGATTTGGTTGAAGATTGACTTCATATGATGGACATGAATAAAGATTTGTTGGGAAATCACACATGAATTGGATTTGATTTAGGGATTGATTTAAGCCAAGGGCATAAATGGGGAAATCTTCTAGGGATTGAGGTTTGATTGAATTTGTTTATGAGGAATCCACTAGGTGATTGGGATATGATTGAATTTGTTTGATTTAGTTTGGGAGGAATCTGCTAGGGATTTAGAATTGAATGAGTTTGTTTTGATTTATGGAAGGGAGATCCATTGGGGATATAGGTTTGAATTTGTTTAAATTAGTTTATTGATTTAATTTGGAGGCATATCCGATAGGGATATAAGCTTGAATCCACTGGGGATCAATATTAGGTTTGTTTGATTTATTTGGTTTAGCTCCACTGGGAGATTAATTTGGTTGACATATTTAATTTGTTGGCTTAACTCCACTAGGGAAGTAAGTTTGATTTGCATTTTTTTGGTCTGAATTCATTTATTTTGATTTGATTTAATTTGTTCATTGATTTAATTTGTTTGTTGATTTTTTATGGTGTGGACCCTGTCAATGTGTGATGGACCGCATTAAAAGTTGTCTATGAAAGCCTGGGCCTATCTTAGATTTACCAATCCAAAGGAGTAGTCTACTGACCAAAGGGTAGGACTATCCAACCTAAGGGGTTGCCTTTCTGTGTGCAACGACTATACTAGGAAGAAAGTGCGAGGACTTACATCTTCCAAAGAAAAATCAGTCATTGTGGTGACTTGTTGATGGCACAATAAATCAAACCTGACCTAAGGCAAATACTGAGTGAGTGCTGTCGAGGATCTTATCTCAACTAAAGAGTAGTCAAGGAGATTCCTATAGGGAGTTTTGCTAATACTGCCCTAAAGATAGGATGCCTGCTTGGGAAAAGGTACCACTGGGGGCATTCTCCTGATTCACAAGTGATTACATTTTATTTTTTTATATGTTTGTGTGAACCCTGTTGGTGTGCAAGGGACCACACTAAGAAGGAGCAACGGTGGCTTTGGCTTATCCTAAATTTACTGGCCCAAGAGAGAGTCTGCATATTTGTAGTATAGAACTTCCAACCACAGGGGTGGCAACTAGGAAAGGGGAACTGTCTAATCCAGGAGTAACCTGGTAGTGTCTAAATAGGGTCACAAAGGATGTTATCCAAATAGAATGCCCACAAGGGAGGTGTCGCTAGGGGCGTTATCCTAATCATTAAAAAGGAAGCCTATAGGTATACGATTGCTGGGTCAAGAAGAAAGCTCAGGGACTTACACCCACATGAGCGGTGTTATCCAATGGGTGGGTCGATGTCAAGAAAGTGAACACCAACCAACCTAAAGTGGTCGTTGGTGTGCGATGATCAATGTAGGAAGAAAGCATATGAGACTTACATCTTCTTAAGTAGAACTGATCGTCGAGATAGTCTATCATTGGCTAGACAGTTACTACCTGACCTAGGGCGATTATTAAGTGGGGAGTCAAAAATAAGGACTGAATCTAAACTTGAAGTAGTTAAGAGGAAAGGAGCCACTGGTAAACTTACCCTAATTCTCAACTATAAACTTAACCCAGTCAGTGCATGATGGCTAGTTCAAGAAGAAAGCATGGAGACTTACATCTTCTTAAACAAAGCTGACATGAAGTAGCTTATTGGTTATGCAATAAGACATAACATACTAATAAGATGCTCATTGTTGTGTCATGGTTGAGCCAGAAAAAAAAATCATAGAGACTCACATCCTTCTAAGAAAAAGACCACTGGGGAGACACACTAGCTAAGTACTGAATCAAACTCAACCTAGAGCATTTACTGAGTGAAGGCCGCTGGGGGCATTATCTGAACTCGAAGTAACCCAAGATAAAATATTTTTGTTTATTTTGTTTGTGTTTGTGTTGTATTGATGAAGGATAAAATGCCACTCAAGTTCTCTTACACATACTCTAAACACACAAAAGAATGGATGGAATGGTGCCACAGGGGCATTGAGACTCCACTAAGAAAGGATACTGCTCAGGTTTTCTTCCACCTAACTTAGTTGTGCTAGTCAAAATAGGATGCCTCTTAGGTTCTATAACACCTATCCTAATAACACTGGAGATAAAGTTTGGTAATTGAAACATATTCAATTTAGAGAGATGTTTGTTTTGAAATAAAAATTTATTAATGAAAATTACCTTTAAACATTATTTATGGATAATATTTCTTAAGGTAGAGTCCATTGATTGGAAGCATTGGCCGTTCTCCTTTATAGTTGATAAGTTGGTATGATCCTCTTTGGTAGGCTTTCTTCATGGAAAAAGGGCCTTCCCAAGTGAGTTCAAACTTGCCTCACATCTTGTCATGGGAAATAATTGGTCTCCTTATATCTAAAATAAGCTCTCCTACTTGACAAGCTCTAGGGCAAACCAACTTGTTATGAATTTGAATCATCTTGGCTTTATATAACTCAAGGTTCTTCTAAACCTTCAATCTCTTCCGACCACAACTTGGCATTCTACTCCATTGTGATTATACTACCCATGGCTATCCTTAGTGATGGGAGTTGGACTTCTAATGGAAGAATAGATTCAAACCCATACTCTAAGGAGAAAGGGGTAGATTGAGTTGGAGTTCTATAAGTGATGCAGTAGGCCCACAAAGCTTTAACTAATTTCTCATGTCACTGTCATTTGTTATCATCAAGCATCTTCTTGAGTTCTTGGATGAGAGTTTTGTTGAAGGCTTTTGCAAAAATCATTTGCCTGTGGGTAATAAATGGTAGAGTATCTCCAATCTATGTTGTGCCTCCAGGCAAAGATATTGATTTTGGTTCTCTTGAATGTAGTACCATTATCATATATAATTTGGCGAGGTATCCCAAATCTATACATGATATGGTTCCTAAAAAACTGGAGCACATGCTGAGCTTTGACCTCCTTGAGCAGAATCACCTCCACCCACATGGAAAAATTATCAATAGCAACAAGGATGAACTAGTGACCCTTAGAAGGAGGATCAAATAGACCCACTATGTTAGTACCCTAACACTCGAATGGCCATGATGCCAATGTTGAATGTAGAATGTTTGGTTGTTGGTGTAGGACCACACCATGTACTTGGCATTGGTGGCATCACCTCACTACATCCATGCAATCGGTGATCATCGTCGGCCAATAATACTAAAGTATTTTGATTTTGGCTTTCATCTTGGTACTGGATTGGTGAGCTCCACATAATCTTGAATGTACCTCGGTCTTGATCTTATGGGCTTCGTGCTAATCTAAAAATTGTAACCACATATGATCGAAGGACCACTAAAATAGGACACCATCCACTTGGGCATAAGAAAGTGCCCTTTGTTTCACTTGATGTGCTTGAGACTTCTCTTAAGGTAGTTTGACATTATTTAGGTAATCAATGAATGGTTGCCTCCAATTTAGCTCTTCTTCCTTTTTGGAAATGACAACCTCCCCTTCAAGAGAGTTCTTGGTGATGAGTTCAACATCAATGAGAGGTAGGACTTATCTATTTTGGACATCTACTGATATAGACTCATCATCCGGACATGTCAACTCCTTGGAAAGCTTGGCTAAGGTATCTACTATAGCATTTTCTCCTTGAGGAATTGTAAATGGTCACCTCTATAATTTGAGCTAATAACTCCATAGTATACTTATGGTAGTGATGGAGTCTGGGCTTTAGGATCTTATAAGACCCAACGATTTAATTGACCATATGGAGAAAAATTTCTATAGGGGTCGCCTTTCAAACCTATGGTGAGAAAATAAAGACAAGACTATAAAAATTCATCTTTTTCGGATGCCATGCAGATCCATAGATGTACTTATTCAGGTGATCGAGTACATCATCAAGGAATAGTGTACCATCTCGAAAGATAGAAGTCACTACCCTTTAATGGACCAAATCACCTCAATAAGGACTCCTAAGGATGATGGGTCTGCATATGTATGAGAGATTATTTTCCTACTTTACATGGAAAAGTAAAATAGGGTTTATTTTAAACCGGGTTCGTTAAGTTCGCTACAGGGTAAGCCCCCATAGTTAATTACATCCTAAGGAATGGGGATTCCTTAAAAAAAATTCTCGATTAAGGTAAATCATTATTTTTTTCAAAGAATTCAATAGGAAAGGACTATCAATCGATTGGTTCATTTTTGAAGATCAAATGGGATTGATCAAAAATAGAGAGTTATTATAGAAGCTAAAATGAAAGATAAGTAGGAAATGTCCACGATGCTACGAAACCAAGTGAGTGATCTTAAACTATCCTGTAATTGGGCTTTACATTTTTTTTAAATTGATTTAGTTTATTTGAGTTATATTTTTCATTAGAAATTTAGGATTTATGATTCCTTAACAGAAGATCAAGGAAATTCCTAAGAGGTGAGGATTTATGCATATGGACCACAAAGAGGAGAAGCAACCTCATAACCTAAATATAGGGAGCTTTGGCGAGGGCTGAAAGCACAACCTAAATCTAAAGCAAAAATGGGTAATTGGTTTGCCTCCACAAGAGAGGACAAACCACCTGACAACTTGGACTTACAACCGCCTTGGGGTGGCCACCAACTAACTCCTCCTACGATTTTAAATACATGTAGGCAAGTCTTTATGCTTATGCAAGATAGCTAACTGTTATTTACTTAGAAAGAGACTAAGTCCTTAAACTCACTCTCTAAAGAGACTAGGCCATGTGAGGACATGCTTCAAATGACCTAAATCTAATGCAATTTAAATTTCATTTTATTTTCATTTTTGGATAATTATTTTAACTCAGGCTAATAGGATTCATATGCCTAATGCATGAGAAATAGAGTTATTGACCAAAATCAACAAGAAGGGAGGAGGAGAGTTTCCACCATGGCTCTCAAAAGGTCAAGCCAAGTTTCTCTGACAAAGGTGGAAGCCCTCCAATCAAGAGTAAAATAAGATGCATTTGTGCATGATATTGTAAAATAAGAGCTCATCTAGCTAAGGGGTTGCTAATTCTTTTATCTTGATTTTAAACCTAAGCTTTAGGTGATGTTATGAGTTCTTTATTTTAATTTGAGTTGTTAAGTTTGGTAAAAGATTTATTTTTCTCTAAAGAGCCTAATCCACATCCAGGCCATACATAAAGCAAAGAAGAAACTAGAAAAAGATGCCACTTAATGCAAAAGCTAAACAAATCATTAATCAATTTATAAAGTTAATTGCAAAAAGAATAAATGGTCATTGTGGTCGAGCACCACTGCACAAACTTGAAAAGGCAAATGTGGGTAGCCGAGCTCTACTCTTATACAACCTAGATTACAAATGAATCAAATTACAATTAAGCATGGAATTCATTGTTATGGGGGTCTTCAAGCTTCATTTCTTCTTCCTTCTTTCCTTCTTTCTTCTTCTTTTCTTCTTTCCTTCTTTCTTCTTTTTTCTTCTTTCTTCTTTTGGTTCCTTCTTTTGGATTGTTGGAAGGTAAATTCTCCAAGGCTTCACATGGTGCATAAGATAGAATCTTATGACTAATGGTCATCTTAATCCCCATAACAATCATTCTAAAATTTAATTGCACAAATTTACATGAAAAGGAAAATTATGGAAATCTAACTAACAGCTACAAAATAAAGGTTAGCTAAAATAAACCATACAAATTCCACTCATGTATATTGGACTTATCACCCCACACATGGGTGAGTAAGTCCACCTGGCCTATTGGATTATGCTTAGAGGTATAAAAGACCTACAAGCAAAAGTATTTATATTTTTATTTATGATAACACCCCTTAAGCACAATCCCCTGTAGAAAATAATGGTTAGACTAAGAGCTTCCTACCATTCATTCTACAAGCATACACCTTAACATCCAGTCTAAAACATATATAACAAAACAAAACATCAAACCATGCACCGCCCTAACCTAAAGTAAGAAGTGGTGACTTAGGCTAATGTGTGTGATTTGAAGGTTTGTGTGGTATGCTTAGCTATGGCTTTAAGTTCAAAATTTCTAAGTATGAAAATATATTCAACTTAGAGAAGGGTTTCATTTAAGTTATTTAATTATTTTGGGTTGATTTTATTTCATGTTTTGTTTTAGTTCCAGTAAATCTTATAATTAATTACTAAGTTATGAAGAGAGAGAAAGAGAAGAGAACTTCTCTTTCCTTCGCTAACCTAAGTAATCTCTAAAGTAGATACACAATTTAGTTTTGTTTAGTGAATGTTTTGATTAAGTCTTTTAATTAATCATAAGTTTAGATGAACTCTAAATAAACCTATTCAAAAAGAAAGCTATTTTAAGATTAAATAAAATGAATTAAATCCACATAATACACATCACTTCATTTCTTTACCAACATGTATAGCATGCATATGAATGAGCCCTAAGCATATCTATAAATACAAATGAAAATATTTAACACACTTTATGATGCATGTTAAGTAATCAATTTAGGGAAATTTGGAAGTTGAATATGCATGATTTTCTTAAGTAGAAAAAGGTTTCTTTATCCAATTTTTCACATACACATGAAAGTAAGAAAGGCATAAGTGAGTACAGCACCATTAATAACTAGAGGTGTAAGGTACAAGACCTATTTAGGGCTACATAAATCCTCACAACCTCAGGGTTGTCTAGACTAATATACCACTTTCATTAAATATGAACATGTGTATAAAAGAAATAAATTGGAAAGAAAGAATGCAAAAGTTGTATTAATTAATTCATTTTGTTTATACAATTTATGTATGACCCTTCTTAGGTGGTATCATAAGGATGAATAGGATATGGAATTAGGTAAGTGTTAGGCTCTTTTCAAATGAACCATACATCTTACCAACTCCTATTCAAAACTATGCTAACATAAAAGAGAGGAGAAACCTATGCTAAGCACACCTTTATATTCTTTCACATGCAAGCTTATAATTAAAATATAAGTAGCATACTTTCATATTTGATACTTGATTTATGTGTTTTGAAAATAGTTTGAATTTAGTAGTGATAATAGCCACTCATATTTCTACTTTAGCCAATACATGCAAATTTGACATAAAGTAAACAATTTCATTTTTTTTAAAATTTCAATTTGAAAAATATGGTTGCATGAAACCACATGACATACAATTTTAACATGTTGGGGAAATACTCAAAGTAATGAAAGCATGTAAGCAAATTCACTTTAATTAAATCCTAATGACATTCTTATGGAATAAGAAAGTTTAAAACAAATCAAAGTATATTCAATGTGATTTTTGTTTAGTTTTAAGTTTGATTTAATTTTGAAAATGGGGATTGAGTTTATTGTTCCTAACCCATTCCCACATCTGTTTGATATTTTTGTTTAATTTTTAGATGATTATATTCATTTTTATGTATTAATTAGGTTAAGGTATGAATTAAACAAGTTAATTAACCCTTACCTAAACCACCTTAAGATAGTTAACCAAGTAATTATGAGCCAATGAGATGACATAAAAACTCATAAAGAATTTAAACTTGCAATGCACCTAATAAGAAAAAGGGCCTAATGCAATTTGGCTCATGATTAATGGTTAATTAAGCTAAGGGGTTTAACTTAAGTAATTTCAAAACACCCTTTCACACATATGAATTGGGTTTTGATTTCCTTAATTGAACTTAGGTTCTTAAACACCTAAGCATCTACCCAATGTAGATTAATTTATTTCTAAAAGTTTTTAGAATTTTTAGAAATTAATTAATGGAATAATTAATGGATTAACCCTTAATTAAGAGAAGATTAAGGAAAGAAAAAGGGGTTTTAGGGAATAGCTTAGGGGAAATACCTCAAAATTATTTCCTAAACCTCTTATCTACTAGACCTGACCTTAATCAACCCAAATAATGGATTAAAATCATTAATCACACCTTAATTAATTACATAAGGAAGGTAATTATGAAGTACATTTGTAATTCCCCTAATTAAGCTTTCAATAAATCCCAAGAAAATTAGGGGAGGCAGAGGTCATCCCCTTAAATATATCCAAGAGTTTGTGATTAATCAGAGGATTAATTAAGCAGTAATTAGAAAAAATATGTTTTCCAATAAAACCCAAAATCAGGGAAAAGCATAATTTAAAATGAATTGAAATTATTTTTAAATGTTCTAGGTTGAATTATCTTTACATGGGATTTTATTTCATATTTTTTTGAATTTTATTGGAGGAGATATGAATTTTAGAAGATCAATAGATTAATTAGCATTAATTAAAATCCTTAACTAATCCTTTAGCTCACAGCATGACGTGTGGCAACGGCGGTTAGCGCGCTTTACACACATCATACGGTGAGCATCCCACTTAAACTTCCCATCAGGTGGCGGCATGATGGTGGGAAGCACTTTGATCTCTACCATCCGATCAAAGATCGGATGGCCAGGGATCTCCCCACGATTTTAAAAGGGATAAAAGAATTTCTAAATGTGGGAATAATCTCGGCCATCCATCCAAAACACGTGGATGGGTGGCCAAGATCTCCTCAGTTCTTCCCCTAGGTTTAATAGAGATCGGACATGATCTAGGGAAAGATCCGAGCTCGATTGAGTTTGGATTGAAACAAAACTTTACCCACACCATCTAAAGCCAATAAGGAACACATCCAACAGTGTAATTTGCATGACTTGAAAATTTCTTTCACAAAAGACCAACACCACCTATGCTAGGTGGTCAAAAAATTTTATACCTCGTCGGAGGTGATCACCGGCACTCGAGATCGATGAGGTAGCTTCATCTAGTGGAGACGAAGCCTTATTGAAATTCTTAGGCCTTGGGGTTGAGTGGATTATTCTATAGACCAACACCACTTCACTTCCTTTTCAGCTTTGATTCAATTGAAGCTCTCCTTATTGTGGGAACTCAAGTGGATGCTTGAGTGTGCTTGGATTGATCCTTAGAGGAAGTGTGCAAGAGGAATTGTAGTAGATTTTAGTGTGGAGAAAGTTGGAAGTTCAAGTGAGCTCCCCTATTTTCTAATGGAGAAATCGAGAAATCTCAAATTCAAATCCCTCTTAGAATGCTTAGGAAGGCTCTCTGATCTTTCCTAACACCCTCTAGAGTTTGATCTAATTGAGGAATGATGGTTTTGAATTGAATTAGGGGGAGTATATCTCCCCCTTGAAGGATCAGATGACTGCAAGCTTCTTTGCCATTTTGATCTAATTGATTACATTGAAGAGTTTATTTTGGCTATTTTGAGTTGGCACATGGTCGGTTTGTGGCCTTGAGTGGATTGCTAACCTCCCATGTGCATCAAATTGAGTGGAAGGAGGATTTGAAATGAGCCAATTTGACCCATGGGGTTGGGTTTTTCCTTGGGCTGACCCTAACCCATTGGGTTGGGTGCACCACTCTTCATTAGGTCCCCTCGAGGTATTAGGATGGTATCAAGTGGATATGAAGAGGGCACGACCAAATTACCCATGGATTAGTCCATAATTTGTTCTATGGCATAAGAGTAGGATAGTCATTTTACTGAATTTTTAATTTGGATATGTTGGGTATCTGGAGAAACTAGGTTTGGCCAAGTTTCATGAGATTTGGAATTCATTTGATGAAGTTTGGCTCATGTTGACCCATTTAGGTCAAAATGAGTCAACTTGGGTCAAATTGACCAATTAGTCAAATTAGGCCAAAGCAAAGTTGGGTCAAGTTCGTATGACCATTTGAAATATTTCGGTGGCTTTGGTTTGGTTCAATTTGGTATAGTTTTGAATTTGGTTCATATGACTTCATTTAGGTCAAATGGGTCAAGTTGACCTATTTGACCCATTTGACCAATTTGAGCAAGGCCAAGGAAAGTTTAGGCTAGGTTAGTCATACGGAGTGGAATAGTATCTTTATTTCCAATCAATTTTGGTTATGTTCAAATTTGGCTCAACATGACCACTTTAGGTCAAGTTGGGTTTAAGGTCAATTGGGCTAGGTTGGGTCTAGTGGACCAATTGAGGCTTTCATCAAGTTTAACAAGTGATTTAGAATGAACTTGACCCATTGGTTTCAATCAATTTGGCTTAGATCATGTTTTGACACATTTTGACTTTTTAGGTCAAGTTGGGTCAACTTGGTCCAATTGGGCTAGGTTAGGCTCAAATGTTGGCTTGGTCAAGTTCAAACATAGGTCATGAGTGAACTTAGATCAATAGTTTCAATCAATTTGGCCTATGGCAGAATTTGGCTATGTTAGGTTTCATTTTGGGCTAAGTATTGACTTAGTCAACTCTTAGGTTTGATTTAGTTTGACCCAATTTGATTGATTGATCATCCCATGCAGATTGTTGATTATGATGAGAGGTATAGATGAGTTTGCTTCAATCTAATTTGGTTAGGATTATAATTTGACTCATAAGGGTACTTTAGCTCACTTTGGGTCAAGTGAGCCTAAATGGGTCAAATGACTTGGTCAAAGCTTGATTTGAGCTTGATTGAACTTGTGTATGGACTTATGATTGAGATATAAATCCATTTGCAAGTGTTTTGAAGTCAAATAGGTTTTGATCCATTTCTATAATTTCATATTCTTTTTTTTTTTTTTTTTTTTTTGATAATTTCATATTCAATGGAGGAATATGAAAGGATTTAGGGTTTAATTTTTGACTTAGGTTTTGATTGAGTGATTGAAGTTTGGATTTATATATAAATTTATGATTGTAGAGTTGATTAAATCATGAAGGAAAATCAAGAGTTTGGATTGATTTGAAATTGATTTTGCTAAGTTCAAGATTTTGACTTGAAAGGCTTAGGTTAGATATTGAGTTGATTTGAGTTTAATTTTTGGAATTGGTTTTGATTGTTTAAATTTATATTTCATTTATATATGTGAGTATAAATGAGAATATAAGTGGATCATGGGAAAATTTCAAGGATTTTAAGTGGTTTAATCATGATTTTAAGTGGTTTAATCATGATTTAAGATAAGTCCATTAAGAGGCATTTAAGGACTTAGAAAATTTTGGAGTTTGGAGTTGAATTTTTGAACTTGGTTTCATTGATTTATATTTATATTTCATTTATATATCTGAATATAAATGAGAATATAAATAAATTATGAGAAAATCTCATGAATTTGAAGTGATTTAATCATTATTTAAGCTAAGTCCATTAATAGAAAATTAAGGACTTAAGAAGATTTTAAATTGGGATTTTAATTTTTGTATTTGATTTGATTGATTTATATTTATATTTCATTTATATATGTGAATATAAATGAGAATATAAATGGGTTTTGAGAAAATCCCATGAGTTGGAATTGGTTTGATCATGATTTTGGCTAAGTCCATTAAAGGAAAATTAAGGTATTTATGAAAATTTTATGAATTGATTTGGAATTTTGAGTTTAGTTTGATTGGTTTGAATTTATATTTCATTTATATATGTGAATATAAATGAGAATATAAATGAAACATGAGAAAATCTCAAAGATTTGATTTGATTTAGATCATGATTTAAGCTAAGTCCTTAAGAGGAGAATTAAGGGACTTAGGAAATTTTTGGACTTAGGAATTTCATTCATAGATTTCAATCATGGATTTCAAGCATGGATTTTGATCATCGATTTCAATTATATGGAGTTGATTTGAGTTTGGAGAAAATAAAATAAGATTAATTTGGAGTTTGACTTGGATGAAGGAAAGTGAGGAATGGTTCAAGCTAAGGGTAGGAAAATTTTCCTAACACCCATATGGCATGACCTATTCCTATGGCTAACTCTTCTAAGTTTCTAGGCTTAGGTTGAATGTACACCTAATCACTAGATGTTTCTTAAGACTAAGAAACTCTTAAAGCCTAAGAGGAGTCCTATGTATAAGATGGAGGGGTGAGAGCTAATTCTAAAAATGAGGTCAACAAAGAGCGCCCAACAGGTGTGGTGTGACTGACAAAGAACACCGCACGTATTGGTGTTGACCGAAATGATCAACAACATTGAAAGATTATAAGAACTAACAGAAACAATCTATCCTTAACCCAAGGTGTAGAAAGAATCCAGAGCTTAGTGCAATGTGGCTCTACTTATGTCCAAGACATAAGAGAGAGGGAAGAAATCCACAAAGGGATAGAGTGTGAACCTTCCACTAGGGAAGCAGGTTCAAGTCATCCACAAAAAAGATGAGATGTTTGATTTAATTCTCACCGAGGAGAAAAAAGATTTGATTTGTTTTGCTGGGGAAGGGTGTTGAATTTTTTTTTAATTTGTGTTATGTTTGAATTTTGAGATGAACCCTATTAGTTTGCAATAGACTACATTAAGTAGGAGCCATGGAGGCTAAGACCTAGCTCAGATTTACTAATCCAAAGGGGTAGTTTACTGAGCACATAGTAGGACTAGGCAACCAAAGGGATGCCTTTTGGTATGCAATAGAGGTACTAGGAAGAAAGCGTTGTAGACTTACATCCTCCAAAGTAGCGACCAGTTGCTGGGATAATCTATTGACAAGACAATCAATTGAACCCAACCTAGGGCTGACTATTGAGTGAATTCCATTGAGGGACATAGATCAACTCAAAGATAGTCAAGATTAATTTTATTTTTATGTTTATTTGTTTGAATGATGATGGATTCAATAGGTTTGCGATGAACTGCATTGAGTAAGGGCCATGGAGGCCTAGACCCAACTCAAATTTATCAATTCAAAGGGATTAGTCTACCAACAATAATGTAGAACTATCTGACCAAAGGAAAATGCCTTCTGGTATATAATGGACAAGTTAGGAAGAAAGCGCGGGGACTCACATCTTCCACAACAAGGAAACACTAGGGTGATTGGTTGCTTTGAGCAACAAATCAAACCCGACCTAAGGCTGACTATTGAGTGAATGCCACTATGGGACTTAAATCAGCTCAAGCACAGTAAAGATTAATTTCATTTTTTTTAGATTTATTTTGATGGATTCTGTTGGTTTGCGATGGATCAAACTAAGAAGGAGGTTATAGAAGTCTAGACCTATCTCAAATTTATTGAACCAAAGGGAGTAGCTTCCCGGCCAACGAGAGAGCTATCCGACCAAAGGAGTGCCTTTTGATTTGCAATGATCAATTCAAGGGAAGAAAGCTCAAGGATTCACATCTTCCACTAGAAAAGACTACTAGGGTGATTGGCTGCTTTGGGCAATGAATCAAACTCGACCTAGGGCTGATCATCGATTTACGACAATCATACTAGAAAGAGTGCATCATAGTCTTACATCTTTCAATGTGAAATTTGTGTCAGGGTAACCTGCTTGTAACAAAATAGATTGAACCCGACCTAAGAACGACTATGGAGTGAGTACCGACCTAGGGATTTATCTCAATTCAGGTAGTCAGGCAATTCCTATAGGGAGTTTTGTTGACACAACCCTAAAGATAGGATGCCTGCTTAGGAAAAGGGCCTTCTGGGGGCTTGAATTCCTAATCCACAAGTGAATATTTTGTTTATTTTGGTTAGTTGTTTGTTTTATCATGGACCTGTTAGTTTCGAGGGATCAAACTAAGAAGGAGCTCATATCAGCCTAGACCTATCATAGATTTACTAAACTAAGGGAGAATCTGTTCATCTGCTGAACAAATTCTTCAACCACAGGGGTAGTTACTAGGAAATGGGGACTGTCCAATCCAAAAGTAACCAGGGTAGTGTCTAAATGGGGATGCAAAGGACTTGATCCAAGTAGAGTGCCCGCAGGGGATGGGGCCACTAAGGGCTTAATCCAACACCCTGGAGGAGATGACATGGCTAGTCATATACAATAGGTAATCGGTGTCCAACTCCAGGTGAAAGCACCGGGACTCATATCTACCAAGAGTGGTGTACTCGTCGGGTGAGTCGCTGACAGCATAGCGAATATTAATCAACCTAAGTTGCCCATCTGTTCATAATAATTAGCCTAGGAAGACAGCTCAAGGACTCACATCCTTCTATAGTGGAACTAACTGCTGGGATAGTGTGGAGAAAAATTTTTATTAGGGAGTCACCTTTTAATCTATTGGTGAGAAAAGAAAGACAAGACATATAAAAATTCATCTTTTTAGGATGCCATGTAGATTCACAGATGTACTTATTTAGGAGATCGGGTATGTCTTCAAGGAAAGAGTCTACTATCTCGAAAGACAGAAGTCACTACCATATAATGGACCTAATCACCTCAATAAGGACTCCTAAGGATGATGGGTCTGCATATATACCAAAGATTCTTCCCCTTCTTTACATAGAAAAGTAAAGCAAGGTTTATTTTAAATTGAGTTCATTAAGTTTCCTATAAGGGTAAGCCCCCATAGTTAATTACATCCTAAAGAATAGGGATTTCTTAGGAAAACTCTCGATTAAGGTAAATGATCATTGTCTTTGAATATTTAAATAGGAAAGGACTATCAATCTACTAGTTCAGTTTTGAAGATCAAAATTAGATTGATCAAAAGAGGGAATTGTTATCGAAGCCAAAATGGAAGATAAGTAAGAGATGCCCACGATGCTAGGAAACCTAACGAGCATCTCAAACTATCTTATAGCTAGGTTTTACATTTTTGAAATTGATTTAGTTTGTTTGAGTTGCATTTTTCATTAGAAAAATTAGGACTTATGATTCCTTAATACAAGATTAAAGAAATACCTAAAAGGTGAGGAATTAAGCTTATGGCCCACAAAGGGGAGAAGCAACCTCAGAACCTAAATCTAGGGAGCTTTGGCGGAAGGCCAGAAGCACAACCTAAATCTAAGGAAAAAATGGGTAATTAGTTTGCCTCCAAAAGAGAGGATAAACCACCCGACATCTTGGACTTATAACCGCTAGGGGTGCCTCTTAACTAACTCCTCCTATGATTTTAAATACATGTAAGCAAGTCTTTATGCTTATGCAAGATAGCTAGGATGTTATTCATTTCAAACGAGGCTAAGTCCTTAAACTCACTCCTTAAAGAGACTAGATCATGTAAAGGTACATGCTTCAAAAGACCTAAATCTAATGCAATTCAAATTTCATTTTTATTTTCATTTTGGACAATTATTTTGAGTGAGGCTAATAGGATTCATATGACTATTGCATGAGAAATAAGGTTATTGGCCAAAATAAATAAGAATGGAGGAGGTGTGTTTCTACCATGGCTCTCAAAGGTCAAGCCAAGGTTCTCTGGCAAAGGTGAAAGCCCTCTAATCAAGAGTGAAATAAGATGCATTTATGTATGATATTATAAAATAAATGCTCATCCAGCTAAGGGGTTGCTCATTCTTTTATCTTGATTTAAAACCTAAGCTTTAGGTGAGGTTATGAGTTGTTTAATTTTAATTTTAAGTTTTTAAGTTGGGTAAAAGATTTTTTTTCCCTAAAGAGCCTAATCCACATCCAGGACATACATAAAGCAAGGAAGAAACTAGGAAAATCATGCCACTTAATGCAAAAGCTAAAAAAATCATCAACCAATTTATAAAGCTAATCGTAAAAATGAATAAAAGGCTGTTGTGGTCAAGCACCACCACACAAACTTGAAAATATCAAATATGGGTAGCCAAGCTCTACCCTTATACAACCCGAATTACAAATGAATTAAATTATAATTAAGCAAGTAATTCATTGTTATGGGGGTCTTCATGCTTTATTATTCTTTCTTCTTCTTTTCTTCTTTCTTTTCTTTTCTTCTTTTAGTTCCTTCTTTTGGATGGTTGGATGGTAGATGCTCTAAGGCTTCACATGGTACATAAGATAGGATCTTATGACCAATGCTCATCCTAATCCTCATAACAATCATTCCAAAATCCTAATTGCACAAATTTACATGCAAAAGAAAAAGTGAAAATCTAACTAACACTTGCAAAATAAAGGTTAGTTAAAACAAGCCACACAAGTCCCAAGCATATATATGGACTTATCACACCACACATGGACTAAGTCTACCTAACCTATTGGATTATTCTTAGGAGTATAAAGCACCTACAAGCAAAAACATTTATATTTTTATTTATGATAGCGCCCCTTAAGCACAATCCCCTGTAGAAAAGAATAGTTAGACTAAGAATGCCCTACCATTCATTCTATGAGCATACACCTTAACATCCAGTCTAAAACATATATCAAAAAATAAAACAAACATCAAACCATGCACTTACCTAACCTAAGGCTAGAAGTGGTGACTTAAGCTAATGTGTGTGCTTTGAAGGTTTGTGTGTTATGCTTAGCTATGGCTTTAGGTTCAAATTTTCTGAGTGTGAAGAACATGTTCAACTTAGAGGAGGGTTTCATTTAAGTTGCTTAATTATTTTGGGTTGACTTTATTTCATGTTTTGATTTGGTTTAAGTGGATCCTACAATTAATTACTAAGTTATAAAGAGAGGGAAAGAGAAGAGAGCTTCTCTATCCTTCCCTAACCTAAGTAATTTCTGAAGTAGGTTCACATTTCAGTTTTGCTTAGATGAATATTTTGATTAAATCTTTTAATTAATCTTAAGTTTATATGAACTCTAAACAAACCTACTCAAAAAAAAGAGCATTTTAAGATTAAATAAAATGAATCAAAATTCACATAACACACATTACTTCATTTCTTTCCCAACATATATAACATGCATATGGATAGACCCTAAGCATATCTATACATACAAATGAGAGTATTTAACACACTTTATGATGCATGCTAAGTAATCCATTTAATGAAATTTAGAAGTTGAATATGCATGATTTTTCTTAAGCAGAAGGGGTTTTACTTATCCAAACTTTCACATACACACATTAAAGTAAGAAAGCATAAATGAGTACAATGCCATTGTTAACTAGAGGTGTAAGGTACAAGACCTACTTAGGGCTACATAAAGCCTTGCAACCTTGGGGTTGTCCAAACTAATATACCACTTTCCTTAAATACAAACATATGTATAAAAGAAATGAAATAGAAAAGGAGAATGCAAAAGTTGTATTAATGGATTTATTTTATTTATACAATTTATGTATGTTAGTATAGGTAACCCTTCTTAAGTGGTAGCATAGAGATGAATAGGATATAGAATTAGGTGAGTGTTAGGTTCTTCTCAAATGAACCATACTCCTCACCAAATTCCTATTCAAAACTACACCAACATAAGAAAGAAAGAAAACATATGCTAAGCATACCTTTATAATCTATCACATGCAAACTCATAATTAAAATATAAGTAGCATACTTTCAAATTTGGTATTTTATTTACATGTTTTTGAAAATAATTTGGATTTAGTAGTGATAATAGCCATTCATATTTCTACTTTAGCCAACACATGAAAATTTGACATAAAGTAAACAATTTTATTTTAAAATTTGAATTTTAAAATTAAGAATGCATGAATTACATGACATAAAACTTTAACATGTTGGAGAAAGATTTGAAGTAATGAAAGAATATAAACAAACTCACTTTACTTAAATCCTAAATACATTCTTATAGAATAAGATAGTTTAAAATAAATCAAATTGAATTCAAAGTGATTTTTGTTTAGTTTGAAGTTTGATTTAATTCTTAAAAGGTGAGATGAGTTTGTTGTTCCTTAGCCATTCCCACATGTTTTTGATATTTTTGTTTAACTTTTAGATAATTAGATCCATTTTTATGCATTAATTAGGTTAAGGTATGAATTAAGTAACTTAATTAACCTTTACCTACACCACCTTAGAAGAATTAACCAAATAATTATAGGCCAATGAGATGACATAAAAAAAATCTCACAAGGAATTTAATTTTGCAATGCACCTAATAAGAAAAAGGCTTAATGCAATTTAGCTCTCAATTAAAAGTTAATTAAGCTAAGGGGTTTAGCTTATGTAATTTCAAAACACCCTTTTACACTTATGAATTGGGTTTTGATTTCCTTAATTGAACTTAGGCTATTAAACACCGAAGCATCTACCCAAAGTAGATTAATTAAGTTTTGAAACATTTTAAAATTTTTTAGGAATAATTAAGGGGTAATTAAGGAATTAAACCCTTAATTAAGAGGAGATTAAGGAGAGAAAAGGGGGTTTAGAGAATAGCTTAAGGGAAATGCCCTAAAATTATTCCATAAATCTCCTACTTATTGGATCTGACCTTAATCAACCCTAATCAAGGATTAAAATCACTAATTACACCTTAATTATCCATAATTACATAAGGAGGGTAATTAAGAAATTCATATGCAATTCTTCGAATCAAGCCTTCAATAAATCACATGAAAATTAGGGAAGGCAGAAGTCATCGCCTAAAACATACCCAAGAAATTTAGGATTAATCAAAAGCTTAATTAAAAAGTAATTAATAAAATAAACTTTCCAATAAAACCTAAATTCAGAGAAAAATGTAATTTAAAACCCATTAAAATTAATTTTAAAATATTCTAGGTTGAATTATCTTTCCATAGGATTTTATTTCATACTTTTCTAGATTTTTTAGTGGGAGTTATGATTTTTAGAAGATCCCTAGATTAATAAAAATTAATTAAGGTGTTTTAAATAACCCTAACTAATCCTCTGGCACACGGTGTGATGCGTGGTGGCAGCAATCAGCACACTTTACATGTGTCGCATCGTGAGGGGTTTACTTAATTATCAAATCCCAAACGGCGGCTTGCGGTGCATGCGGTTTGATCTCTACCGTTCGATCAAAGATCGGATAGCCAAAGATCTCCCAGTGATTTTAAAATGGCTAAGGAATTTCTAAACATGTGGAATTATCTTAGCTATCCATCTAAATGTGCAGATGGATGATTGAGATCTCCCAAGTTCTTCCCCTTGATCAACAAAGACCGTCCATGATCAAGGGGAAGACCCAAGCTCGTTCTAGCATGGATTCAAACCAAACTCAACCCACACCATCTAAAGCTAAACAACGGCAAATCTAATGGTCAAAAATCCATGGGATGAAAATTTCTTTCACAAAGGTCCACACCACATTAAGTTTAATGGTCAAAAAATCTCATACCTCGCCGGAGGTGATCACCGATGATCGATTCCCTTGGAGAAGCTTCATCTGGTTGAGACGAAGCTTTGGTGAATGTTTGAGAGGCTAAGGTTGAGATGATCTTCCTATGGGTCACCTCCTCTTTAGCTTGAGCTCAGTTTTGGTTGAATTAGGTCTCCCCTTACTTCAAGAACTTGGAAGAGAGCTTGGGTGCACTCGACTTGGTCCTCTAATGAAGCTTGAAGCAAGAATTGAGAGGACTTTGAGTGTGGAGAAAGTTGCCAATTCAATGGGCCTACCCTATTTTTACTCAAGAAAAACTGAGAAGATGCAAATTGAATCTCCCTCTAGGAAGCTTAGGATCACTTGCAAATGGCTCTTATGACTCTCTATGCTTCAATCGACTATGGCTCTATCAATTTTGAAATGAATTAGGGGAATTATATCTCCCCCTTGAAGGATCGAATGGCTGTCAATGCACTTGATGTTTTGATCTAATTGATTATATTGGGGATTTTGTTCGATCAATTAAGAGTGTGCACATGGTCAGTTTGAGCCAAGGAGTGGATTGCCAACCTCTCATGTGCTTGAATTTGAGTGGAAGAGGGATTTTGAATTTGCAATTTTGACCCATGGGGTCGAGTTTGGTCTAGGGACCAATTGGGTTGACCCAAACCCATTGGGTTGGGTGTACCACTCTTCCCTAGGTCCCCTTGAGCTTTCAGGAAAGCCTCAAGTGAATGTGAAGAGGGCATGACCAAATTACCCATGGATTAAGCCAAATTTTGTTCTATGGCCTAGGGGTAGAATAGTCATTTTGCTGATTTTTTACTTTGAGTATACTGGGTATGTGGAGAAACGAGGTTTGGCCAAGTTTCATGAGATTTGGAATTCATTTAATAGAGTTTGGCTCATGTTGACCCATTTAGGTCAAAATGGGTCAACTTGGGTCAAGTTGACCAATTGGTCAAATTGGGTCAAACCAAGGGTTGGGTCAAGTTCATATGATCATTTCAAATGTTTTGGTGGCTTTGGCTTGATTCAATTTGGTATAGTTTTCAATTTGGCTCATATGACTTTATTTAGGTCAAATGGGTCAAGTTGACCAATTTGACTCATTTGACCTATTTGGGCTAGGTCATGGGTAGGTTTAGGTTAGGTTAGTCATATGGAGTGGATTGGTATCATTGTTTCCAATCAATTTTGTTTAAGCTCAAATTTGGCTCAACATGACCCCTTTAGGTCTTGTTGGGTCTAAGGCCAATTGGGCTAGGTTGGGTCTAGTTGGCCAATTGAGGCTTTTGTCAAGTTCCACAAGTGATTTGAAATGGACTTGTCCCAGTAGTTTCAATCAATTTGGCTTAGATCAAGTTTTGACATATTTTAGTAGGTAAAAATGGGTCAACTTGGGTCAAGTGGCCAATTGGGCTAGGCTAGGCTCAAATGTTGGCTTGGTCAAGTTTAAACATAGGTCATGAGTGAACTTAGATCAATGGTTTCAATAAATTTGGCCTATTGTGTAATTTGGCTATGTTTGGTTTCATTTTGGGTTAAGTGTTGACTTAGTCAACCCTTAGGTTTGACTTGATTTGACCCAATTTGATTGATTGATCATCCCATGATGATTATTGATCATGATGAGAGATATATATGAGTTTAGTTCAGTCTAATTTGGTTAGGATTAGAATTTGGCTCATAAGGGTACTTTAAGTCACTTTGGGTCAAGTGAGCCTAAGTGGGTCAAATGGCTTGGTCAAAACTTGATTTAAAGTTGGTCGATCTTGTATATGGACTTATGATTGAAATATAAATCCATTTACAAGTAGTTTGAAGTCAAATGGGTTTTGATCCATTTGACCATATTCAAAGGAAGAATATGAAAGGGTTTTGGCTTTGATTTTTTAAACTAGGTTTTGATTGTTTGATTGAAGTTTGGATTTATATATGGGCTCATGATTGTAGGTTTGATTGAACCATGAGAGAAAATCAAGAGTTTGGCTTGATTTGAAAATGATTTGGCTAAGTTCAAGATTTTGACTTGAAAAGCTTAGATTGGATTTTGAGTTGATTTGAGTTTAATTTTTGGAATTGGTTTAGATTGTTTGAATTTATACTTCATTTATATATGTGATATAAATTAGAATATAAATTGATCATGAGAAAAATTTCAAGGATTTGAAGTTGTTTAATCATGATTTAGGCTAAGTCCATTAAGATGGATTTTAAGGGACTTAGGAAAATTTTGGAGTTTAGAGTTTGAATTTTTGAATTTGGTTTGATTGATTTATATTTATATTTCATTTATATATATATGACTATAAATGAGAATATAAATGAGTTATGAGAAAATCCCATGAGTTTGAATTGATTTGATGATGATTTAGGCTAAGTTCATTAACGAAAAAGTAATGACTTAAGGAAGATTTTAAATTGGGAATTTAATTTGAGGAATTGATTTGATTGATTTATATTTATATTTCATTTAGATATATGAATATAAATGAGAATATAAATGAGTTTTGAGAAAATTCCATGAGTTTAAGTTGGTTTGATCATGATTTAGGCTAAGTCTATTAATGGAAAATTAAGGGACTTAGGAAAATTTCATAAATTGATTTAGAATTTTGAGTTTAGTTTGATTGATTTCAATTGATATTTCATTTATATATGTGAATACAAACGGAAATATAAATGAATTATAAGAAAATCTCAAAGATTTGAATTGGTTTTTATCATGATTTTGGTTAAGTCCTCAAGGGAAGATTAAGGACTTAGAAGGATTTAGACTTAGGAATTTTTGATGGATTTTGATCATAGGTTTCAATCATAGATTTTAATCATATGGAGTTGATTGGAGTTTGGAGACAATCAAATGCGATTGATTTGTAGTTTGACTTGAAAGAAGGAAAGTAAGGAATGGTTTAAGCTAAGGGTAAGAAACTTTCCTAACACCCCTAAGGCATGACCTATTCCTATGGCTAACTCTTCTAAGTCTTCTAGGGTTAGGTTGAGTGTCCATCTAATCACTAGATGTGTCTTAAGACTAAGGAACTATTAAAGTCTAAGAAGAGTCTTATGTCTAAGATGGAGGGGTTGAGAGCTCATTCTAAAAAAGAGGTCAACAGTGTACCAGAGATTTTTCCCCTGAACTACATGGGAAAGTAAAACAGGGTTTACTTTTAAACTGGGTTCATGGTTCCTTATAGAGACAAGCCTCTATAGTTAATTACATCATAAGAAGGGTCTCTTCCGAAGAATACCATCGATTAAAAAAATGAGTTGTTATTTTTAAGGATTTCAAAGTTGGTTTTCAAAGGATTGATATTTGGAATTTCAATTAGGATTGGTTCAAATTGGAGAGAGTTCTTTTCGAGGCCAAACGAGATGAAGTAATAAATGCCTTTTGATACAGGGATGCCCAGTAGGCATTCCAACTATCTTATGATTGGACTTTAAATTTTAGAATTTAATTTAGATTTTGGGTTGACATTTTCTTAGAAGTCTCAGACGTAAATTCTAGTAGCATAAGACTATTGAAATGCCTAGGGTTGAAGACTTATTCCTGAAAAGGATGCTTCAGAACCTAGCCTACAGGTGCTTCTGACACATGTTAGATGCTCGACCTAGTTCTATTTTGAGAATTATCGATCATTCCTCTCACTTGAGGGAACTAACATATCACTGACTCTTATGGACTTACAACCCACCTAGAGAGGGCTACCAGGTAACACCACCTAAGTGCATTTTAAATTCATGATGCTAAGTCTCATGAATGCAAGATGGCTAGGTTGTTGTATTTTTAGGAAAGGAATCTATGAACCTAGACTCACTCTCTAACCTCTAGAATTATGTATGGTAAATGCATCTAACTAATGCACATTTTTTAGATTTTTAAATGTTTTGATTTAAGATTCATTTAAGGTCATGAGTATGCATTTTATGCCTAATTTCATGCAATTAGAAATGGTCATTGGCCAAATCAATAATAAAAGGCAAGCTTCCCCAAGAAGGTGGTCATCCTCACAGGTCAGATGCCCCTTATGTGAAATGGGAGAAGTTGCCCAAGGATTGATGCAATATGATTTCATGGTTTCAAAACCTGATTATTTCTAGTTGATTTTATGTTTTGCTTAAGGCTTTAGTTTATGTGATGTTTCAAGTTTTCTTTAATTTTGTTTCAGTTGTTTAAATTTAAGTTGGGTATAAACTTTAGTTTTTCCTATGAGCCTAACCATCCAGGCATTCATTCACAGGAAAGCACAACACAAAAAGAAACCTAGAAATGCAGGTTGATTCTATTGGACACCCAAAATAAATCAAGCCAATTTAAATTTATAAAAAATAGGCCAATGTAGCTAGGTACCGCTATACACCCCAGAAAAAAAAAAAAGCCAAATGAGCAGCCGAGCACTACCCTTATATAGCTCAGCCTAGAACTACAAGTCTAGATCTATTGGTCTTCTTTTCAGGATTGTCTCCTTCTTCAGGGACATCCATTGGGCTCCACAGGACACCACTACACCATCTCCTGGTAGGGTCAGCTCTTGCTATTTCTAGACCCCATAGATCCTAACCTAATTCTAAACTTAAATTTATATTTTTGATTTCAAAATAAATTCCTAAGCCCTACAAAATAAATGTTAGCAAATACAAATAACACACAATAGTTATATTTCATAAACATACAAGCTTAGCATTAGTTGCTTGCCAAGCCCGCCTATCCTATGGACTATGCTTAAGGATTTAAGCATACATACAAGAAACAACATTTTTTTTAATTTTATTTCTGAAAGCAATCCTTTGTAGCATAGCCCCCTGCAGAAGATAATGTTAGATCTAGAAAGAATGTTCTACCATTCAGTATAATAGGCAAATAATCCTAAACATGCAGTCTAAAACAGTAAACCACAAAGACATGTGAAGTACAACACATCAAAAAACATCACAAGAAATCATAAAAGAATCACAGAACGGCCTAACCTAAGTTTAGTGTCTGTGACCTAATGATCTAGTGTGTGAAGAAGTTAGGTTTATGTGGCAAGACTTTGCTAGGCCTCTTTAGTTTAAGTTTCAAGTTGGAGTTTGAGTTTTAGTTTGTTTGAATTTTACCTTTAGGTGGTTCAAATTCAATAGATTTAGTGATTTAGTTTCCATTTTTATTTTCACTTTATTTGAGTAAAGTGATGTTTAGGTTTTCAAGGATGAAGAGTAGAATGGATTCCATTTTTGGATGGAACTCACCCAATTCAACATCCTAATTGCTAATTGAATGAAATCCTCATCCTAAGATGAAGATTCATCCTAAAGGTCTAACTAATATCCTTAAGTATCTTAACTAATTCTTTTGATTTCATTTAGTTTGTTTGAATTTGGATTTGATGTTTCACTTCTTTTTATTGAAATTTAGATTTGATTTGATTTGATTTTCATTTGATTTTAATTTGATTTCATTGAATTATTTCATTTGATTTTATTTGAATTGGTTTATTTGATTTAATTAATTTTATTTAATTATGTTTGAATTAATTTGATTTGGTATTTTGACTTTGGTTTATTTCATTTGATTTGTATTAGTATTTTGGATTATGTTCTTTGACTTAAGATATTTGAAAACCTTCTTAAGAGTTTTTGATGTTTGATTGAAATTAGTTCAAGTTGTTTCATGATTTAATGGATTAATGAATTTTATTTATTCATTATTGGATTAATATTGATCTAAGAATTTCGAAATTCAATAATTCCCAATCCAAAGATCAATTGGGTTTAAAATTTTTATGGCAAGTGGGGTTACATGCCAATTTTATGTTTCCAAAAGTTTCATTTTGATTAGATTCATAATTAGGATGTAATTAAGATTTTAATTATTTTATTAAAACCCAAATTAAGCCTAATTTGATGTAGGTTACTTAGGGATTTTATTTTTCCTTGATTTCTCTCCAAATGACATTTCAAAAGAGGGTTCATTCATAATTGTTGGACATTTGGTTCATTTATTATGATTTAATTAAGTTTTTGTTAATTACTTGAATTATTTAATTCATTTAATTATTTAATTCATTTAATTATTTAATTAAGTTAATTTGTGATTTATTATGTTCAGATGAGTTTTATTAATGTTTTGATGCTCATTAGTTTTTATTAAATTAATTTAAGGTTATTGGATTCATTTCTATTAATTAATTCATTTTAAATTAATTTATTTAATTCAATTTGAAATTTAGGATTTTAAATTTCAATCTTCATGAAATACAGTGAAATAAATCATCAAAAAAATTTTGGAGGTGTATTTTAACCCCTACTTCATTTCCCTAATGTTTCAATTCAATTGGATTTTTGGTTTCAGAGTAATTAAAGTTTAATGATTTTCAATTAAACCTAAATTAAGGCTAAAATACCTAAATTAAAATGGGGGTTTTAATTTTTTTTTGGATTTCTCTCATTAAGATGAATCCATAGAGCCCTCATTTGTATTTTTTTTATTTATATTAATTTTTCTTTGATTTTTAGAAGTTCTTAGTAATTTTAGCAATTTTTTAATTCAAAATTCATATTTTCCTCTTTAAACTAGTCAACGTTGATGTGGCAACGTTGCCTTATTTCACACGTTGATTGGTCCACGTGGATCCTACGTTAAAAAAGGCGGCGGATGCGGGATTGATTCGGACCATCCGTCCGCTCAAAGATTAGATGGTCCACGATCGATTTAAGGATCCTAAAAGGTTCAAATTGGAATGATCCAGCTAAATCTAAGCTGTCCATTCCTTTTAAAAGGAACGGATGGTCCGATTGTGTCTCCTTCTCTGGACGAGAAGAATCGAGAACCGTCTATGATTTTTGCTTGATTTCTGGCAATCTACACATCAAAATCTCACTTTTTCAATCAAAATCCATCGTGGAGGGATATCATATAGATCTATATGTCTTGATCTCACTGGAGATCAAATTTCCTTCACAAAGCTTCAAAATTGAAAGCTTGGGCGAGTGTTAATGGCATACCTTCGTTCCAACGATCTCCATCAGCAGGGTTGATTTGATTAGCTTTGGAATGATGAGAGAAGCTTATGTGCCAAAGGAATTGGATCCTCTCCCTCTGGATTGCCCCTATACCAAGCTCCCTTGCTACCCAATAGCTTTGATGGTTCCCCAGCTTTTCGATGGCATGGGAAGTGGGGGAAGGTTCATTCTCACTTAGTTTTGGATGGTGAAGGTGATAGGAAGGTTTTTAGGCTTGAGGGATGCTCTAAGTGTGAATTGCTTCTTTAGTCATGAGCTTCCCTTTAAAAAATCTCCTCCTCTTTGGTTGGTTGAACTAATAGCAATCCTTAGAAGCTTGTGAGTATGCTTGGATGTGGATTTCTGGAGGATAGGACAGCTTCTTGCATCATTTTTCTCTTTGGCCAATCCCTTCCTTTTTTTTTCCTTTCTTTTCTTCTTCGTCTCTTCTTCTTCTTCTTCTTCTTCTCTTCTTCTTCTTCTTCTTCTTCTTCTTCTTTTTGTTTCTTCTTAGAGGAGAAAGCCAAATGCCCCTTTGGCTTTTTTCTTAGTTGCCTTCACTTGAAAGTAGCCATCTTATTAAGAACTAGGATGGTATATGCATGGAAAGAGGGGAAATGGAATTTCCCGTCTTCCCCTTTTTCTATTTATTATTTTAATTTCATTCTTTTTATTTTTTTTTCATTTTATTTTGTTTTGTGATTTATGGAATTGTCACCATAGTCTTTTGACTAATAGGTGGCTACCAATTTCAAACTCAAATGGATTTGACTTCATGTTTGAATCCATTTGACTTGGATTGGAAATTTTGAATCCAAATCAAGTATTTGAATTCAAAATGTTAGATTTAAATTTAATTATTGTAAATGTTAAGTTTAATTATCTTTGATTGATGGCCAATTGAATTTTGATTTGAATAATTCATTTAATTTTAAATTGATTCTTGAATTTTATTTTATTTTGACCCATTTAGCCTAAATGGGTAGAGTTTGATTCCAATTTGGTTCAAATGACCAATTTGACTCAATTGGATTGGGTTTGGACTCCAATCATGTTTGATGACATATGTGAGATGATTTGGAGTGATTGATTTTATTTATTTTCAACTAAATTTCAATTTGAATTTATTGGATTTGATTTGAGTTAATCCAAATTTAAAATTTGGGTTGATTCTACCTAAGTCAATAGGTTAGCTCAAATCTAAGGAAGGTGTCCTAGGTCACTAGGTATAGTATCCTAGGCATTGAATTAGGATATTTCTATTTTAGATTAGGTCATCCTAATTACTGATTTCAGAGTTCAAATTAACCTCACCAAAAATAAGGTCAAGAAAGATAAATCACCATCCTCCCTCAATGAAGCACAAATTAAACAAACAATTAAATTTAAAAAAATCAAATTTAAACCTGTGTCCCCAGCAAATACACCTCCAAACAAATCAATTAAATCAAACTCAAATCCATATCCCCAATAGATAGCTCAAACCAGCTTCCCTAGCCGAAGGTTCATATACCCAATCCCTAGTGGATTTCCTCCTCCTATGTCCTTGACATAAATCTCTCACATGTCACCTCTAATGCATGTTTGATCTCCTAGCGGATCTCCCTCCATGTACTTGAAATGGAACTCTCATCAAATCCTTCTAGCTCTCTTATGCCCTTGGCATGAGTTGAGTTGCATTACACTAAGATCATGATTCTATCTACCTCTCGGATTTAGGTATAGATGGTTTTCATTAGTGTTTGCAATCTTTTGGACATTGTTTATCATCTCGGTCAATTCTAATACGTGTAGTGTGCCTTGTCAATTACACCACACCTATTGGGGGTCCTTTTGTTTACCTCACTTTTGGAGTGAGGATTCAATTCCTCTTCTTAGACCTAGAAGTCTTTTAGACACTAAGACTTCCTTAGTCGTAAGACACTTCTAGCAGTTAGGTGAACACTTAATCAAAGCCTAGAGACTTAGAAGGGTTAACCACAAGATTAGGCTATGCCTTAGGACTTAGGGAGATCCATCTACCATATAGCCTAAACCCAATCTATGTTCACCTTCTTAAGCCATAACCAAACCTCAAATTCAATTCAAATACCAAATATAAATTTAAATTCAAATCCAAATCGAGTGATTGAAATATATAACCAATTCCAAACCAAATCAAATCAAATCAACCCTTCTTCGACCGTATGACTTTATTATATGGACTTAGCCTAAATTTCATTCAAATTAAATCAAATTCAATTGATTTTCTAATGAATCAATTGTTCCTTCAATTATCTTCCCAAATATAAATTAAATCTACATTCAAATGAACAAATCAAGATCCAAATAAAATCAAATCCTAATCTAAACCCTTTAAGCCAATCTCATAGACCTAAGCAAGTTCCATTCAAATTCAAACAAAAATCAATTAATTTTCTCATGAATCAATCTTTCTTTCAATCATCATTCCATATATAAATGAAATCAATCATTAAGCCAAACCAAAAATCAACTCAAGTCAAACCCAACTTATCCATTTTGACTTGAAATATCCAAATGAACCAAAACTCATCCAAACCCAAATCAATTACAATTGAATTTATAAATCAATCCTAGACCCATATATAAACTCAACTAAATCTAATTCAACCCAAAATCAAGCCAATTAACCTACTTAAGTTCACTTGACCCAAAGTGACTTAAATAACCCATTTGAGCCAAACTTCAATCCAACACAAATTGGATTGAACCAATCCAACCAATACCTCCTATCATGATTGTTGATCACCCTAGGTTGATCAATTTTCATAAATTAGTTCAAACCAAGTCAACTTGGTCATTTGACCAAGTTAACCATCTTAACCCATATGAATCCAAATTAGCCAAATTTCAACCTAAGCTAAATTAATTGAAACCATTGATTCATACCAACCTAAAATAAATATTTGAATATGACTTGACCTTCAATTGAGCCAAATCAAACCCAATTGGCCCTCTTGACCCAAGTTGACCCAAATTGACCTAAAAGGCCAAATTGGGTCAAATCAAAATATAAACCAAATTGATTGCAACCAATGGCTCAAGTTCATTCCAAATTGATTATTGAACTTGACCAAAGCCTCAATTGGACCCAATTTGACAAATTGAACCCAGTTAACATATTTAGCCCAAATTAACCTAAAGGGTCAATTTGGCCTAAACCATAATGAAATCTAAATTAATTCAAACCAAAGCCTACAATCATCTTCAATTGGTCAATCAAACCCAAAACAACACCTAACCCAAGCCAATTTGGCCAATTTGGTCAAATTGGTCAACTTGACCCATTTGACCCAAATGAACTCAAATGAGCCAAAATCAAATCTAAGCTAAACTAAACCAAACCAATTGAACTAAAATATTCCAAATGACCATATGAACTTAACCCAACCCTTGGTTTGACCCAATTTAACCAATTGGTCAACTTAACCTGGATTGACCCAATCTGACCTACATGAGTTGAATTTAGTAAAATCAATTCCAAATAGCTTAAAACTTGGGCTGACCCACCTTGGACTCATTTGAACTAACCCAAATCAAATCTAATGCAAAATGACCATTATACCCTTAGATTAAGGGTATCACATGAGATAAACCACCCATTTAAATGGTCATTTCTTCTCCTTGACCACTTAAAAAACTACCATTGGCCCACCTAGGCACCTAGAACACTGTCCAACTTGACCCAAGGGGTGGTTAGGTTGTCCATCACCCATAGGGAGATGAACTCACCTCACCTCCCCCATTAGAGCATTTAGAAACCCAAGACAGCCACTATGCCCCCTTAGCATCCACTCTCTTTCCCTTGGCCACTCAAACCAAGCCACCTAGGATGATTCCCTTCCACCCATAGGCACCACCAGTGGTCGAATGGCCATTAGATGCCAAAAAAATTTGCACCATTTGATCCAAGGGAGGAGAGGGTATAAACCCCACCAATTTGATCCAAACTGAGGTGTTCGACCCTTATAGAGCCCTAGCAGCCAGAGATGCACCCCTAAAGTCGTTTCCAAGCTTCCCGAGCTCCACAATTGCCATTTTCCTTCAAAATGAAATAGGGCAAAGCCTCATTCAGTCTAAATCCTCCATTACTTCACCAAACTAAAATTAACTTCATACACACACCTTCCCCATGCCTCGTCAAGCAAGAACAAATCATTTCTTGACCTTCCCGACCACCAGAAGTAGGACTTCGATCAATTTTGAGCTCCAAATCGACGGACTTTGGTCTCTTGAGTGAATGATAAGGAATCAACACTTAAGATGACTCCATTAGATGAAGCTTCCTCAATCAATTGCATCATTGGTCTATAGCTTCGACGAGGTCATTTCTCAAACTGAGCTTTCGGTGAAAAATGTTTGGTCCTTTGTGAAGAAAAGTTGGAAGTTATTCAATCTTGATCGTTGGATCTCCTCGACTTGCTCTATGGGCAGTGTGGCATTGATTTCGAGTCAATCTGAACTCAGGTGAGCTCATATCGAGCTATGAATGATAGACAGCATCCATCTCTTGTAGCTCAGGAGGAGATGGATCACGCATCATCCGTTCCACATGATCAAAATGGATGATCATGATCAAACCCATTAGAATAACCTGATTGAATCCTATTAAATTGTAGGACTAATCATAGCCATCTAATCTAATCGAATGGCAGACGAGAAAGCGCAACTACTGCTTCCACGTAGGCACGCATTGGACGGCTTTAAATAGCCAATCCCATGGCACCATGTGGAATGTGTGCCGCGTCAGCACGCCACGTGGTGCCGATGGGATTAGGCTTTAATTAGGTTTAATGAATTACCTTTAAAGGATGAAGCCTTCAAAATTCATAACAAATCATAGACAAATCAAAAAAACACAAATAAATATTCATTTTAAAAGTATTTCAGAGGAGAATCATTTAAAATTAAACCCAATTAATTTTGAATAGTAATTAGGGCTTAATTTAGGTTTAATTAAAAACTTAATTAGCATAATTACTCTTTAATTATTCAAGTTATCTATTCCAAACTTTTTAACATTGTTTAATAGGATGACCTCTACCTCCCATAATTTTCTTGGGATTTATTGCTTCGATAATTAGGAGAATTGTTCAATTAAACCATAATTACTCTCTTAATTAAATAAGGGATTAATTAACCCTTAATTAACAAAAAACTGATTAATTAGGCATGTTAATCACTATTGAATAGTGAAAGGGCAAGGGAAATGAGATGGGGATCTCTTTCTCAATCTCTTTCCTCAATCCATCTCACTTTAAAAGAGATTAATTAATTTGAGATTAATTAAGGTGTAATTAATTAATTGAATGATTTAATTAATCAAATTAAAATCCAAATCATCTCAAATCTTAATTAATTAATTAATTCATTCGTAGATCTTTAGGTGTTTAATAACCTAAAGTTATTTAAAGAAATTATGGTTAACTCACATGTGCTAGGAAACCATAAGAGTACTTAATTAAGTTTCTTAATTTAATTAATTATTAATTGTGAGCCAATTGCATTAGGCCCCTTTTGTTTATTAGGATCATTGCTAATTTAATTTTCAATTCAGGTGCATATCATATTGCCTCATAATTATTTGGATAGTTATATTAAGGTAACGTAGGAAAGGGTTAATTATATTAAGGTAACGTAGGAAAGGGTTAATTAATGTACTTCATACATACTACAACCTAATTAACTCATAAAAAACAACTTAAATGCATTTCATTGAACCAAATTAACTAACAAACATGGGAATGGGTTAGGAACAACAAACCTTTTCTCACATCCTTAAATCAAATCAAAACATGCAATTGAAAATGGTATAAAACAAGCTTTGGTTTACTTTAAATATTTTTATTTGATATGATTGTCCTTAAGAAATAATTTGATTGAATGAAATCATATGTTTATATTTATTTATTCTTTTTCAATCATGTTAAATGTTGTGTGTCATTTGATTTCACACATTCATATTTTCAAATTTTAAAAAAATCAAATGAATTTCTTTTATGAAAGCTTGCATGTCTTGGCTTAATTAAATATATATGTGGTTATTATAATTAATAAATTCAAAACTATTTTTCTAAACTTATGAATCAAATATAATACTTAGAGTGTTGATAGTTATGAATAGACATAAGACCTGCATGCATTTATAGCTTAAGCATATTAAATAAGGCTCTCTTTCTTATAATTCATATATAGATTTACATGAGTTTGAATAATAATGGGAATATAGTCTGGACATCCCAGGAATATGAGGCTTTAGCTAGCTCTAAGGAGGCATTTAATTATCTCACTTCCCTGGTTTAACAATGGCACATACTCATTTGGTTTCATTCTTATGTATTTTGATATTAGAATTTAGATAGGGCTTTAGTTTATATGCCTAAATGAATTAATTAAGAAAAATACAATCTTTGCATGATTCTCATCCTATTAGTTGTGTATACAATCATATGTATTTAAGATAACAAGTATATAGTCTAGACATTCTGAGAATATGAGACTTTAGTTATCCCCAAGTAGGTCATTTGATTACCTCAATTCCCTGGTTTAACAACGGCATACACTTGTTTACATCATTTATACATGTGTAGGTATGCTTAATTAAAAGATGAAGATCCCCTTTTGCTACCAAAAATATATGCATTTACATTCACTTAGGTTACTAGCACATGTGATACGCATAAATTAGTGTCCTCTTTTCCTTATTCAAGTATAGATTTACATAGATCTGGAATGTTAATAAGTATATAGTCTGGACATCTTGAGAATACGAGGCATTAGTTAGCCCTAAGGAGGTCATTTGATTACCTCACTTCCCTGGTTAACAATGATACATACTTTTGTGATTCCATCCATATCTATTTTGGTTTTAGAATTTGAATATAGCTTTAATTTATATGTTTATATAATTCAACCAAAATGAAAATTTAAATTCCAAACATACACATTCATCATCATTTAAGTGTGCTAAAACATATTACATGTATAGATATGTAAGTATTAAATCATATGCATGTTACATGTGATGGAAAGGAATAACTTAGTGTACTTCATGTTATAGTAATTCAATTAGATTAATCTTAAGAAGCCTTTCATATTGGATAAAGTCATTTAAAGTTAAAGTAAACTTAGAATTAATAAAAATTTATTTAATAAGAAATTCATTAAAGGGAACTAGATCAAATTAATATGCTTTAGAAAGTGGCTTAAGATAGAGATGAAAGAGGGAAACCCTCTTTCTCCTCTTTATAGCACTTAGATGCTAAGTGTAAATCATATGAAACAAAATAGAATATAAATTAAAATTCTTAAATCAACAAAATAACTTGAAGTGAAACTAGCCTTTCATGTTATATTAAATCCTTTCAAACTTAGAAAATCATAACTCTAATGCCTAGTAAGACATACCACACCAAGCCTTATCACACACATTAGAGCTAAATCAGCACTTCTAGTCCTAAGTTAGGACGGTGTATGTATGGTGTACATTTTATTTTGTGATGCAATATTTTAAACAGGATGCTATGGTGTGTGTGCTTTGTAGACTGGATGTTAGGCCATTGTTAGCCTAATGTTATTTTTTATAGGAGATTATGCTTAGTGGGGCCGCTGTAAAATAAATATAAATGTTTTACTTACAGGTTGCTTATCCCCCCTAAGCATAATCCCAATTAGGATAGGTGGGCTTGGTTATCCATGTGTAAGGTGCTAAGTCCAAATTATAAATATAACTGCTTGGGTTTGTATGTATGTTTAGCTAACCTCTATTTTGTAGGTGTAGTTAGATTTACTTTCATAAAAAAATGTAATTCTATAATAGGAATTGGGATTAGTGCTATGAGGGATTAGGATGAACAGTGCCTAGAAGGCTTTATCCTATGATGTCCTGTGAAGCCTTTGGAGCAAATCAAATCAAGAGAAGGAAGAAAGAAGATATGAAGAAATGAAGGAAAGAGGACCCTCATTGCATGAATTCAAATTAAAATTATAATTATTCTTTCATATTCTGGGTTATATAAGGGTAGATCTCAGCTTTCTATCTTTTCTCTCTTCCGGTTGTATGGCGGCAGTCGACCGCACTTATCTATTATTCTTTTGTAATTGTTTATAAAATTGATTGATATTATGTTTAAATTATGATTTAGGATGGCATGCTCTTTATAGTTTCTTCATATTTCATGCCTTAATGTGTGTCCTGGATGTGGCAGGCTCTTAGGATAAAAATAAATTTCTATCCAATTAATAACTCATAAATAAATTTTAAACAACTTATAATTTCATCATAAAGCCTACGCTATAATCAAGATAATTACAAGATTTAGTAACTCCTTAGCTGTATGGTTATATGTCTTGTATCATGCATATCATCTTGAATCACTCTTACAAAATGAGATCCTCCATCCTTACATGCATACAGACCGCTTGACCCATGAGAGCAACCCCTACTGATGAAGCTTCACACTCTCTCTTTTGATTTGGCCAATAATATACTTCATCATACATTTAGGCATTTAAAAATCCTAAAACCTTTATATAAATTGATGCTTCCAAAGTGAAATAAAATTTGAAAAGATTTTGCATTTGTAGATTATGTCATATGCTCATACCACTCATGCTCTAGTCTCTTAGGGAGTGGATTTAGTTCTTTAGTCTCTTTCAAATCAAATAACTACCCTAGCTATCTTGCAATTCATAAGACTGGACTACATGATTTTAAAATTATAGGAGGATTTAGTTGGTGGCCACTCTAGGAGGTTATAAGTCTAGAATTTGTACAATTTACTCTCTCTTGTGAAGATAAACCATTATGTCCACTCACCTCTTAGATTTAGGTCGTGTTTTAGCTCATACTAGAGCTCCCTAGATTTAGGATCCGAGGTAGCTGTTTCCTTTAGGCAACGAGTATAAATCCTCACCTCTTAGGCATTCCCGCAACCCTGTGTTGGTAGATTATATGCCCTAGCAATCTAATGAAATTTAACTCAAATAAATAAATCCCTTTACTTTCAAATATAAAGCCCAAATATAGGATAGATTGGAATGCTCACTAGGCTTCTTAGTATCATGAGCATTCCCTACTTTCTCCATTTGGATTTCAAAAATAAGTCTTCTCCTTGAACGTTCCTAATTAATTTTCCAAATATAACCAATCCTTTGATAGTCTGACCTTGAAATCTTTGTAGATGATAATTGTCTACTTTAATTGAGAGTATTCTTAGAAAATTTCATTTTCTAAGATGTAATTAACTATTGAGGCTTCCCTTCATAGGAAACTTAAGTAACCAATTTTATATAAACCTTACTTTATTCATCCATGTAATGTAGGGAAAAAATCTGTGGTATATTTGAAGACCCATCATGCCTTAGGAGTCTTTATTAGGTGATTAGGTCTATTGAAGGGTGGTGCCTCTATCTTTTGAGATAGTACATCATACCTCAATATCATACCAAATTACTTCAATAAGTACCCCTACAACCTACATGTTGTCCCCCCATAATCCAAAAATAAACACCACAGTCATCCATAAGAGTAGTGCTCTTGGGATGATCTAGAATGTGCACTAGCTTAGGTCTGTCCGCCTCCATAGGAGTGGAATGTGAGATAGGTACTTGATTTTGCAAAGCTAAGACTAATTCCTTCCACTCTTCTCTCCATCCAATCAATCTGATCATCTTTTAGTTTGATTTGCTGGAAGAGGCATTGAGTTGAGTCCAGTTCTCACCTTCCTCAACTACAATACCTTGGGCTGCTCCTTATGCAAGGATCCATGTGTATCTACCATGTGTACTTCAACAATGTCATCTAATAGGTCATCTTCATCAACATTAAAATTTACCATACCATCCTCTTGGTTAGACTAATCATCCCCTACTATCTGCCTCACCACGACATGATAGTCTTCTAAAATCTCATCCAAAGATCGATCATCGGGTTACCAGGACATAGGCTGAATGGTGACTCACAACTAGACTGTGCTCTGATTAAGTAATGCACTGGATGTTCTAAATATCTAGAGTGTTAGCTCTAACTATTTGCTCAACAACCATTAGAGCTAACTTGGTATCTTCTCCATCATTTTCCTCTGGTTGTGGAGGTGGAGTGACTACAACGCTCTATGGATGCCACTCCTTCTTTTGCACTATTAGAATAGAAGGTCGAATAGGAGAGCTCGGCCTCACTTCAACAGGTGGAGTAGAAGAAGAGTGGTCCTTGAGATGTAGCCATATCACCAAGGGGGATGTTCTCTCTCTAGATGCTGGCTTATTGTACTTGGTAGGCACTTCTGATGATGAAAGGTGGATGGGTAATGGTGATTGACGAGTGGAGTGGTGTAATGGTGATGACACCGGCTGCCTCTCCATCAAAGATCTCCTTCTATGGCTAGAACTGGTAAGTACTACCCTATCCGAGTGGATTGGCTCTATCGGCTTGCCAAACAAAATGGTCAATCAAAGCGGAGGCCATCGACTATCTGGAAAACCTCCTCTTATCCATTTTGCTCGCTTGGGAAGCAACTTTGTCCTTCATTACCCTCTCTCTATGGATTTGATCCCTAATTCTCATAGGGATCACTCTCCTCAAATCATGCAAAGTGGTAGACTCAGAGCGCCTGTGGGCTCTCTCAACTCTTTTGAGCATGGACCTCAGACCAGCATAGGGCTTCCTTCTCTCCCTATCTCGTGTCTCATACCCTGTAGATTGCAAGGATGATGCAGCAATCTTTAACATGTCCTCCTCTCCCTCTATAGCTAAAAGGGGGTAAAATCTACTGCCACCAAGAATGGGAGAGGTCTCATAGAGGGATCCCTCCTCAGCTACATGAGAGGCTTCCTCAACCTCCTTAGCCATGTGCTCATAATATCTTTTAATTTTTATGTTCTTATTACGACACTGGGTCATGGTTAGTAGTGTAAGATGGTAGCTACAACCAATCTCAAACATGGGGGATACTATCTCAAAAGCTAACATTGACTTCCCCTTAAAGACTACATAACTGTAGAGGCGGTACTTGTCCAGACTGAAATTATGGCAGGTACAAATGGCACTCATGGCAGGGGAATCTCTAGGGCCTTTTTCTTTAGCAATGGGAACTTAATATCATAATGGAGGTCAAACTATAGAAGTGGCTTCTTATCAGCCACCTTCTCTCTACTAATAATGGTCAAGGCAAGTCCCTCGCAAGTGACTTTGAAATGTTCAAAGCCTAGGCCAAACTTGATTACAGGGGTTGAGGTGAGTATGGCCTGATCCAAGGCCAAATCCACACTAGAGGTAAATTAAAAGATGAGTTTCTCGGCATAAATGATGACCTGTTGTTTGGAGAAAAAGAAACTGGGGCATCTTCTTCACTGTTGGAAAAGAAGGGTGTATATTAGACTTTATTGTGATTGTTATTGATTGATTTGATTTTGACTTAGAATTGCAACTCTCATTTAATAAATTTGATTATGTTAAATGGGGTTCATGTGCATATTTTAGAGATTTTGAAACTTTTAGAGAGGAACATTCTGCTTTTCTTTTGAACTTTAGTTCAATGTGGAAAATGTTGGATGAACATCACTTTACCAAAGCTAATGGAAAGAGGTTGTTGATTTTATTTGATTTATTTTTGGGTGATTTATTTAGTTGATTTTTTTTTCCTATTGGAGGTCCAATAGGGGTTTTAAGACCTATTTGGAGTGAGGTCCCAAAACTTAAAGGAGGTTGTCCACCCTTGCTTAAGGATGAAATAAGCAAGGTGTTCAATGAAAAGAATGATAGTCTTAAACTTATATAAAATATAAGTCCATTATTGAAGCTTGGAGATAATGATTGACTACTAAAGATGGAGAGAGGAACAATCCCCAGTGGAGTCGCCAAAAAAATCTATGGTGTTTTAATTTAAAGTCGTTGGGACACCACACAAATCTTAGGGGGTACTTATTGAAGTGATCAGGTATGACATTTAGGTATGATGTACCATCTTGAATGATAAAAACATCACCCTACAATGGAACTAATCACCAAATAAAGACTCATTAGGTACATGGGTCTTGTATATACCTGAGATCTTTCAGCCACTTTACATGAAAAAGTAAAGTAGGGTTTATTTTATGTCGGGTTCTTTAATTTCCTATGGAAGCAAGCTTCCATAGTTAATTACATCTTAGGAAATAGGGACTTCCTAATAGAACTCTCGATTGAAGTAGTCAATAATTATCTTTAAAGAATTCAAGGTTAGACTATCAAAGGATTGAGTATTTTTGAAAATCAAGTGGGAAAGTTCAATTCGAAAGACTTATTTTTAGATTTCAAAGGAAGATAAGAAGGAAGCACTCATGATACTAGAAAGCTTAATAAGCACTCCAGTCTACCCTATAGTGAGGCTTTATATGTTCAAAAGAATGATTTTATATTTATTTTAGTTAAATTTTTATTAGAATGCTAGAGCTTATAATCCATCAACACAAGATTATGAAAATACATAAGAGGTGAGGACTTATACTCATAACCTGAAAGAAACAAGTAACCTCAGATCCTAAATCTAGGATGCTTTAGCATAAGATAAAAGCACAACCTTAATCTAATCAAAAAATAGGATATAATGGTTTACCTTCATAAGAGAGGACAAACCCAGCCTGACTCTTTTGGACTTACGACTTCTTGGAGTGGTCACCAGCTAACACCTCCTACGCTTCAAAATCATATAGGCCCATCATATGTAAGTGCAAGATAACTAAGCTGTTATTTAATTAGGAAAGAGATTAGAGTCCTAAACTCACTCCCCAAGAGACTAGATCATGACTAGCATGAAGACATGACTTTGACTAAATGCAAAATTCTTACAATTCTTTATGTCATTTTGACACATTTATTTTGACAAAGGCTTAGGAAATTATTCCTAAATGCATGATGAAATTAAATTATTAGCAAAATCAGTGGGAGGAGGTGTTCTCTACTACAAGGGATGCCCTCACAGGTCAAGCATTCCCCTATCATGTAATAGTGGAGACCATCCCTATTCAAGAGCAAAACAAGATGATATGCATGATTGTTGTCACATACATCATTCAACTAAGGGGTTGCTAAATCCTTTAATTATCTTGATTATAACTTAAGCTTTAAGGTAAGGCTATGAAATATATTTGAAATTTAGCTATGAGTTGTTAGTGAGAGTAAAAAAATTAATTTTATTTTAAAGAGTCTACCGCATCTAGGCTACACATTCAACCATCAAACTTAAAAAACCTATGAAAAAAATGCAATTTCTATTGCACAAATATGATAATTAAATATTTCATACATCTCCGTAAAAATGGATATCTATTCTATAAATTTGGACTTAACACTCTTCACATGGGTAACCAAGCCCATCTATCCTAATATGGATTATGTAAAGAGGCATAAGCAACCTGCAAGCATAAGCATTTATATTTATCTATCATTTTAGTGGACCTTTAGCATAACACCCTGCAAAAAAATATCATTATGATAATAATAGCCTAACATCTAGTTTACAAATAGGTAATCCTAACATTCAGTCTAAAATATTACATCATAAATAAAACACAACATTACAACATGCACCATCCTGACTCAGAGCTAGAAGTCATGGCTTAGTATACTAATGTGTGTGCTTAGGCTTAGTGTAGTATGTATTACTAAGCTTTAGGATTATGATTATCTAAGTTTGGAATTATTTAAGTTAAACATGAGGGGTAGTTTCATTTCAAGTTATTAAGAGGATTGGTGTATTTTAATTTGTATTTTCTTTTGTCTCATTTGATACTTACTTAACATCTAATTATTGTAAAGAGGGGAAAGGGGCTTAGCCCCATTCATCCCTATCCTGAGTTATTTTCTAAAGCACATTATAATAGTTTTTTATTTCTTTTAGTGAATGATTTATTAAACATTTAATTTATCCTAGGTTTGGGTTAATCCTAACGAATCCTATTCAAAAATGAAAGGCATCTTAAAATTAATGAGATTGAATTATTATCATATGGATAATGTTACATCATTCCCTTTCATCACTAATAGCATGCATATGATTTTGAACTTAATATGCCTATATGTGCAATGTATTTTTGGCACACTTGAATGATTGCTAATGCATATATTTTTGGTAGAAAAGAGGAATTCCACTTCTCAGTTAAGTATACATACACATGTATTAGAGATTTAAGCAAGTACGTGTTGTTGTTAAACCAAGAAAGTGAGGTAATCGAAGACCTCCTTGGGACTACTTTAAACCTCATATTACTGGGATGTCTATATTATATACTTATTATCATAAATACATATAAATGTACACATAGACATAAGAATAAAATCATGCAAAAGTTTGTATGTTAACAAATTTATTTATTCATGTAAAGTGAAGCTCTATCTAAATTCTAATATATGTATACATATGAATGAAATTAAGAAAGCACGTGCCATTGTTAAACCAGGAAAGTGAGGTAATTTAAGACATCCTTGGGGCCACTTAAATACTCATATTCCCAAGATGTCCAGATTATATACTTACTAACATTCAAACACATGTAAACATACAAATGAATCATGAAAATAGAACAATCCCTTAACATGTTAAGCTATAAGCGAAAGTAAATCACATATAATATTCATAGCTAGCATCAATCTAAATCTTCATCATCAATTTATAATTTTGAAAAATAATTTGAGATTTATTAGTGATAACAGTTAGGCCATATAATATGATCGATTTAACACATGCAACTTACACATATATAATCATATTCGTTTAATTCTTTCATTTGAAAAGATGAATGCATGATATCAAATGACACACAAATCTACAATGATTGAAAAGGAATAATTAAACATTGCCACTTGATACATTCAATCACATTAATTTCAAAATAAAATCAAGTCAAATAATATCCTTTAAAATTAACCAAAGTTATTTAGGAAGTTTAATTTTGGATTTGAATCATTAAAACTTAAAGAGGAGAAAGACATTTCCTATTTTGCCTCATCCCATGTTAGTGACTTAATGTGTTTAAAGAAAAAAATAATTAAGTAAATTTTATGGATTGATTAAGTTCAAATCATTAGGCAATTAATTTAATTTTTCTTTCCTAAGTCTCTTTAATTTAATAACCATTTAACCATGAGCCTCTAATGATATGCCAATGAGTAATTAAAATTTGCAATGCTCTTAATAAGACCTAATGTAATGAGGCTCATGCTTAAGGGTTAATTAGATTAAAGAAGAATCTAATTAAGTACTTATGTGGTTTTCCCCACACCCATGGGTCAACCATAACTTTCTTAATGTTCTTTATGTTGTTAAACACATAAAGAGGAACCCATGAATTCAACTTGAGTTTTCTAAAATAATTACCATTTTAATTTGATTTAATTTCATCCCACTAATTTATGTAATTAACCTTAATTAATATACACATTAATTAACCCTCCTAATGAAATGCATTTAGGAGAATAATTAGGAAAGATGTCCTAATCATTTTCCTTATCACTCCACTATCAACAGTGATTAAGCATTATTAATCATTTAAATTTTACTATTTAGTATTTTAATAATTATTAAATTGATCAGAAAGGGTAATTAAGATTAGGATTTCAAATTCTCTAAATTACATGGCCAATAAACCCTAAGAAAATTATGGGAGGCAGAGGACATCCCATAGAACTAACCCACCAAATTGGGGGTCAATTGGCCAAGTAATTAAGCCTTAATTAGGATAATTAGCCTAAACTTCCAATACCAATTTTGCACTATTCATTGATCAAACATTAGGAATTTTATTTTATTAATTTTTCCTCTATTTACCCTTTCCAAAATAGGTTTATTTGTATTTCTTATTTTTCTATAATTAGTTATGAATTTTTGAAGTTCTGGCTATTTAATGACATTTTTATCACCTAATTAATCCCCTAACCCATCAGTGCCATTCAGAAGCTGACGTGATAATGCTTTCTATGTGGTTTCATGGGATAGGCTATTTAAAATGTCTACCGTGGCGGTTGAGTTAGTGGAAGTGGAGGCAGTTTTATCCCCGTCGTCCGATGTTGAATTAGACGGTGAAGATCAATCCCGTGATTCCTATTGGATTAAAGAAAAATTTTTAGCGGATTAAATCATGGTCGTCTATTCTATTCAAGCAGAATGGATGGCCGATGATTCGCTGTCCCCTAAGTGTTGGAAGATGGACATCGACTGCCTTCCTCCACTTGATTCGAGCTCGCTGGAGCTCATAGGACGTCAAGATAGACTCTAAAATGTGTGGGGAGAAGATATAACGGGTTCCTACTGTGGAAATCGCAAGCAATCACACTTTTCTTCATAAAAGACCAACACCAAGGGGACTTTCTATGGTTTGTCAGAGTTTTATCTCACTGGAGCTAAAGACTGGTGATCAGTTGACTGAGGTAGCTTCATCTTGAGGAGATGAAGCCATATTGAGAAGATCTCGAGACGCCTCCCAGTCGATGCCTCTATGGACCAAGCGAGCCACTAAGCTCACCATAGTTGGTCTTGGAGTGCCTTCCGGTGATCAAATCAATTAGGGATCAATTTTTTTCAACTCACCAGAGCTTGGGGAAGGTGTGAGAAAAGTTAATTTTAGTTTGATGGAGTTTAGGTGAGGTTGGACGAATGGGGCTCTCAGTTTTGAATGGAGGTTGGTCTCATCGATGATGGAAAGCATGAGGGGATTGGGAAAAGCTCTGGGAATACTCAGAATGCCCTAAGGAAGCTCTATGTGAAGTTTAAATCATTGGGGAGGAGTATACTCTCCTCCCCAAGTGAACCAAGGGCTGAGATTGGCTCAGCCTTTGGTAGTCATCTGGCCGGGGTAGGTGTCTAGAGATGGCAGTGGGCTGCTGAGGTGGAGGTGTTTGAGAGGCTGAAGTAGCGGCATGGGCTGGCATGGGGTGTACCTCCTCCTCCAAGTGAACTAATATGGTACTTTAGGTGAATTCACCCTCTTATGACCCAAAGTTGAACCCAACAGCCTTGGGTCTGGTTAGGTCAGTTGTCCTAGTGTCCAAAAAGAGCTAAGGATGGCTGTCATAGCTTGGAAAGTAGGTAAGACCATCCAAATAGGGATTTTTTTTCCTATTTGGGTGGATTGGTTCATGGGTTTTGACCCAAATTAGGTTCACCATGGGTTGGGTCCACTAGGGCTGGTCCATGGTCACCCAAGGATGAGTCATTCTAAGTTTGGTCAGGTTTGGACTTGGTTTGAATGGGTTTGGCTCAACTTGACCCATATGGGTCAAATGGGGTTCAATTAAGTTAAGTTGACCAATTGGTTAAATTGGGTCAACCCAATAGTTTCAGTGTGTTCAAATGACAATTTGGGATGTATTGGTGTAATTTCTTTGATTAGATTTAAAGTGGATTTGATTTTGACTCGTATGGGATCATATGGGTCAAATGGACTAAATTGACCAATTTGGCTAAATTGGCCACATTGGCTTGAGTGAAGGGTTGGTTTTAGTTCAATTGATCATTTGAGAATGATTGTAGGTGTTGGTTTAAATTAATTTAGATTTAGGAATGATTTAGTTCAATTTGACCCTTTAGATCAATTGGGCTAAGTGGATCAATTGTGCTGGTTTGATTGAATTGGATTCAATTAGATGTTGGATCATATTCAATAATTAATTTTTGATTGATTTGAGGCATTAGTTTCAATCAATTGGGTTTAGAATTTGATTTGACTCAATTTGAGGGACAAATTGGGTCAAGAGATCAATTTGGCTTGGTTTGATTCAATTGGTGGTTCAGTCATGTTCAATACTGAATTTATAATTGATAGGAACCATTTATTTCAATCAATTGAGGTTGGAATAAGATTTGGTCCATTTTGGTGCACATGCATTAATTAGGTCAACTTGGATCAAGTGATCAAATTAGCTTGATTTGACCTAATTGATTATAATTATACTATCAAGGATGATCAATAATCATCATAGAGGAGATTGGATGGGTTGATTCAATCCATTCTGGGTTGGATTGAAGTTTGAATCAATTTGGTTCTTTATGCTACTTTGGGTCAAGTGGACCAAATGGGTTAATTAGGTTGAATTAGATTGAATTGGGTGTTCAGAAGAGTTTAATGATGGATTTAGGGTTTATTAATGGCTTGATTGCAATTGATTTGGGTTTGATTAGATTTTAGCTCATTTGGGCCTTTTGGGTCAAACTAGCTAACTTGGGTTAATTGGACTCATTTGGTTCAATTAGTTTGATTGTAAGTCTTATGAGAGTTTGAAATAGATTATTGAATGGTTGGAGTGCCTTTGTGAAAATCAATTGGATTTAGTTTCAATTGAATGGGCTTGGGTTATATCCATAAGATGATGGTGGAATTGGTTTAAGTTAAGGGTTAAGTTAATTTGGCTTAGAGCTTAGATAGAAAACAAAATCAAATTGAGGTTGGTTTTGTTGGCTTGAGATTGGTTTTGGATGAGTGGATAAGCATGGGTTTTGGTTTGGGCCATAAGATAAATAAGACATATTTATCCTAGAGTATAACCTTAGTTTATAGCATGCCTCCCTAGGTCCCTATGCTTGGGTTTGGTGTTCCCTTAATCACTAGAAGTGTCGTATAACTAGGGAAATCCAAGTGCTTAGAAGACTCCTAAGTCTAAGATGGGAAGGATGAGTCCTCACTCCAAAAGTGAGGTTAACAACGATTTAGGATGAGGAGTGGCTAGAAGGCAAAGACTTGGGAGGCCTTGTGAAGCTTGGAGAAAACCAATTCAAAAGAAGGAAATAAAGACAAAAAATGAAGACCCCCATAGCATTCATTATAATTGTAATATTCTCTTGTAATCTGGGTTGTATAAGGGTAGAGCTCGGCTACCCTTTTTTTTCCTTTTCGGGGTGTACGACGGTACCCGGCCGCACCAGCCTTTTATTCTTTTACAAAATCATATGTTTGATTGTTTTGTTTAGTTTGTGCAATAGAAATGCCATGTTTTTTATAGGTTTCTTAAAGTGTGATAATTTGATGTGTGGCTTGGATGCAGTAGACTCTATAGGAAAAAATTAAATTTTCTATCATCACTAAATAACTCATAACTAAATTTTAGTACAACTCACATCCTCATCTCAAAGCCTAGGTTCATAATCAAGATAAATAAAAGATTTAGTAACCCCTTAGTTGGATGATGTATGTTATCACACCATGCATATCCTATTATACCAATCTTGGATAGGGAGGGTCTCCATTCTTGCACGATAGGGGATACACTTGACTTTTGAGGGCAGAACCTTATAGTGGAGAACACCTCCCCCTGCTAATTTAGCCTACAACTCTATTTCATCATGCATATAATAATAATTACCACAAGCCTTAGTCCAAAATGAATGTGTCAAAATGATATAAAAGATTGTAAATTTTTGCATTAGTCAAAGTCATGTTTTCATGTCAGTCATAATCTAGTATCTTAGAGAGTGAGTTTATGATTCTAGCTTTCTTCCTAATTAAATAATAGTCTAGCAATCTTGCATCTACATAAGATCGACCTACATGGTTTGAAAGCATAAGAGGTGTTTGCTAGTGGCCAATCTAGGCAGTTGTAAGTCTAGAAGAGCTAGGATGGGTCTCTTGTGGAGGTAAACCATTGTGTCCTATTCGTCCGATTAGACTTAAGTCATGCTTTTAACTTGTGCTAAAACATCTTATATTTAGGTTTTGAGGCTACTTATTTTCATCAGCTACAAGTATAAGTCCTCACCTCATAGGCATTTTCATAATCTTGTGTTGATAAACTATAAGCCTTAACATTCTAATAACATTCCAACTTAACTCTTTCAAATATTAAAAGCCTCGTTATAGGGTAGATTGGAGCACTCACTATGTTTCCTAGTATCATGGGTACTCCATACTTATCCTCATTTAAAATTCACAAATAAGTCTTCCTATTTAAACTCCCCCATTTAATTTCCATGAATAGATAATCCTTTGATAGTCTAACTTTGAAATCTTTGGAGATATTTATAAACTACTTAAATTAAGAGTATTCTTAAGAGATTCATATTTCCTAAGATGTAATTAACTATGGAAGCTTGCTTTCATAGGGAACTAAAAAGTCTGGCATAAAATAAACCCTGCTTTATTTCTCCATGTAAAGTGCGGGAAAGATCTCTGGTATATGCATAGACCCATCTGCCTTAGGAGTCCATATTAGATGATTGGGTCCATTTTTGGGTGATGTTTCTATCTTTCGAGATGATACATCATACCTAAATGTCATACCCGATCCATTAAATAAATACCCCATAATATTTATGTGGTGTCCCTACAGCTCCAAATTAAAACACCATAACCCCTTAGGTGGTTGAGATGGACTTTGAATTGGGTCCTATATGGACTTGCTAAACATCACTTTCTAGAAACATGTTTTAGAATACATATTCTTCATACTTATCTTTGTTCATATTTTAGACACATCTAAATCAAAGATTCAATTGCATTACTTGCTTATTATGGAAGATTTGATAATGGTTTTCTAGTACTTTATTAGAGCAATAATACTAGATAATTTGTATAGGAAGTTTAATGAGGGTATTAAGACTTGACAAGTCAATATGACTAGATGTCTACATCTGTTATAGGTTTGGTGTCAAGAGAGGTTCCACATTAGCAGACCCATACTTTGAGTCATGTACCTAGCAGACATCGATAGAAAGAGTGTTAATTTCAAGTGTATTTTTTAATGTACATTTTAAACAATACTTTGCAAATGTTGTCTTCATAAAAAGCTAATTGTTGTTTTAATTATAGGTGGAACAACTGTCATGTAAGTGAATAATTAACAAGTTACATTCGAATATATAAAGATGGGTTTGATAGTTACTATAGAGCTAAGTTTATTTTTTTTATTTGTATTTTATTTTATGTACATGCATAATTTTCTTCTCCTATCCTAACATTATTTTGCTCTCTCTAAATTATTTGGCAATTATACAACCATAAAATATGGATACACATTGTAAACTTGTGAATTATAGGAGCTGGTATCTATAAGGTTATGGTTCCATTCATATGTTGGTGTTGTGTGGAGTAGCATCTATCAGAGCAAGCCACACAATTGATTGGCTAAGTGCCCAGACTGGTGTATGCTAATTTTCACTGTGTTGATGGCTGTGGGATGGTAGTATTGATTGAGCTAATTACCACTAATTGTACATTGAGATATGGGTTGATAGGGAGGCTTAAATTGTTGCATAGGATGACATAGGGATAAAAATCAAGAGAGCAGTACAATGGTACATGTGGGGGTACCAATCATGGGCAACATTGCACTTTCTAAAAGCTCTCATACTATCTAACACATATTACTTGAGGTCCCTCATCAAACAAGCCATGATATGATATTTTTTTTATTTTATGCATTGACACTTGCTTAGTTTACTTTTTAGTAATTTCTTAATTTGAATGTAATTTACTTTTGCAATGTTAGTTCATTATGGAGACAGAGAATTTGTTTCAGCTTTATTTGGTGATTAAGATGGCAGTTCAAAGTAGATAATAATCAATAAGCTTGAGGAACTATGTAGTAGGATGAAACATTCAGTTTACTTTTTATTAAGAGGCTTTGGCACTCAAAGGGGATGGGGCGGCTGAGGAGGCAATTGGGTGGGTGTTTTAAAAAATAATTATAGAAAACTTAATTTTAAACTTATGTATAAAACTTAAATTGAAAGATAGCTCACTTATTTTAGAAAACTTAAATAATTTTTCTCTCACAACCCAACTACAACAATATTAAGGCAAGTGAATTTAAAGAAATGAAAGATAGCTCACTTTAATTGATATTTAAATTGAAACAATAATTAAACTTTATATATATATATATATATATATATATATATATATATATATATATATATATATATATATATATATATAATGTGTGTGTGTGTGATGTAAAGGAATCTTTAAAATATTTGATGCGAATATGATAAACTTGAAATAAAGGTGATTTAATTGATGATTTGAAATGTAGCACAATAATTATTTGAAACTTGAATCAATCACTTGTTAGAAAGAGACTTAGAGTTTTTTAAAAGATCAAATAAAAAATAAAATTTTAAATCACATAAACTCAAATGAAATCTCTTTTTAAATAAATTCTTATTTATGCAAAAGATGAGATGAGTTAGAAGTAATAGAACCTATTAGTCATAAGTATTTTATATGAAATAATCACAAAGACAATAATAAAGAGAAAATAACTTGCAATAATACACTTTAATTCATCAACCATGAAGCTTTTGGCTGACTTTAGAAAGTATAGATGGAGATAAGATAAGCATAAAATAAATTGACCAAATGCATAAGAAACTCAAGCCAAGAAGGAGAACAAGGTCATATAACATGTAAAATCACAAACTAGAATGAAAGTACCTTGTTAAGCTTTCGGTAACAAGAAAACCACAAATCCTCCAAGTTCTTTTGTGTAATCTTCAAGCCAATCACTTGTAGGTTGGAGGATGGAAAATGATGAAGAAATTAGCACTTGATTCACCAAGAAGAGATCTCTAAAGGTATTGCAAAAATTCAGCCAAGAGAGAGTTTTTTTAAGAGAGATTTTTCCAAGAGAAGTTAACCTAGTCTAAGGAACATTATTTATAAGACAAGGGGTCATGAGGTTTGGCCAAGAGAAGGAAAAATAGGAGGGAAACTCATTTAGATTTAATTTAAACATAAACAAATCAAAATAAAAATAAATGGCATGAGATAAAAAAAATTCGGCTAAAGAGAAATAGGAGGAAATTTAATATGGAATCTTAGTTTAATTAAATATCTATTTGAAATTGAAATTATATAAGAGGGATTTTAGCCAAGGTAAGGAAGAGGGAAAGTTTAATTAGTAAGTGATTCAATTTAAATCAATTAAATTAAATTAATTTAGCATAATGAAGACAATTGACAAAAAAAAGGGGATATGGAGGGAAAGTTAATTTGGAAAGAGATTTAAATTGAATCAATTCATCATATGACCTGATTTATAATGTAATTAAGAATTTAATGCTTATATGGGTCAGCCAAGAGAGAGAGAGAGAGACAAAGAGACGGAGAGAGAGAGTAGTGAAGAGTTTGAATTATTATCAAACAAATCATGACACAAATAATTGTCCAAGTGAAAAAGAGAATAATTCAGATTTTGATTAATTTAAATTAAGCATGATATATGGTTGGCCAAAAAGAAAGTTTTCATGATGGGATTCAATTATTATTTAATGCAATATTATGAAATATTTAATCAATTCATCTTGATTGAATGAAGGAAGGAAAGAGATAACATACAAGCTTTATTTAATAAAATCTAAAGAATATTCAAAAAATCGGCCAAGCTACCTTCCTAAAATAACTTAGGTTTATTTTAATGTACTAAATTCGAATTAAATAATGATGGATTAGATCTTAGTAGAGTTTAAATCAATTTTCAATAGGAGATTAATTTGAATTTGAATAAAGATATAGTTTGCCAAAGGAGGTTTCTAAAAATATAATTTATATAAAAGAAAAGAATATAATTCCATGGCTTATTTTAATTGAATTTAAATTAACTCAAATAAATTCAAATTAAATCAACTAGATTACCATATGATCAGCCACATAACATTCCATTAAGAGGATAGTTCAAATTTTCATATGTAATCAAAAGAATATTCAATTTAAATTCAAAAATAATTCAAATTAAAGATTCAAATAAATATTTTTTTTAATTTTGAAATATATGGGATAATTATGGAAATAATTTGGATAACTCTCACACAATTTATTTAGTAAATAATCATGAAAAAAATTTGGCCAAAAAGATTTAGTATGAGAGATAGGATAGGAGAGAGATGACTAGGACAATAGGAAAGAGAAAAATAATACCTCAAATAGTGTTTGGTTAATTTAGATTCATGAATTGAATAAATGGATAATGAACATGTCTAAGCATAAGAATAATTTAATAAAATGTGAACTTAATATAAGTTGCATCGAAGTACAATAAATAGAACAAAATTTATGCATTTAGTTCACATTATCCAAAATGAATAATTTGAAGAATAATTGTAAATATGAAATGTAGAATTTATGAATAATTCTCAAATAAATTATTTTGAAATGACTGAATGATTTATTTTAATTTAGTGAATTTTTCATTTTCCTTAATATATTTAATTCTAGAAAATTTCCCACCTAGTTCATGTCCAATAGCTTTAGCCTCCTGAATTGACTGAAGAATGTGGAGTTAAAGAATTTTTTTCTACACACTTGAATTTAACTTGATTAGTAGCATTTGAATGTGTTTGTTTTCATCAAAATCAATCTCATATAAGATGGGGCTTATGAAGTCAACACATTTTAGATATAGCATATACATCAGACGCTATAAATAAGGTTATGAGAGTTTCACCAAAATCTCATGTTGATCATATACCATCCACGTAGATCTTAGGGGTACTTATTGAAGTGGTCGGGTATGACATTAAGGTATGATGAACTACAAAAAAATTGAAAAAAAAAAGAGAGAGAAAGAATTGCTCTCCCTCTCTCTCTCTCTAACTCTCTCTCACTCTCTCTCTCTTTCTCTTTCTCTCTCTCTCTCTCTCTTTGATCTATAGAACATCAAAAAAAGAGAGAAAGAGTTGCTCTCTCTCTCTCTCTCTCTCTCTCTCTCACTCTTGCCATGAGCTTTGGGGAAATAAAAAAAATTCTCTCTCTAATTTCGGCAAAAAAAAGAGAAAAAAAATAAAAAAGAAACAAAAAGAAACTATTATATATATATTGATTTCACATTTTGTTGCTCCCTTTTGCAAAAATATAATATGCCACAATAAATTATAATATTGTGAAATTAAAATTAAGTACCTGCACGCGCCCTTCTTGCTGAGGCACGAAAATTGTGATTTTCTTGCAGGTACGAAGACCTCATACGCATCTTTCTTGGCATGGTAGGGAAGACAGAGTTTCGTGGCCGTGATTTACACCACCTATACACGCCTTTTTTGGCATGATAGACAGGCCCAGTACCCTGAAGTAGCCTCCTACATGAAGACGATGCCGAGATACTGCCAAAACTCTACCTAAAATTTGCCAAAATTCCATACTTACAGGGGACTCAAATGAGAACTGAATAGAATTAATTTGATGATTAAAACTTATTTACTTAAAATCAAATTTAAATTAAATAAAATATAAGCTTAAAAGTGATAAAAATTTTACATTAAGTCATACATGGAATATGAATAGGAAGCAACCCAAAGAAATGAAAGAAACTTTGAACTAGCAGAACCACCTCGCACTTACAACTTTCAGAACACCTAAAAGAATTGAATGTATTCAAATGAAAATGCATTGAACTTTCCTCAAATTTATAGCTGGATTTGGAAACCTCATGGGGCCAAACAAGCAATATTCAAAGCATATGAAAACAATAATTGCCACCTGCATGCATATTTAAATCACAAAAAAGATGAAAATCGCCGCCCACAAGCATATTTAAGTCATTTACAAACAAACTTCACCGCCCAGATAAAGCCAAAATTTTGAAAGAGCAACTTGCTAAGAATCTAAAAGGGAATCAAGATAAAAGTAATATGTTAATTTCAAATCTTTTACGCCACCAGATCTATAATACGAGTCTAGAATCAGATAGATGGCGTCGTCTCAAATTCTAAATGAATAGTGCATGCATTCGATTTAACACAAATACTTTAATTTTTATTCAAAAAATATTAGATTGGGGTGAATCCTGCACAAATTACAATGCAAATCATCTTCTAGTTTGAATATTTTAAAATTTATGCAAGCACTTACATTTGATAATTTATATATGCATCATAAGGCAATCCTATGTTTAGTTTACTTATGTTGATATATGTATAAGTGCTTTAGAAGATATTGAATTCTCTAAAATACGTGTAAGCATTCAAGTTGGAATCAATCATATACACCTGCATGAGCCCCAACACTATGTTGAATGCTTAAATTTAGCGTTTGAGGATTCTGCGCAAGTTGAATCCCAATTTGGTCTCAGGACCGGAACAGGGTTAACAAAATCTAAAAATCCAATAATTATATTATAATATTTTTAATATAATAAAATCTCTGAGAGTGTAATTCTGTCATATGATACTAGATCTGATCCTCTATTATTAAATTAATAGAGTTGATAGGATCTGAAATAATAAACTAAATGATCAACACCTTGATGGTGGCCGTGTTGATTAAATATTTTAATTAAAGGGAATTTCATAAAAATAATAAAAAAATCTATTCAAATTCTAATGTCAAATCATTATTAAATGATCAAATTAACAAACAAAAAAATATATAAATTAAATAAAATTGATTATTTAAATTTAAAGTAAAATCCATCCACCCATCCGCAAGCATTTGTCAAGGGTGACAAATTAAGAAAACTTTTTCTCACAAAAAGCCAATGTCAAATCAAATACACAACTATTTTCACACTCAAATAATCTTAAGCCCATAAGGACATGGTCGTGTCCTCTGTCCGTGTGATTTTGCCACAAAATAGAACCACATAAATAAAAGTTACGACCAGAGCCCTCTGACCGTGTGGTTTGTCGCTATATGGCACCACTGAATTATGGTCATGGCCGCAACCCATATGTTCCCCAACAACTTTTCTCTTTGAGTTGTAAATTATAGAATGCATTTGGTTGGGCAAAAGTCCTCTGTTAGCTAAGATAGACTAAAGCCTATTTTCTTAGACAAACATCACCCCAAGTCTACAATGATTTCTTGGATGACGCAACCCATGGCTGCTGACACGGATCTTTCGATCATATTAGGTTGACTATCTCCTCAAACTAAGTAGATTAGGGACCACAATAGCTCGAGATGACAAAACCATGGGATTTAGATTGGGCGCGTCATCGTTCCCAAACCATCTACTTTAAGCTAAATATAATAAATTTCATAAATTTAAATTCCAAAACTCCAAATGCTACTACTATACGACATGCATTAAGCGGCCTGATGACTAGCCTTAATCGAAAGTTCTCTCTCAGCATTAAGATGGGTAATTAACTATAGGTGTTTGGGCCTATAGGAAACCTGGAACCATATCTAAAGTCCTCACAAAATGAGAGTGAAATCTATGGGTAGTGTTTTATCTACTATTCCATTTGCCCTCTAAAAATTTCACTAACATAAATCAAACTCTCTTAATTAAGATGTCGGTGGTGAATTTTTAGAGCCCGTAGATTTTTGGCGACTCCGCTAGGGATAGGTTTCTCTTTCCATCTTTGGCTAATCAAATTTAAGCTATAGTAGCAATGGAGCATGATAAAAATTAAAATTTAAAATCAATTATCATTGAAATTAAAGTTAAATCAATCATCTCATTATGACTAATCTACTTATTCTCTATATCGATGGATAGTTATAACACATCACTCATCATGCAGCTAGGTCGCGAAGTCAATATCCGTCTAACTAATGTTGTAGTCAATACTGAGGATACTAAAGCTACCATCCAATTTGGTAGTGTAAACTTCCCAGCTATTGCTACTACAAATAATTGTTTACTTGAAGCATCTGCATATTGCACACATCAACCTATGCAGGAGAGGAAGACAACTGAAATGGCCACTACTGCTACTGAGGTTCCTCAAAAGAGAGCCTTTGTATTCAAAAGATTGGGTCATTCTAATGTGTCAATATGAAAAGAACTATCATTAGGTATAAAGTTTTAGTCATGCCTATGAATGTGACCACTTTATCAGTTGAACCTTTCGCATTAAGAAGATATGATGCTAAAGCTTTCTCATCTGAAGAAAAACTAACTAGAAGGCAAAGAAGGAGAAGAAATGCTGAACTATGAGCTCAGCAATTGCTGACTGAATCGTTAGCCATGCAACCAGACTTAATGCCAAAAGCGAGTGTTCCTACTCATAATAAGTTAAGAAATCTCAAGTGAGAGAAAATGAACAGCTCTACTGGTAATATTAAGCAATCATTCTAGGAGCAACGATATCAAGCTCCAACCCCATAAAGAAGGCATCCCAAGACTATATCCTCTAGAGTGCACATGGTGCTGAAAGTTGTCAAGGAGAAGGGTCTTATGAAGAAAAAGTATCAAGGCCTGATCATCAGAGAAAATGAGAAAGTTTTACTAAAGAGGCTACTCTCAATGGGTAATGCTCAAGACCATCCTAAATAATTCTTGCACGGTGAACATCGAGGCGTGACACCTGAACCGCATGTTCAGGAATCCGCTATTGAAAGGTCCCGGTAGAAAAATAAATAAATATGGAGGCCGAAGCCTCAAGATAAGGTAGCAACGTAGAAGCTTCTTCATTTGGAAGCAAGCTTACCTAGAGGTAGCGAAGAAAGAGAAATGCTGAATTGCACGCTCAGTAGCCATTATTCGAATAGAAAATTGTATAATCAACTGTGGAACCAAAAGCGAGTGATCCAACCCATAAAAGGTTTGATAGCCTAAGATGGGTAAAGTGGAATAGCTCTACCTGTCAAATAAAACAGTCCTTGTGGACCCGACAATATCAAGTTCCAACTTCTCTAGTGAGAAAACTCAAAATTGTATATGCAAGAGTGCATCGGGTCCTCAAACAGGAAAAAAGAAAATATAATGGTCTTGTCATCAAGGAGGTTAGAGTTACTCCTCCAAAGAGACCTTCTCCTACAACCCCGACAGGATGTCAACCAATTCAAGTCCCGCATGGTGAGCATCGAGGAGAAACACTTGGATCACAGGTCCCAGAATCCATCGTCAAAAGGTCGTGATAAAAAGGTAAGAAAATTTGGAAGCTAAAGCCTTAAAGTGAAACTGCCTTAAAGAAGAATAAAGGCATGACATCCAGCTTATATTCTCAGAGATCCGCTAGTGATAGGGTCCGATAAGAATGGGTCCCAAAAAAGAAGATTTCCATTAATGAGCCAATGGACGATCGACACCCTAGAGAATTCTCTAGGGAATCCCATCGCCAAGTAGCTTCATCCCCTCAGGAGGTAGTCGACTTTGATCGAAGCCCTCCAATTGAAAAAATGTTCATGCCACAACCTGAGCCTAAGATTCATTGGAGACGATGCTCAGAAGTGAGGCTACAAGAAGAAGAAGAAGAAGATGATGATGATGATGATGATGATGAGACCATGGGAATAGAAGTGGTCTATATGATAGGTCAAGGTGATGATCAGCCTGGTACTCGGTTCTATAATCAACGTCGACATACCATCCTACCCACTGCTCCTCCTGAAAGACAAGAAGAAGAGCATTTAGGTTCTTTCTTAGATGATGAGTAAAAATAAGAGTCAGAAAGGGAGGAGAATCTCGTGTTCACTGACACTGCCACACTAGCCCAAGTGCAGAGGCACATGTAGCACTAGATGAGGACAAAAGATAAAGAATTGAGCAGCTTAACATTAAAATGAATGAGATGATGGCTCAGATGAATATTATGATGTAGATAAGAGGAATGCAGTGGCAATGCCACAATCTGCTTCACCCGCTAATCCTCAAACAACTAATACCATCCCTACAATCCACTAATAGAGCCAACACCTCAAACTTCTAGGGCTCATAGTTCTCATAAAGGGAGAAATGAAATTAATCAGTTGGCTTCCCAGCCAATTCCTTAAAACTTGTCTAGCACATTAGAGCTCGTGACAGCTGCTCAATTGGAGATTATTTCAAGTGAGAAAATTAAAGATATTATTGCTGTAAAGCAGGTAGAGAAGTTAGTTAATAAAGGCCACCCATACCCAGTCGAGTACGACTAGGTGTCATACCCCAAAGGCTATTCAATGCCAAAGTTTAATACCTTTGATGGCAACGGTAATCCTTAGGAGCACTTTGCAAAATTTAAAGTGACATGTGGCAATACTAGGGGTAATGATCCACTTTTTTTTGCCAATTTGTCAGCAGTCTGACTTCAACTATTTTTGAGTGTTATGTTGAACTAACAAACGATTATGTCAAAACTTTCATGGAACTCGAAGCTATGTTCATCAAGAGGTTTGCTTGTGCAATTAAAAAGATAACCATCGCTGACCTTGCTCTTGAGAAGAGAAAGAAAGATGAGTCAATGACTCGATATATCACACGTTGGTAAAATATGAGTATGAGATGTGAGCATCAATTGGAAGAAGAACATGCGATTCAATTGCTAATGGGCTACATTGATGATAAAATGGTGTCTTATCTTTGCATGGCTTCAATCGCCATGTTTCAGGAGCTTCTTGATAGGGTGGCTAAATTCAAGAAATTAAACCTATCAAGCTCTGATAATCACTCAGACAAATTAAAAAGAAATAAAGTTCTAGATTCAAAGAAAGGGGAGACACACTTTGCTTCTTTTAAAAGTGATAAAGGAAAGTGGGTAGTTTACAATATTGATAAAGGGAAGCAACTTGTTTACCCAGATAAATTAAAATAGTTATATAGTCTTGCTCCACAATTGAAGCTCATACTTTGAGGTAATGATCTGCCATGAGGTCACTTCAATGAAAGCGAGCGATCGAAATAAATGAACGGAACAAATGACTTAATAGTTCCAATCCTCAAGGAAAGGTTGAATAAAGAATATTCTTTCAAAAAAGAGAGTGTGGCTAAGCTCTTCAAGCATGCACTCAAAGCGAGTCTCCAGCTACCAGAGTGTAAAAGGCCTGAGGAAGCTGGATAGATTCATAATCCTAATTATTGTCCTTATCATCGGGTGCTCATCCATCCTATTGAGAATTATTATATATTCAAGGATTGGCTAGAAAGAAAATATAAAAATGGGGAATTTACACTGTCCGATAGTGTTTTAGTGTATCTAAGGAAGGAATCCACCAAGCTAATTACTTCCTATCCAGTGCCATCAAGTAAAGATAAAAGCAAGGAGAAATTAACCTATGATGAAGAGTGGGAAGTTGTAGTTTCAAAAAAAGACCGCAAAGATGCTAAAACAATTGGAAGGCATCCTAGACATTAAGTGGAAGTCACCACTTGAGTCAGTGCTTGACTTGAAAGAAAATCAGAGGTCAGATATATTTGCCTCAATATCATCTGCCCAAAAATATTGTGGAAAGGCCGGCTCATCTCAGCATGAGAGACAACCTAACCAAATCCCGCAAGGAAAAAATAAGAATGTATGCCAAACCAAGGAATAAATCCAAGAAAAAGAAAAAGACTATAACACAAAAGATCATCAATAATATGGATGATTACCAACAGCCAGCAAGATGACCTATCAGACTTGCTAAATTCATTACCAAGCTTCAAATTAATGAGGAGCAAGGAAAGAAGATGAAGAACTTTCAATTGAATCCTACTTAATGATACGTGAAGGTGGTGACAGCTCAGGGGAACACTGTCTCTTAAATGAAGATGAAGAAGAGCTCGTCATGATGACAAACATAAAAAAATGTGAAATTGGGTAGTGATTTTGAATCTTCAAATCCATCATTGGATGGAGTAGAAGCTTATGGTGAAGTGACTGACTCATCTAAAGACTCAAGGTCAAAGAAGTAGCTCAAGCACAATTGAAGAGTGGACGAGTGCTGCCACCTCAATAGAAGAAAGGACCAATGAATAAAGATAAAAAAAAGAAATCAAAATCAATGAGAAGGTCATCCCTAAGGATGCAAATAAGAAGTATTCTCCAAATAAAAGAATTGATTACAACATTCTATCCCACTTAAGAAAATTCTTATGCAACTCAGCATATATGAAGCACTTCTAATGTCAGAAGATCTCCATAATACTTTAATTGAAGCTCTTAAAGAGTAGAGAAGTTTGAATCGTATTTTGCTGAATGCTGCCTAACGGAAGTTTTGCATACTCAAGACCCTCTGACCATCACAATTTTTGAAGAAGATCTTATGCTTGGAAGCGCAAAGCACAAATTAATGCCAATTCCCTCATCAAGTTTGCAAAAGCAGAAAGCACGGGACCGAGAAAGCGATTCCATAGTTCACACAAAGGCAATGGCCAAACTAAAAGAATTTCATGGTTATTCAGTATGTTGAAGCACACAATGCTAGACTGATAACTCAACAATGACCTAATATGAGTCGAAGAAACGCCCCGTATGCACCTTCAGTCAAACAGAACTTAAGGTGTACATACACTTCCTGACAAGTCAATATAGACAAATCAGGTCAATCCTTCATTAAAGTCTATCAAACTTAAAGCTAGGATATAAGGAATTTTGAATCTCAAATCAAACAAAGCGATTATCCATCCAAGCGATCAAGCACTAGGAGGAAGCCAATTCTGAGGACACAAAGAAAGAGACTTTCGAAAACCCAAAGCTGGCGTGATTCAATGTGAAAGTTTCAAGAACCAAGACCAGGGCTTGCTCAAATGCCGCGATTAATTTGTTGGGGGCATTTGTTAACCTTCATGCATGCACCATAAGTCAAGTCAAGCTCACATGGTGAATTCAATGAGCTTCAGTATGCAAATCGGAGCTGAAACACACTCAACAATGTCAAAAATCAGTTGAAATGATCTTTGAATGACGAACACTCCTCCCCTCTTCCATCGGCAAACACGTGAACTCCCATTCGAACACCTCAACCTCCCAGGTAGTAAGTCGTTCCTCCACCTCCCTCTCTCATTCTTCATCCTGCTGTCTCCTAAAGCCACCTGAAGGCTTTCCGGCAAACAACCCTCCCCATTCCTTTCCAGGTTCTCATGAAAAAAAGCTCTAGCTCCTCTCAACTTTATCCTTATAGCTGCTGCCCTCTTTCCACTTAAATCTCTTATCCCTCTGGAAGTCTAGGCAGCAATCTCCTGCTCTAATCTTCATCCCCTCCAATGCACAAGCTGCTCCTTTACTTACACCACACGAGTCTGCCTCTATCTCATCCAACAGTATATTGATTTTTCCCTGTTTCCTTTTCCTCCACTCAACACAGCAGTTGTACTCATCCTCTTTCCCTATTCTATGCACCAGATCCCTCCATTCCTAATCCTCACTAAAGAGGAAGGCGGTGGAGGTTCTTGCAGCAACCACAGCTCTAGTACCAGTATGATCAGTTGTTCCCATTACTGCCCTAGCATGGGCTAGTACCCGCTCACTAGCTTCTTCCAAGGGGAAGGCTATCTTGTCTTCAGGGGTAGTCTCCCCACTTTTGAGATAGGGTCTAGTTCACGTGCTGCTCTTCCCACCAGGACCCAACACCACAATAGATTCCACAAGATCAAGAAGCATCATGAGCGCATGGCTAAGGAGTTGGAGGTAGTCTCCTAGATTATAGTGGAGTAGTTACCCGGGATAGTTTCTCCTCTAATTATAGAACAAGTTCCATTCTCTCTCCAGATCTGATGGAGAGGAAGATGTTAGGAGGATCATAGTGTCACCTCCACCAATAGTGCAGAATGAGGCTCCTACCAGAGATAGGAGGAGGTCGCATGCTGGCCTCAGGACAGTTCTACATCGAGTAGGAGGGGCTTACAGACAATCAAATTTTGGGGCTCAATTTGATTTACGATCGGTCATTCCTTGCAGCGTGGGTGAGCACCTTTGATAGGAGAGGGCCAGGGAGACCCGTGTATCAATGCATATCATTAACAGAGAGAGGCATAGGTATGCCAGGCAGTCAGCTACCTCGGCCCTCATGGATTTCCCCAATCGGCACGCTACCCATGTCAGTCATGTTGATAGTATTTTATTGACTAGTACTACCCACCACGGGAGCTGGGCTCCTACATAGAGAGAGTCGGTGGTGCCTCCACCACACTGCTCTACTCCACTTCCACCATCTCCAGTGCAAGTTCCATCTTCCATAGTTCCATCAAAGGCCATGAAGGTAGCATCTAGGGAAAAGAAAGCCCCACTGGTGATCTAGCTACGGCCAAGAGATCCAATTTCATCAACACTACTGACTAAGGTGAGATCGAGCTCTCCTGCTCGACCTCCCACTTCGGTTACGGTGAAGAGGGATTGGCGACCTCAAAGCATCATAGTTGTGCCATCACCACCTACACTGCAATAGATTATGGAGATAGCAGTAGCAGAGGGAGAAGAAGACAGTTCCATTATCCCTATGCAATAGATCCTCCCAGGAGCATAACTCTACCTACATCTAGTGATGGTCATGAGCATGTATCCTCTAGTGAGTGTATTCCTCACAAGATTAGCTCTCTAGTAGTAGAGGAGGTTAGATGCATCTCTGTTCATGAATATGATCCCGCCACGGGTCAGCCGCGATAATTTATATATGCACAGTTGGACCGCTCTGTAGATGATATCGTATCACAGTATCTCATTGAGAAGGAAATCCTAGGGTATGACTTATCTGACCTAGAGAAAGAAAAGGTTAACTTTGATCCCAATGAAGATGATTTATTAGAATATTCAGCATAGGTGCATATGGTTGATACCAGAGGCTCCCTCCTTTGGGATCAGCATGGCTTGAAAGGTGCTGCGGCTGAACAGGATGATATAGCCTATTCAACCCAACACCTCCTTCAACAACTCAAATAGAAGGATGAGCAGATTGACAAGATGGAAAAGAGGGTTGAAGATTTGTTAGCATCACTCCTGGTACTTCAGAATTAAGCCCCAGCTGTGCATCCTACTATTGTGGAGATCGGTTAGCCCAAGTTGTTGCATGTCTTGGATCAAGCCAAGACTTCACCTCCAGTAGAGTAGGGAAGCACTAGCTTGTATGGGAAGGTAGTGGATAGTACCTTTGTCATATTAAACTTATGGTTGAGCAACAAGTGAGAGAAGCATTGGCGTAAGCCCGAGGCAGTTCATCAATTTCAAAGGGTAGACCTTACCTAGGGGAATTCAATGTTATCCAATATCCAAAGGGTTTTGTGCCTCCTTCTTTCAAGAGCGGGAACCCTCGCCAGCACATAACGTATTTCAGGGCCAGCTGTTGCAACACTGGTGGTAACAATGTACTATTATTCCATCTTTTTGTCACCAGTTTAGCGGGTGTAACCTTTGATTGGTATGCTGAACTCCCTAACAGTTCAATGAAGATTTTTGCATAATTGGAGAAACTCTTCATTAAGAGGTTTGTTGGAGCTCAATAAAGGGTGACAATGGGCGATCTCGTTGTAGCACAATAACCCCTCTGTGAGTCCCTTGTTGACTATACTTATATGGCACAATTTGAGTATGAAATACAAACTATAGCTATTTGAATAGCATGCCATTAAAATTTTACTAAAGAATATTGATGGCCAATCGCCTTCATGCTCAATGGTTTCACCATCAAGACATTTGAGAATCTAATCAACAAGGTGGCTAGTCTACAAGGAGAGGCCAAACAGTTGCCTTTTCAAGATCAGCTATCAAAGACAAAGTCGTAGAAAGCCTATGAGAGGAAGCCAGGGGCAGTAATAGCATTGGATGAGGGGAAGCAACTGGCCAGAGATCAGTATGAGAGACCTCCTGCTCTACAGTTGTCGCTTCAACTCTTTTACCACCACCTAGACCATCTTATCGGCCGCCATAGTAGCCTCAATGGCCTTCATCGCCTCCTTCTCAGCCATACTCTCAGTAGCGGTGCACATACCAACCCTTAGGTAGCTACTATCCACCTTCTATTTTGGATAAATTAAATAAAACTTATTCATTTAAGAGGGAGGTAATCAGGAAAATCTTTAAGAAAGAAATCTTATTTTTAGCTACCTGAGCCTAAGAAGCCGGAGGAAGTAGGCAAGAGTAATGATCCTAACTTTTGCCCCTACCACCGCATGCTAGGCCATTTTTTGGAGGATTGCTTCAAATTTGAGGACTGGCTTGAGCATAGCTACAAGACAGGCGCTATAGTTATCCCTAAGAAATATCTAATGGAACAACCATCCAATTCTGCTAGGGTAATCCTTAGGAATACATGTGATCCTCTCAAAATAAAAGAATGTTGGGATATCTCCATATCCCAGACCTCTAAAATGATTATTTCAAAATTCAAGAAACTTTTCTTGCAGGTTCCTGAGGTAGCTCGAACCTCCAATATCAAAGAAGTTTTGAATGTTGCCACAGACAACTTCGAGAAGGTGGGAGCTCAGCAGCAGCCCATACTTGCTCGGGATAGCTAAGTAGCACAACCACCGACCAAGTCGAGCCTCCATTCCAACATTATAGCTACTACTTCAGTCGACAGTTCTACTTCAGCTAGCTCTTCTTTTAGTAGACATCTTATATCAATGGATGAGGGCATCAAATCCCTCACCCCACTTACTTTACTAGATTTCTACTATGTACCTCCTTCTAAATCCAAGAAATTGAGGAATAAAGCTAGTTTAAATAACATCTATGTCACTTTTGATGGGTTGTCTGACTCTACACTTTTAGAAAACTCTTTAAGTCTAAATAATTATAACAACTTTGATCATCCTCTTTCTAATTCAGAAATGGACTTTCCATTTCTGAATATTACGAGTTGACCTCTTGAGATAGACTTGGAATCATTTGATTCTGAGGGTCCTATAGGAGAAGCTATAGGTGAGCTTGATGAGCAGGTAGAATCTTTCACTAAACTGCCATAAGAGATCACCAAAGTTAACCTCCTTAGTGGTAAGGTTCTATCTCCTAGGGCAGCACTTCAAGGTAAGGGAAAACAAGTCATTGGTACTAATGAGCAAGAAGTCCCTCCACAAGATGCTCCACCTATAGATATTCTTTTAGAGGATCAACCCAAAGTTGATTATAATGTCCTCACTCACCTAAGAAAGTTGCCACCTAAGTTAAGTATCTATGATGCCCTTGTCTTGCCCACAGAAATAAGGGAATCGTTAATCAAGACTTTTCTTGATCCAAAGATATACTTAGCTCAGCTGACCGCTATTAGAGAGAAGGCACATTATGCAAGAGAAGCCCAAGAAGTCATAATTACTGATGAAGACCTTCTTCTAGGGGACAAGGAGCACAACCGTCCCCTCTACATCATAGTGGATATGGGCAGATTCAGACTCTCCAAAGTTTTGGTTGATCCAAGTGCATCAGTAAACATTATGAGTCTAAAGACCCTTGCCTATGACATCTCTACACTCTAGGGAGATCAGATGATGTTGAGAGGATTCAATGAACAGGGTGAGAGGGCTTTAGGCTCCATAGTGTTACCTTTAGAAATGGGTGACTGGAAGATTGAAGCCAAGTTTTGTATAATTGATTCGAATACATCGTTCACTGCTTTTCTATGTAGGCTTTGGATACACCAGATCAAGATGATTCCATCCTCCCTTCATCAGCGCATCAAGTTTTGAAAGGATGGGATCGAATACTATGTCAAAGGAGATGAAAATCCATTTTTCAGTTAGATAGGTCAAGATATATGAAGATGCAATCTACTATCTTCCTCAAAATGAAAATGTCTATTCTCACGAACTTGGTCAAAAATCAAGTACAAAAAAAAGAAAAAGAAAAAGAAATAGAAAAAGAAAAGAAAAAGAAAAATACAAATATGCGAGAAAATAATATTGAGGAAGAGGTAGAGCCACATGTTATATTCCACCCACAGTTCGTTCCACCATATGAACACATCGGTAGGATGACTCAACCTCCACCAGGCAGAGGTAGTTCTAGAGGAGGAAGACCCCTTGGTCGGCAGCTAGCCAACGGGGCTTATGTTCTAGTTCACATGAGTACTCCTGCTATTCACAAAGACTTGGAATCCAACTCGGAGGGCAAGTCTCATGTGATTAGCATACTAGTCAACCCCTCTCAGCAGGTTTCATTGAAGGTGACACTCGAGCAAGATAGTGATGAAGACCAGGCCTCCAAGAAAAGCACGAATGTATTTGAATCATAATTATGTAAAACTATTAGGCAGCAGTTGAGAACTTTAGGTCTAACCTCACTTTCCTCTCAAAAATTTAAAGATTTAGTAGTTAAGAATCCCTTAGGTTTCCCATGGATGTGAAGCCGAAGAGATTCCTATTGGGATCATCATCTTCAAGTCTAGAAGCTGTTGTAGAACTTGAGGATAATTCATATAAAGATTTAATAGAATTACCTTTTGATTGGTACTCACCTTGTGTTCTTAATCTTGCAAAGAAATGTTTGATTCCTTATACATGGTCCAAGCACAGGTTAGAGTATTTTGAGAAGCTATGGAATAATAAAGGCAGGGATTCACAATCAAGATCTGGACTAGGATTCAGTACAATGAGTCCAGTTTACGACAATGGTTACTGCTTAGTTGTCACCAATCACCTGGAATCCAATAGAATTTTCTCAAACCACACTAACTCTTATGAGAAAGTATGTTTAGAAACCTCAGATGATCCAGATGACCTCCAAATCAAAGATGCACTGCCAGAATTTGAAAAAGAAATCCATTCAATCATCGACAAGCTCAAAGAAATCAACCTCGGGATAGAAGAAGATCCACGCCCTACATACATCAGTTCTCTACTGAATGAAGAAGAAACAAATGATTTAGTTAGGCTATTAGCTGAGTTTAAGGACTGCTTTGCATGGAGCTATAAAGAAATGCCTGGGTTATCTCCTTACGTAGTAGTCCCCAAACTAGCAATAGATCCTAACGCTAACCCTATCAAGCAAGCTCCTGGATGCATGCAATTAGAAATTGAACAACAAGTCATTTCTAAAGTCAAGAAATTGATCAATGCTAGTTTTATCATAGAAGAAAAATATCATATCTGGTTAGCTAGTGTCATGCTAGTTAAGAAAAAGAATAGCCAAATTTGCATGTGTCAATTTTAGGGACTTAAATAAGGTATGTTCTAAGGATGAATTTCCACTTCATAAATCAGAATTAATGGTAGACATCACCTCATCTCCTGCAGTATTCTCTTTTATGGATGGGTCATCTAGCTACTACTAAATCAAGATGGCCCTCGAGGATGAAAGAAACACTATTTTCCGAACACCAATCGAAATCTATTGTTATAAGGTCATGCCTTTTAGCCATAAAAATGCTGGTGCTACATACCAACAGGCCATGACTCAGATCTTCAATAAACTCATTCATCATCAAGTTGAATGCTATGTTGATGATCTAGTAGTCAAAATAAAAGAAGAAGAAGACCATCTCTTTGACATGACAGTTGTCTTCGAATGGTTAAGACAATTCAATCTCAAAATTAACCCCCTGAAGTGTGCATTCGGAGTAGCTTCAGGGAAGTTCCTTTGGTTTGTTGTCCGGCACTAGGGAATAGAGATAGACCTAGAAAAGATCAAGCCTATCTTAGAAATGCCACCCCCTAAAAGCCTAACTCAACTTAGATCTTTCTAGAGTGGTTGATGTATCTAAGACACTTTATCTCCAATCTATTGGAAAGATGCAAGCCATTTTTAGCACTTGTTAAAAAGAATGCTAAGTTCAAGTGGGATGGTGAGTTCCAGCATGCTTTCGAAGACATTAAACAATATTTGGTGAAGCTGCCAGTTCTAGCAGTCCTTATCCTTGGAAAGCTGTTGATCCTCTATACTACTGCATTGGACGACTCCCTTGGCACTTTGTTGGCCCAAACCAATGACGAGGGGAAGGAGAACGCTCTCTATTACCTCAGCCGTCATCTAATCCCTGCTAAAGCAAACTATCCATCTATTGAGAAACATTGCCTAGCTTTAATCTTCGTAACTCAAAAGTTACGGCACTACATGCTTTCTTATAAGGTGAACTTGATTTCAAGAATCAATCCACTGCAGTATCTCATGACATGACCAACATTATCTGGACGATTGACATGTTGGTCCATGATTCTCTCACAGTTCAATATTATATTAGTACCCCTCCGTGCGGTGAAAGGACAGGCATTAGCAAATTTCTTAGCAGTACACCCACTTCATACTGATTCCTCGCTTAGTGACGATTTCCCCAATGGACAAATCATGAACTTAGGGGAGGTTGACAATCATCATTGGGAGATGTATTTTGATGGTGTTGCTTCCTTCCAAAAAGGAGAAGAACCACGATCTGCTCTTCTAGGAAAGGCAGGGGTAGGAATAATTCTCTTAACTCCAAACTATGATGTGATGAGATTCTCATACTATCTCTTCAATCCAAGCACCAATAACAAAGCTGAGTATGAGGGTTTGATTTCTTGTATAGAGTTATCCATTACAGTGTGTGTCAAAAGCATCAATATCTACGGGGATTCTCAGCTGGTTATCAAATAAATTTTTGTGTCCTATAAGGTTCTAAAACCTAAGCTTCGTCACTACCTTAAGTACACCATAAAGCTGTTGGCCCAAATCCCTGAGGTCACCATTTAAAAGGTTCCCCGAGAAGAGAACGCAGTGGCAGATGCTTTAGCCAAACTCACCAATGAATTGGCATGTCCCGAAGATGAGTCCATTTTAATAAGGGTCTAAAATAGACAAGTCCTATCCCTTATTGATGCTGAACTCATCGAGAGACTTTCTCTTGAAGAAGAGATTACTGTTGCCGAAAAAGGTGAGGAGCTGGATAAGAGGCAACCATTCATAGATTACTTGAACACCGACAAACTACCTTAAGAGAAGTCACAAGCCCATCAGATTAAATAGAGAGCTCTCTCATGCTCTCGTAGATGGAGCCTTGTACCGATGATTTTCAATTAAATGTGGTTACATTATTTGGACAAACACGAAGTCCATAAGGTTGTGATCGTGGTACATTCAGATCTATGTGGAGTACATCAATCCAGTTCGAAGATGAAAGCAAAGATCAAAAGATAAGGATACTATTGGCCTTCAATGATTACAGATTGCATGAATGTGGCTAGGAAATTCCATCAGTGTCAGGTACATGGTGTGGTCTTACATCAACCACCCAATATTTTACTCCCTACATTGGCCTCATGTCCATTTGAGTGTTAGGGTTCTGACATAGTGGGTTTTATTGATCCTCCTTCTTCCAAGGGTCACCGGTTCATCTTAGCTGCCACCAACTACTTTTCCAAGTGGGTGGAGGCAATCCCACTTAGAGAGGAAATAACTTAGCATGTGCTCCCATTTTTCAGGAACCATGTCGTATATAGGTTCGGGGTGCCTCGATGAATTATATCTAATAATGGTAATGCATTCAAAAGCACCAAGATCAATAGATTTGCCAGAAGATACGGTGTAAATTAGAGATATTCCACCATCTATTATCCTAGGGTGAATGGCCTAGTAGAAGCATTCAACAAAACTCTCATCCAAATACTGAAGAAAATAGTTGATGACAACAAGCGATAGTGGCATGAGTAGCTAGTTGAAGCCTTGTGGGCATACAGAACTCCAACTCAATCTACCCCGTTCTCCTTAGTGTATGGGTCTAAAGCCATTCTACCATTAAAAGTCTAGCTCCCATCACTAAGGATATCAAAAGGTAGTAAAATCACTATAGAGGGTTAAGGTAGACTCAACCCAAATCTCACACATAAATTAAATCGAATTCATTTCACTTGAAACTTGAATTCATTTGAATTCAAAGCAAGGTGGTTAACCTAATTACCTTATTTAATATCAAAATTAATTAAATACAAAATAATTCTAATAAAATCAAAACAAATCTAAATAAACCAAAACAAATTCAAATCAAATCAAATAAAAGAAAGTCAAATTCAAATCAAATGTTAATTAATCAAAAGGAGTTCAATCAAACAACTTTAATCAATTTGTCATCAAGCTAACTACAACAATTCAACCTAAATCCACCTTGAGTTAGCCTAACACAAAGACCATTTTTAAAATTGGTTAGTAGTGATCATACTCATAGTTGTGTTATTTGCCAAGTTACCGTAGATTACATCAATCTTTTCCTTAGAAAAACCAAGAATTGCTGATAACTCTATCATTAGTTTGGTGAACATCTTTCTTTCCTCAGAATTTTTCGTAGAACTTTGAATGGCATTGGGAACCTAAGATACACTATCAACCATCATCACAATGTACTCTTGAAGTATTTGTTCAATAGATGAGACCTTCTTCTCCCTTGGGGGATCACTCTTCAAAGTTGATGATATTACTTAATTTGTTATTCCAACAGAATCTTCTCTACCTTCTACCTCAATGTCCATAAATTATGATGACTCCTCATCATGCAGGTGAATATGTTGAATCCCAAATGATGACTAGGAGTTACTCTAGAGTTTGCCCACACTCCAGTATCATGTTCTTCTCCACAGACCTTCTCAACCTCCATATAATTTGCAATAGAAATGTTCAAGTATATTGCAATTTTTGGGAACACCTATAGCACAATAAAACTGTACATTTCAGTATTATAGTAAAAATTACAAGATACTTCTTATAGAAATTAAAAATACCTATATATGTGATGCATACTCTTCTTGTCCTATCAAAATCATATTTTCTTCTTCATCCCAAAAAACTTCTGACTTTTTCTTCTACTCTTATATGTGACTTCATATGCTTCTTTGATGTCGAATTTGATTCTTGCATTGTTCTTCTGTGATCCCAATACCAAATTTTTCTTTCATCTTCTGAGGAACACCTTGGTATACAGAATCCTTGAAACCTTGAGCACTTCTCATATTTGCATCTACATACTCACACATAATTTGTAGTAAACTTGTTATCCACCCTAGCTTCAAGCTCCACATAAATTGTTTTCTTCATCTATTTTTAGAAGTAGATGCAGCTGAATTGAATTACTCCATTTAACATGAGCATAACAAATATCATGACAAATGAACTATTTCATATAAGTTATAATAACAATACAATAAAAATTGATGATATCAACAATAATATGCTATATAATGAAGCTACAACTTAAGTTAAAATAAATATAGCAAAATTGTACATGCAATAGGATTACCAAATGTTATTTTATATTATAAACATGAGGATAAAAGATAAACTATAAATTTTTTTATAAAAGCCATTAAAATTTATAATAGTAACAAAAAATACAAGCACAAAAAATAAGATTAGGATTCATCAACTCATCATATTAATATCTGACATTCTCTATTCGATCCCACATGACATTGGCAATTTGATCCTTTTTATCTAATCATTCTCTAGAGTCATCCATAAATATTTGAATTCTCCTCCTTAAGAGATATATATTTTGCCAATCATCTTCAAGATAATAAATTCATCACTGCCCTCTGTGACTATCCAATTATGCAATATACAACATATTAGGACAATTTCAACTTGTGTTTGCAATGGAAAATAAGGGTCAGTTTTTAAGATTGTGAAATGATTCTTTAAAGAACCAAAAGCACACTCTATGATTGTGCATAATGATGATGTTGAAGGTTGAAAAGCTCTCTATAATTAGAAGGTTGAAGTGAATTAAATTTCTTCAAGTGACATTTTGTTGCACGATATGGAGAAATAAAACCCTTTCTAGTTGAGTAACTACCATCAACCAAGTAGTACTTACCTGCGATGTTAACTTTGGTGAGGTCAAAGTGGCTAATAACAAAATTCAAAGTGAGAAAATTACTAAATACCTTCTGGAATTTGTAAGTTATCAGGTCTTTCTAATGCACTTTGAAGGACAGTAGCATTATGCGCTGAACCTTCTCAATCGGCTAATACTTACGTGAATCTCAAATGGAAGTCAACAGTGGCTAAGACATTATGAGTTGGATATCTAAATGTAGATTCATGCTCTATAGGTACTTTAGCAATAATATATGTTCTATTTATTGCACTAACACAATCCTATATTCCAAAAATCAATGTTAATGTAAATATGAAGAAAGATGATTTTTTGAAGCACAAAAATTAAAGTTTACCTGTAAAAAAGACATAAACTATAGTTTGATCGTATCTTATATGGAGTTTGTTCTTGCAGAGGCTTGATCATTTCATAACGCTACTCTCCTATGGCATATAAGGCGACATTGAAATACCTATCAACTATTTCTCTAGATCGTTGAAAGTTAAATCGAATAACTCGATTACGAACATTTTGCCCAAGTATATGAAGTAACATAGCAAGTTGTTCTTCGATCCTCATATTTAAAGTGTCTACAAGCAATCATCTTGTTTTAATTAAATCACACAACTTAAAAAAGGTTCTTTCTTCATTTTGACCATGCTAATACAATACAGCCTAAACAAATATTTTTGGTATTATATATTTCAGTTGGGGAGGCACTTTTGCCTTTTTATTTCTTAATTCATGAAGTAGAATGAATATAACATTTACGGTTGCAATAACCACTGCATGAATAATCGACATATTTTGATCATGAATGACTTTTGTGCCAAAAGTCATCCAAATTGAATGATTGATCTTCACAATTATGCCATTGCTCAGTCATCTTTATAGAATATTCTATCAAATGAATTCAAAAGGTACAAAAACGATCAAAACTCGTCAAGAAGAAGCAACTTTTGAATTTTGAAAGTATCCTAAGAAAAAAATAATGGGTCTAGCAACTTGAAATGTTTCTTTCAATAAGTTAAAATACTTTGAGTAGAACAAAGAAACATATCAATGAGGAACTGAGGGATTGTTTGGTAAGAAGAAAAGTCAAAGGCAGATCTAAAAAGACTTGATTATGAAGTATAAAAGAAGACCTTATTTTATGATAATTAAAGGAGAGTATATTATTTAATAACACAATGGAGAAAAAGGATTCATATAGCCAACTCCACATAGTGGGATGAAGGCTTTTGATTAATGTTATTATTGTTTTAAAAAAACACAAGTACACAACATAGTAATCAACCAAGTAGCACTCAAGAGATAATTAATTGATATTGATCGTCAAAATCCATTGCATAGAATAATGGGAGGTAAGTTTCACTCTGATAATATAAAAGAATGTTCTGCATAACTACGCAAAGATCTATTCACGCCCATTCCGCCTTAAGTTTGCATATTATGATAGTAGTATTCTTTGAGAAATCGAGAGCAAGTAGAGTACTGACATGAAAGCTAAATCCGTAAAATAAGACATGCACTAGCTCTAGGTCATCCAAAGATGCCACATCCTTATCAGAGAAACATACATATCTCCTTATTGGTCAGGAGCACATAATAGTAAAATAAATTCTACATAATTTTAAATTAAATTCGCTTAAATCTTCAAAAAAAAAAAAAATCTAAGAATTCAAAACCATCATTTTTCTCTCAAAAAAAAGAGAGAGAGAGAGAGAGAATGCAAAGAAATATACTGCAATTCCCTGGATATAACAAAGCCTGGATTAAATACACTTTGAATAAACCTTCACATTTCAATTTCTCATTCTTATTTTTTTGAATACTATCATTTTCTGTGCATGTATAAAAAATTTACTAGATTGTAACACACCAAAAATAAATCCTACATAATTTTAATTTTTAGTTTTTACAAATATCAAACTGCAGGAATGATTACTTTATTTCAATAAAAATATAATTGATGATTCTCCTTCACTATTTCAATTCATTTACATGATAAGCACGACAATGAACAATGAATGTAGAGTAAGGACGAGGGTTTCCTTCGTAATACCGTGCAATTTTTTTCTCAAAAGTTTCGAGTAGTGTAAATGCTAAGAAGAACGAGAATCCCAAATCTCATTCGCACCTCAGTCATGTTCACTCCTAAGTTCCCATTGCTACAATCGCAACTAAGCTCCCGACACTAGATTCACTGCTAAGCTCCCGTCCGTGGAGTTGCCGCCGCTGGAGTCGTCGTTGGAGTCTCTGCTAAGCACCCATCCCGTCAGCTCTCGTCGCTGGACTCGTCGAAGCCAAGCTAGGGTTGAGCACCGAAGCACGCGAATGTGAGATGAGGAGCCGCGGGTTTCCTTTTTCCCCGATTCCAAGGAGAATGAAATACATCCAAAAACAACTACGTGGGGTATTCTAAATGTACTACTAATTTTTTGGAAAATTTTGAGGGCGATAGCCCAATTTAATTCCAAATGTAAAAGAAGGTTACAGTTACATAGATGACAGCAAACCTTTTGACAATGAAACAACTATACCAAGAACTACATTCAACTGAATGAGAGAACAGTTAAGTAATACTATACCACCAAACCAAAAGAAAAAATGACAAAACCAGAAAGAAAACAAAGCTACAGCAATAGCATGAAAGGACTCAGATCAGCCAAAGATTAAATCTGTAAGATTGCTTATCTGGTAAATAAAGCCAGCAAAAAGAGGATCCTGCGGTTTCCTTCGCAGCCTTCCACTGTTGTTGAATTTCTGGAAAGGAAGCTTGATCGAAACACTGCATAAACCGGTTGCTGTGAAGGCCGTCCAAACAGGATCCCTCCAAAACAAGAGCAATCTGATCATCATCGTCCTTTTTCTTCAAAACACCCACATCATTCTCGAAACACGGGGGGGAACAGAGGAGGGGGATAAGGTAACCTTCCAATTTATGAAACGAGTAACACAGCATCCTAGATTTTTGTTTTACCTCCCAGCTAAATCTGGAAAGCAAACTTATCATATTCCTGCACAATAAAACACGACCCCCAGCCATCAAGCCAAAGGAAAGTATCACATTAAGTAGCAATTTTCCTCCAATTCGATAAAATACGTAACACATGTTCAGGCCATGAATCCTTCACTTTCCATCTAACCACTTTGAAAGCAATCCTTTCCTTAATCTAGTCAATTAAAACAGTAATTGGAGATGCAATATGAGACATAATACGTTTGTTCCTTTCTCCAAATACAAGAAAACAAGAGAGTGATAGGTAATGAATTCTTCTAACAATCTTATGCACACTAGGTTCCATACTATTTAAGACCTGTTTCAAAGTGGATTGCATTAAAAAGAATTTGCCATTTGGTAAAATACACCTAATCAAGTGCATTGAGAATGGACATTCAAAAAAGAGATGAGCATGTGATTCAATGTCTCCAAAACAAAACAAGAATCTGTATTAACTCCCAGCCCTCTCTTTGCAAGAGTATCGGTTGTTTTTAACCCACCAAGATAAGCCATCCAGCAGTATAAAGATAAATTAACAGCCCCTCCTTTGAACCAAATACAATTATGCCAGTTAGTAGAAGGTAAATTCTCAAAAAGAACCTTTTTAAAATCCCGAGAAGAAGGGGTTCTGTTTGAGTCCCATGTAATCCAGTCATCTCCCTTAGCTATAGAAGTGGATTTGATTGCCGCAGTAAGCAGTGGGTGATGAATTTCAAACCAGTTTGGTATGTGCCATTTGCCTTCCAACATGAAAATATTCAGCTTGGCATTGTTAGAAAAAAGCAGCAAATTTATGTCATTTGTACTTAAGGATTCAGCCATACTATTGTTTTTGCACCAAGGATCAAACAGTAAAGAAAATTTGTTTCCATTTCCTATGTGGTAAGATATGTTATCAGAATAACGTTTAGCATAAAGTTTCAGATCCTTCCACATAGGAGATATATTACGAATCGATTGTTTCCAAATCGATCCATATTTCTGGTCACACCATTTTGTAAACAATGAATCCTGAGTAAGAGTTTTCCACAAAGTTTTGATCTTGCATAAAGCATTAAGTGAGAAGGTAGAAAGCACTCCTATTCCTCCTTTTCCTTAGGTCAGCTTTTCTCCCAAGAAATTGTGGATAATTTATTTGCTTCCCCATTGTGATAAAAAAAGTTGGCAGTAAGAGAGGATATGCTCTTTAATACACCTTTAGGAATTATCATTGATCCGAACCAAGATGAAATAAGATTATTCTAAAAAATTTAATTAATTGCGCCCTTCCTCTGATGACAAAATTTGCATTTCCATCCCGCAAACCATTTCGGATCTTTCAATAAGACTTGAGAAATTTATCAACTTAGGAGACCCCAAAGTTAAGGGGAGTCCTAAGTATTTAATAGGAAAAGTGCTTTGAGATATATTGAGGATACTACAAAGATTCTATACCTCCTTAGATCCTTTAGAGAAGCATATAAGAGATTTATCCAGATTAACAGTTAACCCAGTATATCTTTTTAAGCTTTCAAGGCAGAATTTCAAAGAGCCCACGGAATTAATATTTGCTGCTCCAGTCACTAGAAGGTCATCTGCAAATAATAAGTGAGAGATATGGCAAGAGCCGACTGAAAAAGGCATATATCTAAATAGATTTACTTCTCTGTCGATCAAACAAGAAAAGTATCAATGGACGAGTAAAAGGAAAGGAGATAGTGGACATCCTTGCCTTAGTCCATATTTTGAGAAAAAGTAGCCTTTGATTTCCCATTCGATTGATGAAAAAAGGAATCTCGAATGCAAGCTTTTATCCACTTTATAAATCTAGATGGGAGTCCAATTGAATGAAGTCGATGCAATAGAGCCTCTCTATTAATAGAGTCAAATGCCTTTCTGAGATCAAGTTTAGCAAGAAAGCTTCCTTGTGTACGATTTTGGAATAACTCATAACAAATTTCATGTGCCATAATAATATTATCCGAGATATCCCTCCCTTTATGAATGCCGATGGATGAATCAAATGAGGTAGAACTTTTAAGTCTAGTGGTTGAAACTTTAGCTATCACTTTGTAAAAGTATTGCAAAGTGAGATAGGTCGATATCAAATTAGATTTGAGTGCTTGACCTTAGGAATTAATGTAATCAAAGAATGTTTCAATCGCTTTGGGAGCTTCTGTGTTTTAAAGAAATGATGAGCTGCATTTAATAAAGTACTACCAGTAACCTCCCAAGTGGTGGAAAAGAATTTAGAATTGAATCCATCCGGTCCAGGAGCTTTGTTCTCATTTATACTTTTAAGAGCTTCTCTAATTTCCATATCACTTATGTCACCTAGCCTTCTATTCAACCGAGAGAGTATTCCGATTGGAACATCCCCGCACAATGAAAGAACTGAGGAGTTATTGTTGAATAAAACAGTAGTACTGATATTTCCTCGAATGGGGTCTGCTCCTTCAAAATTCCTTTATCGGAAAGTAATTCCCTAATACAATTTGTGCTTCTCCTTTCTTTAATTAAAAATATAGAATTTAAGATCATCCTCGATGAAGTCAACCAATGAGCCTTTGCTCTGCTTAACCCAAGCACTCTCCATATGTAATAAGTTTATATAAGAGTCTTTAATTTCCTTAGCCATGCCTATAAGATTTAAATCATTTGGATTCTCTTCAAGCATTTCAAGTATTTCCTTTTGATCTCCTTTAGCCTTTCCGATTTGTAATTGCAAAGAAGAAGAGCTCCTCATAGATGCTTTAAGCGCCTTTTTGACATTGGATAGTTTGTTAGCAAGTACAAAGATGGGATCCCCTACAACATAACATTTCCAAGCATCTTTAGTTATCTTCATGAAATCAGGTTCAAGAGTCCAGTAATTCCGAAACATAAAACGATGAACTGTAGGGCATGAATGTTGAATGTGAGTAATGAGTGGGGAATGGTCGGATGAGAGAGGAGGAGACACTTTGTAGAAAGAGGACGGAAATTTCTCCAACCATACCGCATTACAGAAAACTCTATCTAATTTAGAAAAAATGGGATTTTTTATCTGCTGATTAGACCATGTATAATATAGACCAGTATAGGGAAGATCCAACAACTCACAATCATTGATACAATTAGAAAAGGCTTGAGAGTTTGTTAGAGACACGGGATTGCCGCCCTTCTTTTTCTTACTGGATAGACAACAATTAAAATCTCCCATCATCACCCAGGGGTCCGATAGCCCAACGGCAAGATCCCGAATTGAATTCCAAAGGGAGTTTCGTGCTTGGGCATCATTCTCAGCATACACACATGTTAAAAAAACAGATAAGGTGCCATTAATGATAACTAACCCATGTATCAACTGATTAGTAATTATCAATGGTTTAAAGTCAATTTTATCCCCATTTGATCCGGACACGGCCTCCGCCAGCCTCAAAGTTGAATTGATTCAAAGGGAACAAAGAGTACTTACGCATACGGAAAGGATTCAGGGAGTCTTCAATATTAATCTTGGATTCAAGAAGACAAAGAAGCTCCAATCTAAAGTCCTTAATGAGTCTCGAGCAGTCAAGCATACGGCCTTCAGCAGCTAGGCCCCGAACATTCCATACACCAATGTTGGGAAAGATCATTGAGAGGAAGATGAGGAGGGTTTTTTACCCTTTTTATGTTTCCCTTTCTGATTCGAGGGTGTCGCATTAGCATTAATTTTCAATCCTTCTCCATCGAGATGAGATTTGATGGGCGTATTAGGTTGCTTTTCTATATCTTTTCCTTTAGAATGTTCTGAATGCTTAGGGGAATTCACTGAAGATCTGGTTACAACACCCTGTCTCTGTGGTTCACCCAACGAGAGTAAATGATTGCCCTCTGTAATAGGATCCACAAGGAGAACTTGATTTATGCTCGATTTGGTCTTCCGATTGAGGCACAAAATAGGACCGATTTAGGTGTGATAGAACATTTTGTGCGTTGCTCGCCTCCACTTCTCCCATCTCCGGTTCTCTTATTTCCCTGCTCAAGCACCGTTATTAGCTAGGGGCAAATCTGCAGCTTTGTTCTGGCTTCGACTCCTTCCTCTATTAGGATTACGATTTGCAATTTCTCGTATGACTTGAGACCGAGGACATGTTTTATCATCGTGGGAAAAGGTATTACACTTAGAACAGATCGTTGGTTTCCAATCGTATAAAACTGGCTGATTGAACTTCTTCCCGTTCATATTAATTGGAATCAATCGTAATACCAAGATGTAATCTGCACGAGTAGCAAAGGTGATTCTCGCTTTAGATGCGAAGGTTATCTATCTACACTATCATACTTCCTATCTTGAAAACCCTTTTTCGTTCCAACAACATAAAGGGAAATTGGGCAATTTGATCCAGATAGGGATTTCGGTCACTTGATCCTTAGTTGGCCGGAAGTCCCATGTCCACCGCTGAAAAATAAAAGGCCTGCCATTGAGGAAGCAAGGCCGCTGCTCCACACTGCTTGGTAATCTTCCAAACAAGAAAACTTGAATAAAAAGAAGTCTCCTTCAAGAGAAAGCAACTCCAGGTTACCTTTGAACCGCCACTTCCTTTTAACCGCAGCTAAAAGAGAACCGTAAAACGGTCGCTTGCCTATGGCGTGTCCAACTAAAGGCAGGTTCCACTCCTGTTGTCCTTCTAAGAGATCTTCCTGAAAGATACTGAATCCGATGGAATGTAAGCTAACGGGAATTCCTTACTTTTTTCATTCTGTGCTAACAACAACTCCTTCCAATTGCATTGGCTCCGGGAACTCATAGTGGATTCTCCTTGACGCAAATTTGGCGGAGTGTAGGCTGAAAGAGGTGGGAAAGAGCTATTGTGATCACCCATATGAATCAATCAAAGGGAGCATAAACAGGACTCGTTAGAAGAAACTCCTGACCCCCGGCTAAGAGCCGGAGGCCAGAAAGGAATAGGTTGAAAGGCTTGAAGGGAGAAAGGTGGAGAGATTTGGATATTAGGGAGGGGAGAAGGGGAGGAAGATGACGCCGACTGAGAGCAGCAAAGAAGCCCTTGCCGCATTCGGGGAAGACATTGATTTTTTTAAGATCTGTCTATTTATTTATTTTAATATAATGGAATCTTTCTCTTGTACTACTAATTTTATTTTATTTTTACTTTTCAACTGAATAAACATCTTAAAAGTTAATTGCATTATATATTTTTTACATTATATCCATAACTCTCCCAACAAAACAACATCTTAATAAAATAAATAAATTTTAAATGATTCATATAAAATCTCCTTTAAATAATATAGAGTAAAATAAAAGTTATCTAAAATTTTATGCATAATTATATTGATAAAAGGAAAGAGAAAAGGGGGATAAATTCAATTAATTTCTAAGCATATAAGATCAAGGAACAACAAGGAGTCAACTAAATGCTGGTGGCCCTTTCATCACATTCCACTCTATCTTCTATCCATTTTTCTCTTTCATTGTCACAATCTCTCCCACTGCAACATCTAATACATTCCCCACTATATAAATTATCCCCTCTTCATACCCACATATAATAAGTGACCCATCTTGCATTTTGGCAGGAATGTTACCTCCATCCACCACATGTTCAATCATCTTCTTCCTCATCGTACACCTTCACATGGGAGGCGTCGAGTTCACAAATGATGAAGAGTCTCCCCATGGCAACAAAGCTCGAACCAGTCCATCCTTCTCTCATCCCCTCCCTCATTTCTTCATAGTTATCTTTCTCCTAGTCGTAGACCACTGCTTTCGGTGTGAATTCATAGAACCCTCGTTCCATCATGTACATTCCGTGAACCAATCACCGCCACATTATAGCTGTTAAGATGAAATTATGATGATAAGTATGAAAGTCATGTGCATGCTAGCTTTTATAAGTTATAATGTTATAGTGACAAAATTTGATTGAGTCAAGAATATGTGATTTAAATTTTCTTGAAAACAATTTATATTACTTCAATATATTTTGAGATTAACATAATAAATGAATAAATAAATAATTCTTGTATTATTTTAAATTTAAAATAAAATTAAATATTTAAAAGTTAATTTTAATCAAATCTAATTAGAATTTATTCAATAAACTTTTTTGTCTTTTAGAAAAATAAGTGAAAATATTTTTTATCAAATCCTTACATGTATTTTTAGATTAGCATGATATATAAAAATTCAATCATTTTTTATTATACTTATTTAAAAATAAAGAGAAAATAGGCATACATACCACAAAAGTCTTATATATTTATATATCTAATATTTAAAATTTGATTTTTACTCATATTATTTTAGAATCATAATTAGTCAATTAAATCAAAAATATACTAATAAAAATATATTTAATTTTTTAATAAATAATATTAGAAATATTTTTAATGTGATATTAAATATTAAATATCTAAATACATAAAAAGCATATGACATATACAAAATTAGACTTAACAAAATGTACAAATAATTTAAACAGTATTTCACCCAAAATGTAAAAATATACTTACATTTAAAACTAACATAACTTTATTCAATAAAAGATTTTCTATCCTTTTATAAGAAAAAAATTATATTAGAGTATTCTAATAAAAATTAACCAGAAAATTTTGAATTTATAAAAATTTTAATTAACTGTTTATATTTATTTTATAAAAATTTAATAATTTTGAAGCTATGATCAAATTTTTAAAAAATATGCTGACTTATTTTTTTAAAAAGATTATTAAATCGAATATTTAAGTATATATAAGATAATGATTATCTATAAAAGTGGAGTACATACTTTGAGTAAATGTTTATAAACTCCGCATCATTGACTGTCCGCAGGGGCTGTTTAGTTGCCTATATTTAGAATACAGTGTAAAAGAAATTCAGTGTAAAAAGATTACTTTATAGTTGTTTGGTTGAGAGCTTTATAAATTCATGACTTTATTTTTTTTTTTTTGGTTGACAAAATGTAATGTAAAGTAAATTGAAAGTTTGGACGTCGGTAGTTAGGTGTAATGCCGACGACCGGCGGCGGCGACGATGTGGCCATGGCGGCGGCATGGGGCCAGCCAGCCAGCAAGCCAGCCGGCGGTGTCGGAGAACTGACGGCAACCTGGATCACCGGAGAGATCTGGTGGGTCCCAGCGGCGGGAGGTGCCGGCTGGCGCCGGCCCGCCATTATCACTTTCACTTTTCAGTATTTGAAATCTTATTTTACTTTTCTGAACCAAACGAAATATTAGCGTCATTTAAATCGATCTTATCACGCTACCAAACAGCCCCTTAACATAATTTGTTTTATACCGCAGCCTTATTGAGAGACAATTCATTATTTCCAAAGAAGATGTGTATTTCTCCGGGTGGCTCCACCACAGACCATGAGTTGGTACCGGTGTAGTACATTATAACCGAGTGTAATGGGGCATTGTCGTGTCGGAATCCGTCAAGAACAAGTCGTTTGCTGGAGTGTGGGATTGTGGCATAGCCAGTTGGCAACTGAAAAATGGGGTTGTTCTCAAAGTTAGGCGTTAAGGGCATCGGACGAAGGTGAAACCATTGAAGGGAGCGGGGATTAAACGATTGTCATTGAGAGTAGAGATTCTTGGGGTCGTATGCAAAGATGAAGAGATGGGGGAGGAGGGATTTGGAGCACAGAAATGTGGAGCTTGAAAGACACGATTCCATGAGGAGGAGACAGAGCGGGCGAGGAAGTGGTAGGGGGTAAGGCAAGTGAATGAGACAGTTAATGGCAATATCATCGGGGAGGCCAGGGATGAGGGGCTGTGATAGGAAATTGGAGCTCATATTTTATGTAGTGTTTTGTGTTTTTGGGGAGTAGGGTGGCTATTTATATGGGTGGTGTGATTTGCTGTATTAATGTTATAAAGTTATTACACCATATTTTAGAAGTTATATATTTGATTTCTTATATTTTAAATACAATGTATTTCTTTAATAATTTCTAAACTCACCATTTTTTATATTGTTGGAATTCATTTAAAAGTGATGATTTACAAAAATATTGTTGGAATTCATTTAAAATTGATTATTTACAAATATATTGTTGGAATTCTAAATCCAATGTTAGTCGTCAACTGCATATCTTTCTAATGCTGTTGTTGGCCATCACAGCTCTCCTCCTTCTCCCCATTACTGACTTCTTATCACTAACGTCAGCTACTTTCCCTTGCTGCCATCACTTTCGGTCACCGCTACTTTGCATTACTTCACTAAACAATAACTTATATTTATTTAAACAATATTTCAAATACATTGACTGCATTCTTTTTACAAGTTGGTGCCCACTAATCTAGTTATAAAGGCTTTAAAAGTTGATATCAAGATATAGGATTCAAATATAGCCTATATCATAATAAAGTCACACTTTATGAATTTAAGTGAAAAAAAATACTATATTTCTTTTTCAATGAATCAAAAAATGGAAAAAAAGTAAGATTAAAAAGACAAAGAAAGAAAAACGTGGACACAATTATTGTCATAGATTGGGAGTGATGAATGGGGGCATTGGAACTATTATGTAATTCATGCTGGTGGCTTGCATCGGCTCGTGGGTGGGCAGGTTGGTGGAGGGAGGATAAAAATATTTTAATAATTTAATGAGTTGGGTCTTTTAAATAATTATTTGTGAAAAATGATTATATAAAAGCTTTTTCGGATAAATATAAAATATTTATTTAAATTAAAGACATTTATTTAATAATTTAAAGATATTTTTCTCTTTAAATGTATTTACGAGGACCTACTCATACAATTTAACTTGATTCTTCTGATTTAATTATTATAAGTGATTTCAAAATTAGAATGACTGATTTATACAATGTGATTTGCATTAATTTTGTATAATTTTTATCATGAGTAATGTTGAAGAGACATAATTTTAACTTCTTGTGATTAGTTAGATTCTTGATACATCATCAAAAATTTATTTAATAAAGCACAATTTTTTATACAATTTTAAAGTAAAAAATTTTTAAAAATAAATTGAAGATTATTCATTTTCTAATTTTAAAATTTTATTGTCAATTGAAATGTTTAAATAATAGCAGTGTAATAATGCAAAAGTAGTATAATTCAAGTCTAAATGAACCCAAATCGGACTTTTAAAGTACAAAGGGAAGCATCAAAGTATTAATTAAAGGGTCAAATGATCTTCAAATATGACATGTATATACGCGAATTAAATGACTCAATGAGAGGATCCAATGAGCTTAAAATCACTTAATTCTAAGGTCATAATGACACTTAAATTTTGAAAGAGCAATCTATGATCAAAGAATTCAATATGAAATATTTGATGCAGTATTTTAAGATTTTGGTTAAATTCTTTAAAATTCACCCCTAACCCGCCACAAAAAAAAAAACTTTATAAATACGATCTTATTTTCAATGTGAACCTAAGCTTGATAGCTTAAACCTAATCACAATCAATAGTTATTGTCGACCACTTCCATCATCATTAGCCACAACTAATGGCCATTGTTGCCCAACCACCATTATATGATTATTGTAGCAACTCAAATCTTTGTAATCTTATTCTCTCTAGTTAAAGAAATTGGCGAAATCTATATAGTGGATTATATTGATTGAGCTAGACCTATGATTTTTTTTTTCTTTTTGAACTTTTTACGTAAAACTCAAGTATTTATTCTTTATTATATATGTGTTGGATATTCATATAAAATTAAAACATATTTTTTTTACTTTACTTATTTGAATTTTCTAACACATAATAATTTGTCACTATCTATGAGAAACAATTCCAACATACATTTAGGTGAAAACTATGGATAATATTATCCTTCTTTTGGGGATAATCTAGTCTTAAAATTGGAAGAACATATATGTAAGATGGAAGAGAATCCTAGTTAGATCTTCGAGCTATTATTAAAAGTTGACTAACCAAGGGGAATATCACAACATGAGGGAATTCTCCTTCTAGAAAATCAATCATAGACCAAAACTAATCATTTTGATACCATCCATGATGTGTCTCTCATTGTCATGCTCAAGAGAATATTTTAGATAATGCTAGTTTAACACATCTTTCTTATGTTGCTCAACCCGCAATCCTCTAATAACAGTATAAGACTTAGTTCAACTATGTCTTACCAACTCTCCCATAATATCATAAGAAATGAATTTTTATGAGAAATTCTCTTTAAAAGAAAGAGACCAAATTACTCCTCATCATAGCTTTAAAAAATCTTCACCTCAAACTATTAAAATTCTCCATCATCATATTCCAATGAGATTCAAATTTCCCATAAATAGGACATCAAACACTTACAATCATATTGACCATTATAGAATAATAATGCAATATTTAACAAGCTTCATATGCATTCTCTGTCGAGTTTTTCTTGTAACTCTTAATGAAATTACTCATAATTTTACTAAACTAAGCAAACTTTTTATTGAATAATTGATATGAATATCAGTATCCAGAGAAATATTAGAAGCCCAAGGGAGAGAAGAAGGTCAAACTGGCTAAAAGACTTCACTAACATTCCCAAGTCATTATAACAAATATCCAGAAGAAGATTTACAATAAACAGCGAATAAATAAATAAGTAAATAACAAAAAATATAATAAAGACATTTTACAACGAGGATCTCCGGTTTACATGCTCAATTACAAAAATAAAGCAGATAAAGATGACAAGGCCTTCATAAACTTAAATTCATCCCAGAGTGATTACAAAGAAATAAAATCAAGAAGTATAACAGAGTAAGCGCACAGATATAGAACAAGAGCGGAAATCAAGAAACCCAATACACGGAGGAAAGAACTATAAAAATAAGAAATTAGTTACCGGAGACATAGAGAACAGAAGAGCAAACCGAATACTATAAATAGAGATGAGGAAATCAAATAAGGGTTGAAGAATTATCTCAAGAATCTCCTCCTTCTCTGTCTCAAGTCTTTCCCCTTCCTCCTTAGAGCTTTCTCACGGTGAAAGTAATCGGATTCCTCCCTCACGTGAAGTGACGACGATCTCTTCCTCCGACCGCCTTTTCCCGAGCTCTCCCTCTCGAAGTCTCACATTCAATGAAGGACGGCGCAGCGTTCCCATTCGAATAGCAGCTTCTCCCAAGCTTCATCAAGCGGTCGACATCCATCAACGCGCTTGATCACGATCAAACGGCCAACTTCCATCAGCTCCTTCATCCTACGCGCCGAACGACATCTGTAATCCACTCACCCCATTAAAGCATCTTTAGCGTCTGATCAAGAAACACATCCAAAGGTTAGTAACAAATAAGAAAATCAAAATTGAGGCAAGAGAGACTTCGATCAGGACTCGATCCAACGGCAGTTAAAAACCATCCAGTCAGATCTCACCTCGGACTGTTAGCAACTCAACTCAAACGGGTTCCAAGCACAGTAGTCAACTCCGCATTAAGCTCAACCAAGCGGTCGGACCCAATCCAGGAAAATGAACTCAACAGTCGTAATTCAAACGAAGTATTCACTCAATCCTCACTGTCTTAGATCTAATTCAGAAAATAGATCATATTAATAATTCATTGATAATTGAAGAAACATCAAGGACTCTTTCCATCTTTCTAGAATTTGCCAAGATGGGTAAGAAATTCTTAAATAGTATTTGAAAGGTTCTCTTTCGATGCTTTCCAAATCTTTGTATTCATCTAGAATTATTGCAATATATATATTATTTGGAGGCATTCAACCTAAACCTTTCTATACTTTAAAAGTACAAATTAGTATTAATGAAGTCATTAGTGCAAATCAAAAATAATTTGAATATGCCGCTAATAAACATATGTACACACAAGAATGTGTTACAATAGTAACCCAATGAAAGGAATAAATATTTAAGGGATTAGGGAATTCCTGACAATAAAATCTAGCATGAGACTTTTCATTAGGGATAAATTATTATTTTTAAATTAAATTTAAGACTTTTCAATCTTTTAATTTAGTAAATTTTTTGTCAAAATAAATATTGTAATAAAACAAACTTAATGATATCTAAAGGGCTCTATTAAATAAGCTTAAATCATGCTCTTAAAGTGTTGTTAATAACTTCATATCATTAAGTTATGGATAAAAATTTTTCCAAATATTATGTGTTAATAGTCAAAATTAGTGTATTGACGAGTGTACTTTGACAAGTCAAAATTACTCAATTTTGAAGTCATTTATTAAAATAATAGTCTCGAATCAAAGAATCAACAAAAGTCAATTGATGGAGTATCAAGGAATTTTGACTAAATCTAGTGAAATGTCACTTTCAATCAATATAACTAGATCATCATTCTTCACATTAAAGGAGTTTAGATCTTGACCTAAAATGAGAGAGAGATTAAAAATCTAAAGAAGTTAATTGTTTTATTTCATGATTAATGTCAATAATCATGACTAGTGACCACTGTCGATCTTTATTCCTAATAATGTCAATGAATATCATTAATATATAACTAATTTATTATTTGGCAAGCATGCATCTAATTAGATTAGCAATGCAAATTATCGTAATACCATTTAGAATTATCTTAAGTTAATATAATAATCATAATTAATTATTAATTATTACGGCCAGTTTAATGTGTGAAATTAGTTGTGACTCATTAATTTAATTAAACTCTACTTATCCCGTTAAAGAGTGAAGGATATAAGAGGGAAAATACTTTTCTATTTTACAATATTAAGTTTATATTAGGTCATCTTAAAAATTAAATAATATTTATTCTATTTTTAAAATATTTTGGATAGAAGTGGGAGGGGCATACCTTATCATCGAAATAATTTCTTTTTTATACATATATTTTTTAAAAATTTATTATATAGTCTCTTTTGGACTTTGAGCTTCTGAAGGGTATCTTCTTTTATCTCATAAACAATGGCATGTTAAAAATGTGTGGGAAAGAATTAGGTATGCAATAGAATTTTAGTTTATTTTAATTATGATTTTAAATTAGTACAAATAATATATGAACAAATGAAATTATTTTGACAATTAAATTAACCATATAATCACCCAAATGATACTCCAAATATAGGAAATCTACTATACATCGTATATATAGCTTGAAATTAAGAAAATCAAAATAATTAATCATAATAAAAATAATAACATAATTAATAAAAGTGTAGAAGTATTAGCAATAATAAAAAAGTTATACATAATGAAAGTAACCTTGGCAGTGATAGCATGCATCAATATTGATGGTAATAGTGGGCTTCCATATAAATGAAGATAATGACCGTTGACCTTATTAGGCATGCCGAAAATCAAGCTTGCTGGGAATGGTGAGAGTTAGCTTTATGTTAATGGTTGGTGTTGACTTTGGCATATATAGTGTATACTTTATTTGATATGTTGGATATTGATCTTATTGGATATGATAGATGTTGGGTGTTTGCATCATCGATGAGAGTCAACTTTATTGGTGACGATGGATATTGGCTTTATTAGCAATAGTGGTCATCAAGTATTTACAAGCATATCATTGAATTATCTTCCATAAAATTACTCTTAGGGTCTTGTCTAGCCTAATTCTAACCTCTTAAATGAGTAAGAGGTTCTAGAGTAAAATAAACTTTATCTAAATTTTTGTACAAAATGATAATGAAAAAAAGAAGAGAGAATGAATCCAATTATTCTCTAAACATAAAGGATCAACAAACAACAAGGTGACAATTGACTAAATGTTAGAGCCCCCTTCAACACATTCCACTCCATCTTCTATCCATTTCCTTTCTCTCTCCCCATGGGCGTGATCTCTCCCACATCAACCTCTAATTATTTTCCAACCACATAAATCTTCCCCTCTTCCGACCTAATGACGGTGAATGGCTGCATGATTTATGTCGGAACACTGCCTCCATCCACCGTATTCCAACCATCTTTGTCCTCATCATATACTTTCAAAGGAGCATCATTGAATTTAGGGACAACGAAGAGTCTCTTCATGGTGATTTCACTCGACCCCATCCATCCTTCCCTCATCTTCTCTTGCATTTCCTCCCACATGTCTATATTTTCTCATCATTGGGGTAAACTGTCATAGTCATCCCTCCATCACATACACATCTTTGAACTCAAAATTGCCTCAGCATATCTAAATCTAATGGGATGAGATTATGATGATGAGAATGCAAGGTAAGTGGGTATTTTCCAAGCTGAAACTTTTTAGTGAGAAAACTTAGATGAGGTTAAAATTTTTTGAATATTTATTTTGATTAAATTTAATAAGAATATGTCCAATAAATTTTTTTTTTCTCTTCATGAAAAAATAATTGAGGATATTATAATCAATTTTAGTAAAAATATATTTAAATTCCTTATATGTATTTTTAAGATTAGCATAATATAATTTTCAATCAATTTTTATATTATACTTTTAAAAAATGAAGAGTTTCATGTAGCATAATACTTGTATATTTACATATTTAATATTTAATTTTTGATATTTATTTATAGAATATTTTAGTACAATAATTAGTCAATCACATCTAAGCATATACTAGTAAGGATATATTTCACTTTAAAAGAATTAATGTTAGTGAATAGTGATATTTAAACATGATGTTAAAGATTTTAATGCTATAGAAGTAAATATTAATATTTTAATTAAAATTTAGATTAGAATATTTTAATAAAAATTTATTCAGAATAAATTTTTAAATAATTAGATTTATATCATTAATTGTGTATTTTTTTTCTATTTATTTTAAATAAATCTAATAATTTTGATTTTAATCAAAAAAAATGATATATATATATATATATATATATATATATATATATATATATATATATATATATATATTCAAAAAAATTATTATATCCGAATATTTCCATACATATACGATAAGAATAATTAATTTAAGTGGAGCACACAATGGAAGTAAATATTTATGTACTGCATCATTGACAATCTACATATACTTCAAATAATTTCCCTTATATCTCCGCCTTTTAATGAGAGGGCATATTAAGTTATTTTGAAAATTATAAAAAGCATAAAATTAAATTTCTTTGGCTATGGTCATAAATCTTGAGAGAAATTACATGTATATGTGTTGACCTCCACATACATGTCATAAGTCGAGTCGCCCACAGTTTAATTCGACGACTCTAAGTTTACAAGACGCAAACGGGACTCAAAATGCACCTGACGCCATAAAATGGTCAAAACGATTCTTCGACAACATTCGCTGCATCAAAATCAATTATAAATATTGCAAAATCTCCATCAATCGATGCTTGAGTTGTTTGCCGATAAAGAATATCGAGTGAAAGTCGCGACAACGTCCAACCACCTCCGTTCATGAAATTGATTGCGTCGTTAGCTTTGAAACATCAAAACTATCAAATGACCGTTTCAGGCTCAGGGCGAAGTCGTAAAATGTTGAGTGATTTGAAGCGACGCAAATCGAGTGAAATGACCGACGCCACCGAATCTCAAATTCCAATATCACGGAGAAGCTACGACTAATGACCTTCGCTCACAAATTGATGCGTCGTTAGCTTTGAAACATCAAAACTATCAAATGAGATCGCTCACCGCGAAGTCTGGTAAATGCGAGTGATTTGAAGCTACGCAAATTGAGGCTAAAATGCACTTAACGTCACCAGAATCAAGTTAAATGACCTCCGATTGACGAAGGGACTTCGTCGTCGCATTCATAACGTTAAAATTGGTCAGGATATAAATATTGCACAACTTGATGATCAACTGATCAAACGCTCAAGTCATTAGCGCGCCTACACGCATACCGAGGTTAGGAGGCACCGACGAGGATCAAACGATCTCCGTTCGCAAAATTGATCAAGCCATTGGCTTCGAAATGCTGAAATTATCAAGTAAGATTATTCGCACTCAATTCAGAGGAGTCTACGCGAAAATTGAGCGGTCGAAAACGACGCACATTTTGAGTTGAAATGGACTCTACTTACCAACCAAACGCGTGACGCAAATGTATCATTGCATATAATGAAATTACCTTAAATTGATATATATATTGATTATGTGTATTTACCAGCGCAAAAGTCACATTAAAACCATTTAATAAATTCAAAATTTATTAAAAAATTTTCAAATTATCCCCATGCACAACAGATAAACTGTAAAATAAAAAATAAAAGAAAAAAAGGGAAGGTTCCAACCCATTCCCTCCTCATTCTCTCCCACTCTCCTCTCTCCTGCATCCCCTCTCTCCTGTTAGAAAAAGGAAAAGAAAAATGCAAGGTAAAATTCTCACGATTTCCTCCACACGAAACCACGCCATTGCTTCGGAATTCCTTCCAACCCACTCACCGCCGGCTCAGCGCCTTAAACTCACCCACATTGTCCCACTCTCCCTCATCCGGCCCGGCCCATCCATGATGTGTCTCTCATTGTCATGCTCAAGAGAATATTTTAGATAATGCTAGTTTAACACATCTTTCTTATGTTGCTCAACCCGCAATCCTCTAATAACAGTATAAGACTTAGTTCAACTATGTCTTACCGACTCTCCCATAATATCATAAGAAATGATTTTCTATACCTTACCTATGAGGAATTCTCTTTAAAAGAAAGAGACCAAATTACTCCTCACCATAGCTTTAAAAAATCTTCACCTCAAACTATTAAAATTCTCCATCATCATATTCCAATGAGATTCAAATTTCCCATAAATAGGGCATCAAATACTTACAATCATATTGATCATCATAGAATAATAATGCAATATTTAACAAGCTTCATATGCATTCTCTGTCAAGTTTTTCTTGTAACTCTTAATGAAATTACTCATAATTTTACTAAACTAAGCAAACTTTTTATTGAATAATTCATTGATAATTGAAGAAACATCAAGGACTCTTTCCATCTTTCTAGAATTTGCCAAGATAGGAAAGAAATTCTTAAATAGTATTTGAAAGGTTCTCTTTCGATGCTCTCCAAATCTTTGTATTCATCTAGAATTATTGCAATATATATTTTTTGGAGGCATTCAACCTAAACCTTTCTATGCTTTAAAAGTACAAATTAGTATTAATGAAGTCATTAGCGCAAATCAAAAATAATTTGAATATGCCGCTAATAAACATACGTACACACAAGAATGTGTTACAATAGTAACCCAACGAAAGGGATAAATATTTAAGGGATTAGGGAAGTCCTAACAATAAAATCTAGCATGAGACTTCTCATTAGGGATAAATTATTATTTTTAAATTAAATTTAAGACTTTTCAATTTTTTAATTTAGTAAATTTTTTGTCAAAATAAATATTGTAATAAAACAAACTTAATGATATCTAAAGGGTTCTATCAAATAAGCTTAAATCATGCTCTTAAAGTGTTGTTAATAACTTCATAGCATTAAGTTATGGATAAAATTTTTTTCAAATACTATGTGTTAATAGTCAAAATTAGTGTATTGACGAGTGTACTTTGACAAGTCAAAATTACTCAATTTTGAAGTCATTTATTAAAATAATAGTCTCGAATCAAAGAATCAACAAGAGTCAATTGATGGAGTATCAAGGAATTTTGACTAAATCTAGTGAAATGTCACTTTCAATCAATATAACTAGATCATCATTCTTCACATGAAAGGAGTTTAGATCTTGACCTAAAATGAGAGAGAGATTAAAAATCTAAAGAAGTTAATTGTTTTATTTCATGATTAATGTCAATAATCATTACTAGTTACCACTGTCGATCTTTATTCCTAATAATGTCAATGAATATCATTAATATATAACTAATTTATTATCTAATTAGATTAGCAATGCAAATTATCGTAATACCATTTAGAATTATCTTAAGTTAATATAATAATCATAATTAATTATTAATTATTACGGCCAGTTTAATGTGTGAAATTAGTTGTGACTCATTAATTTAATTAAACTCTACTTATCCCGTTAAAGAGTGAAGGACATAAGAGGGAAAATACTTTTCTATTTTACAATATTAAGTTTATATTAGGTCATCAAAAAATTAAATAATATTTATTCTATTTTTAAAATATTTTGGATAGAAGTGGGAGGGGCATACCTTATCATCGAAATAATTTCTTTTTTATACATATATTTTTTAAAAATTTATTATATAGTCTCTTTTGGACTTTGAGCTTCTGAAGGGTATCTTCTTTTATCTCATAAACAATGGCATGTTAAAAATGTGTGGGAAAGAATTAGGTATGCAATAGAATTTTAATTTATTTTAATTATGATTTTAAATTAGTACAAATAATATATGAACAAATGAAATTATTTTGACAATTAAATTAACCATCTAATCACCCAAATGATATTCCAAATGTAGGAAATCTACTATACATCGTATATATAGCTTGAAATTAAGAAAATCAAAATAATTAATCATAATAAAAATAATAACATAATTAATAAAAGTGTAGAAGTATTAGCAAAAAAAAGTTATACATAATGAAAGTAACCTTGGCAGTGATAGCATGCATCAATATTGATGGTAATAGTGGGCTTCCATATAAATGAAGATAATGACCGTTGACCTTATTAGGCATGCCGAAAATCAAGCTTGCTGGGAATGGTGAGAGTTAGCTTTATGTTAATGGTTGGTGTTGACTTTGGCATATATAGTGTATACTTTATTTGATATGTTGGATATTGATCTTATTGGATATGATAGATGTTGGGTGTTTGCATCATCGATGAGAGTCAACTCTATTGGTGACGATGGATATTGGCTTTATTAGCAATAGTGGTCATCAAGTACTTACAAGCATATCATTGAATTATCTTCCACGAAATTACTCTTAGGGCCTTGTCTAGCCTAATTCTAACCTCTTAAATGAGTAAGAGGTTCTAGAGTAAAATAAACTTTATCTAAATTTTTGTACAAAATTATAATGAAAAAAAAGAAGAGAGAATGAATCCAATTAATCTCTAAACATAAAGGATCAACAAATAGCAAGGTGACAATTGACTAAATGTTAGAGCCCCCTTCACCACATTCCACTCCATCTTCTATCCATTTCCTTTCTCTCTCCCCACATCAACCTCTAATTATTTTCCAACCACATAAATCTTCCCCTCTTCTGACCTAATGACGATGAATGGCTGCATGATTTATGTCGGAACATTGCCTCCATTCACCGTATTCCAACCATCTTTGTCCTCATCATATACTTTCAAAGGAGCATCATTGAATTTAGGGACAACGAAGAGTCTCTTCATGGTGATTTCACTCGACCCCATCCATCCTTCCCTCATCTTCTCTTGCATTTCCTCCCACATGTCTATTTTCTCATCATAGGCTGTCGCCCTTGGGGTAAAACTAAACTGTCATAGTCATCCCTCCATCACATACATGACATCTTTGAACTCAAAATTGCCTCAGCATATCTAAATCTAATGGGATGAGATTATGATGATGAGAATGCAAGGTAAGTGGGTATTTTCCAAGCTGAAACTTTTTAGTGAGAAAACTTAGATGAGGTTAAAATTTTTTGAATATTTATTTTGATTAAATTTAATAAGAATATGTCCAATAAATTTTTTTTTTCTCTCCATGAAAAAATAAGTGAGGATATTATAATTAATTTTAGTAAAAATATATTTAAATTCCTTATATGTATTTTTAAGATTAGCATAATATAATTTTCAATCAATTTTTATATTATACTTTTAAAAAATGAAGAGTTTATATACATGTAGCATAATACTTGTATATTTACATATTTAATATTTAAATTTTGATATTTATTTATAGAACATTTTAGTACAATAATTAGTCAATCACATCTAAGCATATACTAGTAAGGATATATTTCACTTTAAAAGAATTAATGTTAGTGAATAGTGATATTTAAACATGATGTAAAGATTTTAATGCTATAGAAGTAAATATTAATATTTTAATTAAAATTTAGATTAGAATATTTTAATAAAAATTTATTCAGAATATATTTTTAAATAATTGGATTTGTATCATTAATTGTGTATATTTTCTATTTATTTTAAATAAATCTAATAATTTTGATAGCTATAATCAAAAAATGATATACATATATATATATATATATATATATATATTCAAAAAAATTATTATATCCGAATATTTCCATGCATATACGATAAGAATAATTAATTTAAGTGGAGCACACAATGGAAGTAAATATTTATGTACTCCACATCATTGACAATCTACATATGCTTCAAATAATTTCCCTTGTATCTCCGCCTTTTAATGAGAGGGCATATTAAGTTATTTTGAAATATAAAAAGCATAAAATTAAATTTCTTTGGGCTTCATGCTGGTCATAAATCTTGAGAGAAATTACATGTATATGTGTTGACCTCCACATACATGTCTCGAATGCCCAGCCTAATTCGACGGACCCTAAGCGACAAGACGCAAATCGGGGCTCAAAATGCACTGGACGTCACCGAAAATGGTCGAAACGATTCTGATCGACGAACGAACTTCGTCGTTGCATTCAGAACGTCAAAATCGATCATAATATAAATATTGCAAAAATCTAACGATCAATCGATTAAGTGCTCGAGCTATCAATATGTTGACACGCATATCGAAGTCGAAGCGCGACGAATTCGAACGACTCCATTCACGAATTGAGGCGTTAGCTTCAAAACATCAAAACTATCAAATGAGCTCGCGCCAATTCGGGCGAATTCAAGAAATGTTGAGCGATGCGCAGTGCACCGAAATAAATGCACCTGACGCCACCGTAATCAAGTCAAATAATCTCCGATATCGGAGTCGAGAAGCTGCGACGATGTTCGAACGACCTCCGTTCACGAAATTGATTGCGTCGTTAGCTTTGAAACATCAAAACTATCAAATGAGACTGTTCGCGCTCAATCGGCCATGCGAAGTGAAATGATTGCCGACACAAATCGAGTAAATGACCTGACGTCCACCGTAATCAAGTCAAATGACCGATTGATAAAGGGGCGACTTCGCCGCGCTCATAACGCCAAAATTGGTCGTGATATAAATATTGACAACTGATGATCAACCGATCAAACGCTTTCATTAACGCTACACGCATACCGGGTTAGGAGGCACCGACGGGATCAAACGCATCTCCGCTCAAAATTGATGCCATCGGCCAAACGCCGAAATTATCGCAAGACTATTCACACTCAATTCGAGGTTTACGCCAAAATCGAAGCCGAAAGCCGACGCACATTTTGAGTTGAAATGAACTCACTCACACTAACCAAACGACCTCCGATCACTAAATGGTATCATCGATTTAACAAATAATTACCTTAAATTGATATATATATATATATATATATATATATATATATATATATATATATATATATATATATATATATATATATATATATATATATTATGTGCATTTATCACTCTACATTAAAATCATTTAATAAATTCAAAATTTATTAAAAAATTTTCAAATTGCCCCCATGCACAACCGTTCCCCCATATTTTTAATTATCTGAAAAAAACTGTAAAATAAAAAATAAAAGAAAAAAAAAGGGCAGTTCCAACCCATTCCCTCCTCATTCTCTCCCACTCTCCTCTCTCCTGCATCCCCTCTCTCCTGTTAGAAAAAGGAAAAGAAAAATGCAAGGTAAAATTCTCCCCGCCTCGGTTTCCTCCGTTCCACGCAAAATCACGCCGCCGGCATTGCCACTCCGGTGGAATTCCGCCTTCCAACCCACTCCGACCGCTCGGCCCGCGAGCTCCGACCCACTGCCCGCAGCCCGCGCGACCCACGTTGTCCCACTCTCCCTCATCCGGCCTGGCCCGCTGCGCACGAACCGACCCGCACTATCCCGCGATCCCGCCGACGCACTGCCAGCGATATCACCGGAAACCCGCTGCACCTGAGCCCGCCAGTGTGCCTGCGGCCCGCTCCGCGACGCCGCACGCGACCCACCGTTCCACTCTGTTTCGGCCCGTTCCGCACTCCCACACATCTTCTCGTCGGCCCCCCGCCGGTCCTGCCGTCGTTCCGTCTCTAGGAACCGCATCCCGCCGGCTATCTCCTGTGAAACCGCGTCCCACGCACCGTTCCTCACAGCCCATCGGCCCGTAATCCGCCGCTCTACACTCGTGGCCGCAAAGCCCGCCAGCCTCCTTCCCTCCAGCCCAAGGCCCGCAGCTCCTTCCTCCAGCCCACAAAACTGCATAGCCCACCATCCCATTGTTCTGGCTCATTCTGCGCCATCCAGCCTCAACCTGCCCATTCTAGCCCAGCTACTCTCGCACTATCCTGCTAGCTGGTAAATCGGAAAGAATATCGTCGCGAATTCTTCTTTCGATCGCATCGCTTTTAGCCGCTGTTATGCGCCACAATGGGGAGAATAATGTCAACAATTATTCTTTCAATTTTGCGCCGCACTCACTTTAACCATCCCGTTTCACTCGCCAGAATCGAGGAAGAATATCGTAACGCGAATTCTTCGAGATTTTCTTCCCTCATTTTAGTCCGCCGCTCCACGAATCAAGAATATCGTCAACGTAATTTCTTCTTTCGATTCGTTCGCGACTTTGACTTACATTCAATACATATCCCCTGCCTTTTTCAGTTGCGCCGAAAATGCGTCTAATATATGGGATTTGTGAATGTGAATATATATATATATATATATATATATACAGAGGTAGGACCTGCCAACAGGCGAAATGAAAAGCAGTTATGGTGTCGCAAGACACCACTCCCTACGCTCAACAAGGCATACGAGTAAGCCACCACTTGTTAGATGTCCCCTGACGAAATGTCAAATTTTGTCTTAATGAGGGAGAAATATATATATCAGTATGTCTTCTTTCAAGTATGAATGCCTCGGTGCTCAATGCTTCACTGACGAGATGAAAACCTCACGATGTCAAGACACCACTCCAGAACTCAGGTATGCAAGTAAGCACACCGATGCACAACACGGGCGGGATGGTCAAAATTATGTCAAATATTTTGACTTAGAAAAAAAGGGGAGGGTAAAATGTGTTGACTTAAGAACGCTAAGTAGGGAAACCTGGAGCTAATTCTAAACTAAAATCGTCAAACAAGAAAAAAAGGGGAGCCTTTAAAACAAATTTTGAAAAAAAAAAAATAGAACATTCATTTAAAATCTATGTGAAATTTGAGAGAGGCTAATATTAAACTCACAAACTTCGGGGAGGCTGATGTTAAACTCACAAACTCTAATTGCAATTCTCTATAGCTTAAATTGAAGTAATAAGTGAGTTCTCTTTTCTTACAAATTCCTTAAAATTAAATAAACTTTAATTGAATTTGAGAGAGACTAATACTAAACTCATAATAAACTTACAATAAACCCAAAATCTAGGTGTGAATCCAAATTAGATTTAATAACTCTTATACGAATGTGGGGGTGATTACTATGCTAGCTAATAAGCATGAGTAGGGCTAAAGCAACAACCACTGAAATCAACATAACTTATCAAAAGTTATGTAGATTGAACATAATCAAATTGGGAGAATTACCAAAAAAAAAAAAACTCAACAAGTAAACTAAGTGCAAATAATATGTTAAACTACAATCTAAATCAAAAGGCCTTATTCGCCATGCAACTTGCAGAAAGTAAAACGATACTAAATCCAAATCTACAAAAATTATAAGGCCTCCTTTAAATCAAAAATTAAAGAATTTCATCCTAATTATGATTTTCAAGGTCAATAATTTCATTAATTAGATGAAATTGACTAAGCTATAACACCACATGCCCCGACATTAAATGCTTAAATTCAAGTGTCCCGAGGATCTATGTTTGTTTCGGTTTAGTCTTAGATCCGTTAACAAAACCTAAAAATATATTATAAAAGTTTCAATCTTTAAAAGCTTAAAGCAAACTCCACTTAACGCCACCGGATTCGCAACACATCGTACAAGCGAACATAAGGCATTAATTAAGGCATTCTCAAATAAACCCGCATGGGCCCCGGCACAACGCCGAATGTTTAAATTCAAGTGTTGCTAAGTTGCTTCCGATTTAGTTTTAGATTGAGTCCGTTAACAAAACCTAAAAAATCTATTATAAAAATTTCAAATCGCTGAAATATTCGAAAATCGACTGTTAGATAGTAGATATAATCCTCTATAGCAGTTAAATAGAGTTGACAGGATTTAAAACTCTTAAATATATTATAATTAATCATTTTTAAAATTACAATCTGAAACTACTTAAATGAAACTCTATCATTAAAAACTTAAATCAAACTCAATCCATCCACCTTCCACAACCTCTTGTCGAGGGTGACAAATTAAGAAAACTCTAGCTCACAAAGGAGCCAATGTTAAATCAAGTGTTTTACTATATTCACTCTTAATCAATCTCATCAAGACGACGGGCGGCCCATGTCGACATGATTCATTACAAGATGCTCCAAAGATGAAGTTATCATCGAGTCCGACGGGTGGTTTGCCACCGACTCCATTATATTATGATCACATCCGTAGCATATACTCTCCCTTTGCTTTAAGTGAATCATGGGTATACTTGATAGGCAAACAACCTTTGTCATGGTAGACTTAAAATTGTCTTTAGACAAACGTCATCCCGTGTCAGAAGGATTTCTGACGAACGTGTCCGATGAGGATCCTTCACCAAATTGGGTTGACCTTTGACTAAGTAGTAGGATCGCGACTACCCGGATGACGTAATCATGGGATCTAGCACGTATCATTCCTCCCAACCATCCTGCCTCAATGAATTAATTTAAATTCAAATTTAAAACTCTATATGATGCTACTATACGCTACGCATTAAGCGATCTAACAACTAGCCTTAATCGAAAGTTCTCTCTTACTTATTGAGAGGGGTAATTAACTGAGGCTTGTGCCTATAAGAAACCTGGAACCAAATCTAAAGTCATCGCCAAATGAGGATGAAATCTCTGGATAGTGTCTTATCTACTATCTCATCTGCCTTCTGAAAATTACACCGATACATTAAAACACTCTTTTTATCGAAAAGGTCGGTGACGAATTTTTGGAGTCCACAATATGTCACTTAAATTTTATTTATTTATGATTTTAAAATTTGTGATATTTTTTGAATATCAATTTATATATTTATGATTATCATGATCAAATTATTAAAAAAATAAATAAATAGTATTGTTGCGTGCTAGAAAACCAGTTGCGAACACACACAGGTATTTAAAGAGCGAACAAGAAAACTCCAGAATTTTTAGGTGGAAAACCTCGAAAAGAGGGAAAACCACTGCCTAGCCCAAGAAAAGCTTCCACTATGTATCTTTGTACAAGATCTTCCCGACGGGATTACATAATGGTATGTGAGACACAATGCCGAATTACAATGTCGACGACAAAGTTAACAAGTTGCCGACGGCCGAACGGTAAGTCAATAAGTTGACACGGTTGACGACGCCGGGACGGGCCATGGCGGCCGAGATGGGCGACGGCGGTGGTGGTTGACGACCGTCGAGTAGACGACAGTTGGAGGATCTTTAGAGCTCTCTCCTCTCTCTTGCTTGCCCTCCTTCTCCTTCACTTGGCCTCCTTTCTCCTTCACTTGGCCTCCCAAAGTCCCCCCTCATATGGAGAATGAGGGGCTATTTATAGATTGGAGGAGTGGCAGTCTTGTAAATACATGGAAAACCCAAACCACTCCTCCCCATCGGACGACGATTCCTTTGATCATTTGATGTATTTCAACATTTGGATGCTCAAATGAGGTGAATTGTGAGATCTTAGGCTTGTTAGATTCGCTCGTCGAGACGCTCAATTTTACTATATATTTGATGATCATTCGAGGTTTAATTCATGTTCCAAAGTTTCAAGATGTTTCGTGCTTGATCTTGATTGATTTCGACTTGAGATCGCCTTTGCCTTTAAGATTCCTTCACTGGGGAATTTGAATGCTTGCCCCCTATTTTTGGATGGCATCATCTTGATCATTCAAAATATATGTGTCAAATACTTGAAAACAACAAATTCTTTAATGGCGTCCATGAATCATACATTTTAGGGAGAATAAATCTTCATAAAAGTACAATATTATGATTATGGAAGAAGATGTAAGGTCAAGCGTGATATTTTGAGGTTATGGACATGTTCTGATTTTCACGCTTCGACCTGGATGCCTTCCAGGGTCTGGCAGGGCGCCGCGCTTGCGCCACATATATGCTGGCTACCGCGAAGGTACCTCGAACGAGTCGCAGCCCACCATACGCTATGCGCCAGCCACTGCTGGCGACCATGAAGGGGCGCTGACCGTCGAGGAAACAATCGGTCGCCGCTGGGTCGCTGGTCGGTTTGGTCGTCATCAGTGCGCTTCTGAGCCAGTCACACGGCTGCCGTTCGCATAATACGCTGGTAGCGTCACATAATGCCGCAGTTGACGCCGCCATCACGACGCGAGGATCGACGCCTGGATCGGCGGCCGAGCGGGCGAGGCGGCGTGCTGGCGTACGCTGGCCGACCGAGTCTTTTCGCTTTATGGATTTTGACGGTTTTGGGGTTTTACCCTTTATCCCGGTCTATAAAACCCCTAAGAGGGAAAGTCACACTTTTCTCATCTCCTCTTCTTCTTGAGTTAGATTATTTGAGGATGGCCCGCCGTGGTTCGATTTTTCCCTCGAAGAGGTATCAACCTGCCGGACCGTCCGGGGAGGCTCACGCGCCAGACATACGTCGTTGTTCCTCGAAAGAGGTATCAATCGGTCGACCGTCCGGGGGAGGCGATCAAGGCCCACCTGACATAGCCGTACTACCGTCCGACATCGGGCTCCGACCGTCCGTTAGAGGCGATCGCGCCCACGCACATACCGCCGCAGCCCTCCGCCCGTCCGGCCTCCTGACCTTCTTCGGGCGATAGCGCCCGCCATATTACGTCGCGTGGTTCCGCACGGCCTCGTCCGGCGCATCGGCCTCATCTGGATCGTCCGTTGGGGAGGCATCACCGGAGACTTCGAAGATGCTCGACGATGGCGATGACATTGGCGATGACCGCGGTCGGCGAGGATAACCAGGCAATGGTGGTGACCCGAGATTGCCGGCGATGGTCATGGCGCGGCAGGATCGGCGATGACCGCCACGCGGTTGGCTCGACGGGGTTGCACGGAACGCAATGCAGCAATGGCGGCGACCGCGTATCGGCGCGGCGATTGCGCGCCGGGGATGACCGAATGGCGATGGGTGGATGGCAATGCCCGGCCAGCAGCGGTTGCCGGCGCACGCAGGACGTGATTTGACCTATCCGGAGGTTGTTTGTCGAGTGACTCGACGCGTTAATCAGCATGGAAGAGATTGAATCAATCCGCGAGATTTTGACCTATCCGATGTTTGTCGAGTGACTCGACTTAACCTATGGAAGAGGTTGAATCAATCCGCCGAGGATTTTGACCTATCCGATGTTGCTGGTCGAAGTCTTTGCCGACGACGTTAACCTGCATGGAAGAGGAATTGAATATCCGGTGGCGGTCGTTTGTCGTTTGCTTAATGGCGACGCAACTGTATGGAAGAGGTTATATAATCCGCCGAGGATTTTGACCTATCCGGGTTGTTGTCTTTGCTCGATGACGCTAAGCAGGTTGAATTGAATCCGGATTTTGACCTATCCAGTTGTTTGTCAAAGTGTGACTAATGACGTTAACCCGTATGGAAGAGGTTGAATCAATCCGCCGAGGATTTTGACCTATCCGAGGTTGTTTGTCGAGTGTGACTCGACGCAACTAGATAAGAGGTCGAATTGAACTGCTAGGATTTTGACCCATCCGGTTGTTTGTCGAGTGTTACCCGGACGCAACCTATGGAAGAGGTCGAATCAACTGCTGGGAGTTTTTGACCTATACGGTTATTTGTCGGTGTTACCCGGCGACGACGCAACCTCGTATGGAAGAAGTTGAATCAATCCACCGGATTTTGACCCATCCGGGTTGTTGTCGAGTGTTAACGCGACGCAACCTCGTGGAAGAAATTGAATCGGGCTGAGGATTTTGACCCATCCGGTTGTTTGTCGAGTGTTACCCGATGACGTTAACCTATATGGAAGAGGTCAGAATCCGCTGAGGATTTTGACTATCCGAGTTGTCGTGTTACCCAATGACGTTAACCTCATGGAAGAGGTCAATTGAATCCGCAAGATTTTGACCTATCCGAGGTTGTTTGTCGAGTTTTACCCATGACGCAAACTCGTATGGAAGAGGTCAGGAAGTCCACCAAGGACCTTTTGACCCATCCTAGGTTGTCGAGTCTTTGCTCGATGACGCCAACCTGTGTGAAGAGGGAAAGTCCACCAAGGACCTTTTGACCCATCCTAGTTATTTGTCGAGTCTTTGCTGGCGATAACCTGTGGAAGAGGTAGGAAGTCCACCAAGGACCTTTGACCCATCCTGGATTGTTTGTCGAGTCTTTGCTCAATAATGTTAACCAGATGTAGAAGTCCACCAGGACCTTGACCAATCCTAGGTTGTTTGTCAGTCTTTGCTCAATGACTAACTGTATGGAAGACGATTTGAACATCCATTTGTATTGCCAAAGTTGCTCCTTAACCTGGCCTTGTTTTTCCATGAGTATGATTGGAAAATCATAATTTGCAAACTATATCTCTTCTCAATGTTGAAATATCCTCCAACTTTGACTTGTTTCTTGGGATGGAAATCGATTAGATGCATAACATGGTGATCTTCGAGATTAAGAGTCCCCGCCTCCGTAATCAAGGAACAAAGTTTGATGAATCTTCATTCTTCGCTTCTTTAAAAGCTTTGCTCCACCTCGATGCGATTTTTTGATTGTTGGGGAACTTGGTCGCCATACAAGATGATATAATAATCGATCCCACGACGGCCAAACCTGCATGCTAGAAACCCACAGAGTGAAAGTTTACGCCTTCTTTGGAAAGTCCAAAGACACATAGTATTTAAAGAGCTTAACAAGAAAACTGCACTTTACGAAAACCTAAAAGAGGGAAAACGGGGCCAGCCCAAGAAAAGCTTCCACTATGTATCTGCTTCGAGTACAAGATCTTCCCGACACGATTATGTAAAACAATGAGAATGCATTTGCCGTCACACGTTGCCACGGTCTGACCTCAAGTTGACACGTTTATCTTAAGTCGACGACGCCGAGGATCAGCATGGCGGCGATGGCGCGCCGCCGCGGTGGTGACGACCGTGGCACGATTGTGCTTTGAGGATTTTGAGAGCTCTCTCCTCTCGCCGCTCTCCGCCTCCTTTCTCCTCCTTCACTGGCCTCCAAAGTCCCTCATACAGAATGAGTTATGAGAATGAGAGCTTTAAATACATGGAAAACTCAAACCACTCCTCCCCATCTGATTCCTTTGATCATTTGATGTATTTAACATTTGGATGCTCAAATGAGGTCTAATTGTGAGATCTTAGACTTGTTAGACCTGCTCGACGCCGACTAATTATAAATACTTTATATTTGATGATCATTCGAGGTTTAATTCATGTCCAAAGTTTTGACGACGTTTCGCGCTGATCTCGATTGATTTCGACTGATCGCTTACCTTTGTTCTTAAGATTCACGCTCATTGGAATTTCGAATGTCATATCAAGTATAATATAAACTATAATTATATTATGAATTATGATATCTAGATAAAAATGTAAAAATTAGAGATAAGAGAATGATAATTTTATAAATAATAAAATTTTGAATATTATGAATATAATTTTATTTAAAGAAAAAGTACCAATAATGCTTCACTGCCTTATTGAACAGTTTCTTCTAGAAAATTTAATCAAAATTGAGAAGTTAAATAGCCTCACATTGATACAAATGCTAGTTTTCAAAAACGAAATGAAAAAAAAAAAAAAAATGAAAACCAACAAAGAAGTACCTCCCGGTTCCTTCAAACCTCGGCTGGCCGGGCACCACTTCCTCCCGGCTCCCACCTCTCCATGCTATCTGTTCCGCTGTCTCCAACCACGGCAAGTAGTCCTCTCCCATCAATGATCTTAGCAGAGAAGAAGGTGCGCGGCTTGCTCATCGGCTCCTCCACAAACCAAGAGTTGTTGTCGGTGCAGTAGATCATAACCGACCGTAATGAGACATGGGTGTCGGATTGGAGTCTCCCAAGAACAAAGAGCTCGCCGGAGCGTGGGATCGCAATGAAGGCAAACGTCGGGGGGTAAGCCGAGGCAAGACAAGGGCATCGGAGGAAGGAGGAACCACCAAAGAGAGCGGGGGTCAAGTGATTGCCATTGTGAGCGGAGATTAAAAGGATTGAAATCAAAGACGAAGAGATGAGCAAGAAGGGATTTGGAGCAGAGGAAGGCGGCGGGAGGAGACGGAGCGAGCGAGGGAGTGATAGGGGAAAGGCAAGTGGCAAAGATAGTGCACAACAAGTTCTTCGAGAGGCCAGGAATGAGGGGCGGTGAATACCCATTTGGTGTTGAGGGTTTCTGTGGTTGGGGATTAGAGAGCAGATTTATATAAGGTTAAGGAGAGAGAGCTGTAGAGACAATTCTTGTCGTGGAATGGAAGTGGCAAGTGAGCAAGAGGATTTGGTCGGCTAATGGGGAGGCCGGTGGAGGATAAATACAGAATATTTTTTATTTAAAATATATGTATATAATAAGTTTAAAATAACTTTTAACCAGTAAATAACACAAATATAATTTTTTAAATAAAATTAAATTTGTTTTTTTATATTCATTGTTATGAGTAAATGCTTTTATCTAGAAGATAAAGAAGAAAGAGAAATGCTGACCTGAGGGCTCAGCAGATCCTCTTTGAACTACCTAGTGAGCAAACGATACTGCCGCCAGAAGCGAGTATTCCTACCCACAACAACTTTGACAATATAAAGTGGGTAAAGAGGAATAGCTCTACCGAAAAGTAAAGCCTTTCTGAGGAACCAACCACGCCAAGCTCCACACCATGGGAGAGAGCAAACACTGCCATGATACATAAAATTCTCAAAGTAGCCAAAGATAGTGACCTAATGAAAAGAAGATTTGAAAGGCCTGTGGTGATGAAAAATACCGAAGCTCCACCAAGAAAGTTGTCATCTCTCTTCGTAATCGCCGGAGCCCAAGACGCTTTCGATGGAGAGCGCGACACTTGGACCGCATGTCCAAGGATCCACCAAAGGTCCAAAAGGAAATATGAGGCCAAGGCCCCATACATATACTCAGAAATCTGCCTCAAAATCAACTCATCAGAAGTGGATACCCAAAAATAGGGATATCAATGATGAAAGATATGATAGTCGACACCCTGGAGAATCCTCTGGGATCCATCGCCGATCGCCACCCCTACAAGAGAAGGTTGACGTGATCGTGGTCCTTTAATAGAAGAGGTGGTTATTCCAAGACATTGAACCGTAGATCCACCGGAAACGCCGACGTAAATTCGGTGTAGAAGAAAATAATGAAAATATATGGAAGTGGAAGTTGTCTATATGGCCGATAGAAACTCTCCGCCACCATCAAAGAACGCAAATCCGAATCAACTGAATTTAACACTTATGAAGAAGAGTCTTCACAGAAGGAAATAGAGGATGGATCTTCGATCTTTGCTGAAGATGAAGAAGAAGAAAACCATATTGAGAAAGAGATCATGGGTGTCAAAGCTATCTATTGGTTGAGAAATAATCGCCTAGTACATTTTTATAATCATGTCTGTAACCCTAACAACTTATCTCTACAAATACACAAGGAGAAGGGCAGTCAAGTTCTCCCCTTGAAAATGAGTAAAGAGCAGAACAACAACAAGAAATAGAAAAAGAAGAAGAAGAAGAAAAGCCTGTATTGATTGACGTCATGACGCTAGCTAGAGAGCAAAGAGAAATGCAGCGTTAAATGGAGGTCAAAGACAAGGAAATTGCACAGCTGGTACCAAAATGAATGATATGACGGTACAAATGAACATCATGATGAAGATGTTATAGAAGAATATCGTATCAAGTGTAGTGCCTGTTTTGTCTGCTAACTAATAGATAGCTAACAATGCAACTATTATACTTCCACACTGGTACTCAAGCTCCTACAAGATATGCTGAAGCAAGTGGATGAAGTTAACCAAACACCTTCAGACAATTCAAAATCGCCAGACACCGTAACCCGCTAAAATAATCAATAAAAAAGATAGGTCATAGCCGAAAGAAGTCGAAAAGGTAAGGTCGCCTAACCGGAATACCAAGTGTCGAAGGTTACTCGGCGTCAAATTCAATACTTTCAGTTTGGTAATCCAAAGTAACATCCGCCCAATTTAAGGCTACTTGGTAACACGAGAGGAACGATGCACCGCTTTCCTCAATTTATCAAGAGCTTGACCTCACCGAATGGTATTAATTGACAAATATTCGCTTAAAATATTTGCTGAATCAAAAAGTTCGCCAAACCGAAAATCACAATCGACCTTGCCTTGTTAAAAGAAGGAAAGATGAGTCGCGATTAAGTCATTGGCACAACCTAAGTATGCAAGCAATAATTGGAAGAAGAAATCCATTACTAATGGGCAATATGGATGATAAAATGGCACTATTTCTATGCATGGCATGCAAACATTGCAGACTTGTTCGATAGAGTGCTAAAAAAAGTTGAATCGCCTAAGTCTAAAAAGTCTATGTAGATAAAGCAAAGAGAAACAAACCTTCAAACTAAGAAGAAGAAATGAAACTCACGCCGCTTCTTATAGTTCAAATGACGAAAAGCGGGTGATATACAATATGGATAAATAAAAGCAATTGATGTACAATGATGAAAAGGGTAAAAAGCCTGTTTATTCTAATCCACAGCCAAAATTAGTATTAGGAGATAATGACAAATCTCAGACTTTTCCAAGTGGTGGGGAGCATCCAAAGCAAGCAATAAGAGATGATGATGCCCATCTCAAAGAAAAGATGAATAAAGAATATTCCTTTAGAATGGACAAATGGCTAAATTATTTCAAGAAGTACAAAGTTGATTTATAGCTAAATCAAAAGGCCAAGAAGTCGATCAAGTCAAGAATCCAAATTATCGTCCCCTATTGAATGATCCATTATCAAGATCGTTATGTCTTCAAATATTGGCTAGAAAGAAAGTATCGACGAGGTGAATTTACACTATCCGACAATGTTCTATTTAGCCCTAAAAGAGAATCTACTAGGATGATTACGTCCTCTTCCGTAACATCCGACAATGACAAACAGAATGATAAATTAGTTCATACTGAAGAATGGTAAACAATAATTTCCAAAAAGAGCTTGAAGATGCTAAAATAGCTAAAAGACGTCCCCGGTGTCAAGTGAAAATCACCGCTTGAACCTATATTGGACTTAAGAGAGATGCTTAAACCAAGTATTTGGGCTTCTCAATAGCATTCTGATAAGGCTACTTCATCACAGCATGAGAAGAAGTCAACCAAACGCATGCCCTATAAATCAAAGAAGCTGACTAAGAAAAAGAAGATCAAGAAGAGAACTACAACTCAAAAGATCATTAACAATCTAGAGGAGTATCACCACCACAGACATTTAGGCCACTTCATGCATAAACTTCGCATTGCTGAATCAGATGAAGAAGATAATGGTGAGTCTTGCCCGGTAGAAACATGTCGAATCATCTGCATGGTGTCAGATATTCTTCAACATCAGTTACTCTGAGATGACAAAGGTAGTTAGACAAACTCGACTAACCCGTCAAAATTTTATCAAGAAAGAAAGAAGAGCCTGAGGAGCTAATGTCTAAATTTTGTCTAATGACTCAACAAGATAATAGCAGTTCAGATGAATATCTATGTTTTCCCGATGGAGAAGAGCCAGACTCATCCATATCATCACGTATGAAATGTATGACGTTGAAAAATGAGTCTAGCCCTTATGGCCAATCTTCTAGAATAAGAAGGAAATTTGAAGAAACTACCTCTTCAGAAGAATCTAAGCGAGATAAAGTTATTCAAGTTCAGTTGAGAAGTGGTAAAGTCTTACCACCTTCATCAAAGAAGGAAAATGCAAATAAAGATAAAGACAAACAAATTGAAGTCAACGAAGATATTATTCCTAAATCTGACAAAAGCCTAAATCAAGCGAAAAAATAGATTATAATATTCTATCACAAAAGAAAGATCCTCTGTGTAATGAGACTCTCTAATGTCAAAAGACCTCCGAGAAACTTTGATACAAGCTTTCAAAGATCCGAAGTTATGAAGCTTACTTTGCTAAGAAATGCATGACTAGAGCAATATAAACTCAAGATCTCTCAGTAATCACATTTTCTGAAGAAGATCTTATGTTGGGAACGGCAGATCACAACCGTCATATATATGTCACTGCAGAGAGTGATGACATCTCGATCAGCTAAATATTGATTGATCCAGATTCTTCTATCAATCTCATGAGTCTAAAGGTATTGAGAGGACTATCACTCGATATCCACCATCTTGGGAAAGATAAATTGATGGTTCATGGATTCAATGAAAAGGTAAAACTCTCTTCTTTTTATTCTCCCACTCAAATTCAAGTTTCATGTAATCGACGATACATCATTTAGAGCTCTTGGTCGCTGGTCTGCATGAGTATGGCATGGTCCCATCAACTATGCATCAATGTATGAAGTATCAAAGATGGAGAAGAATTTAAAATTCTTGAACCTACAACCATTCTCCTCACAATGAAGTAAAAAATCTATAAGATGCAAAGTACTTCATCCTCAAAGAGCCTGCCAACAAAGCCTCTTGAAGAAGCATCCACTTCAGAACTAAAGAGCAATTTCAAAAAAAAGAGCATAAGGAGGAAGAAAGAAGGCAATGCCAACTCTCCCTAAAATACTTGATTCTACCCTAAATTAAGAAAATCAGTTCCTCATTTTGGGAGTGACGCAGAAGAAGAAGAAGAAGAAGAAGAAGATATTCCTGTCAAACCTAAGAGAACTTATAAGCTCTCAAGAAAAGCAGAGTATGAAATAAGTGATTCTGATTCAAACTATAATTTTGAATCTACTATGAAAATAGAGTTCAGATGATTGCATCAAGGAGGATAGCCATTTGGCAGAGTCAGATGACTCACTCAAAATTATACCCATCCCTTAGCAGTGCTTCAAAGAAATTAGTCCACTGGAGAATCATAATATTGAAGAATTGATAACATTCTATGTGTTGTCGTTGAGTGAGAGTGGCAGAATAGAAACTCTATTTTACAAATCTGAAGAGTCTCAGCCTCAAGATTTCAAATAGCCTGCTCAACATAAAAGATGAGATAGTACCAACAAGAATACCAATATACTATCCAAAAAATGAAGAATGATGCAGTTCATATAGAACTACTAAACATAGGACTCAAGTCTTTAACAAGATGTGGAGCCAAAGAAGTCCTCAAGCATCGCAAAGAAGTGATAAGTTTATCAATAAAAGTCTGGGGTTCATCCGCAAACCTCATCAAGATAGAGCTTATTATAATATAATAGAAGTTAATATCGAGAGTCTTAGTGATGAAGAAGATGATTCTCATGAAATTCTTCTTAAAAATGATGAAGAAGTGGAAGCTAAGCCTGCACCTGAAGAACTTGAAGATGGTTGACAAATAGCTACTATGGGTGAACTTAAAGAAGTCAACCTAGGGGGTAAGAATGATCCTCGTCCAACTTTCGGCTGACCTTCTGATGAGAAAGTTGAATAAAAATGCTACTTTGTGAATTCGTGATTGCTTGCTGACATATTCAAGGTTAGCTTATCCCTTGATGTAACAGTTCATAAACTAGCTATTAAACTAGATGCAATGCTTGTTAAGCAAGCTCCTAGGTGAATGGGATTGGAGATTGAAGAACAGGTAATTGCAAAACTAATCGGCTTCATCCGGAGAAGTATACGATTGATAGTCAACATTGTCCTAGAAAGAAGCCATCTCGCATTGACTCCGGACCTAAATAAGGCGTGCAAAAAAGATGACTTTCTACTTATCAAACTATTGGTGGACAACACTTCCAACTATATTCATTCTCATTAATACGTGATATACAACCAAATCAAGATGGCAGATGAAAAATATACATCATTCGTAACACCTATTGGCATCTATTGCTACCCATGCCTTTAGCTAAAAAATGCTAGAGCTACATACCAAAGAGTCATGATGCGTATTTTTGATGAGTTGATTCATCAAAAGGTGGAATGTTATGTTGACTATCTAGTAGTGAAAAGCTTAAATCATGAAAACCAATTTGAAGACTTGAGAATTGTATTGGAGAGAATCAGGAAATATGATCTCAAGATGAATCCTCTAAAATATGCATTCGGGTATCCTCTAGAAAATTTCTCGAGAACATTGTACGTCATAGAGGTATTGAAATTGATCCTGCTAAAATCAAGGCAATTGTGGAGATGCATCCGCCAAAGAGTTTATGTCAGCTCCGTTCTTTACAAGGACAGCTTGCATTCATCTATCAATTTATATCAAATCTATCAGGACGCTGTCAACCGTTTGCAAGGTTGATGAAGAAGGTTGCTCCATTCAAGTGGGACAAGGAGTGCCAAGAAGCCTTCAATAGCATTAAAAGCTACCTGTTAAATCCATCAATCCTTACAGTGCCTACTCCTAGGAAGCCCCTCATTCTATACACAGTTGCATTAGAAGAGTCTCTCAAAGAATTATTGGCACAACACAATGAAGAAAGCAAATAGAATGCTCTTTATTATATCAGTCGGAGGCTGATTGGAGCAGAAATGAGATACTCTCCAATAGAGAAGCACTATTTAGCATTGATCTTTGCAGTCCAAAAGCTCTGTCACTATATGTTATCTCACAAGATTACCCTCATCTCAAGGATCGATCAAGTAAGATGACAAGATAAGATGTCGTTTGGCAAGATGATGATTGCTTTTACAATTTGATATCACATATGCTCAAAAAAAGCAAGAAGGGACAAGTCTTAAGATTTTTTGACATCATCCCATCCAGACTCTTCTCTTAATGACGATTTGCCAGATGAGCAAATTATGCTCATTCATGAAAGAGAAAAATCATAAATTTGGGAAATGTACTTTAATGGGGCTTCATCGATCAAACAAGTCCAACATCTAAATTTTCCAAGAGCAAGAGGAATCAACATCTTCATAACACTAAGGAGGGATAATGAGATCATATGGATTGACAAGCCAAGAACTAATAAAATAATATGAAGCATTAGTGGCAGGTCTTGAAGAAGCTATTTTCATAGGTATTTAGAACTTGCATATTTTTGGTGATTCTCATCTTATTATAAATCAAGTACTTGGCATCTATAAAGTTAACAAGCTTGAGTTAGCTTTCTATCACAAAAGAGTTCTTGAGCTTATGAAGCAGATACCAAATATCACACTAACTCGAGTCTCTCGATCCGAGAATAGCAAAGTCGACTGCTTAGCAAAAATAGCTAAGGAAATGACAAATATGAATGGTGATTATGTCATGATTGGCGTATTTACTCAATGAGTTCTAGAGCCAATAAAGTATTAATCCCTGCAAGCATAGGGGTTATCAAATTTGACACAGCAGGATGCGACTCAGGTTGCTCCTCATACTCCCCAAAATCAACAAGAAGTTGTACTGAGAAGAGCTAAGAATGACATTGCCTTAGAAAAATAGTGTGAAGCCTTTGTTGTAGAAGAGTCATATGATTGGAGGCAAGCCTTCATCGACTACTTTAAAGAAGACAACTTACCAAATAATAAATCACTGACAGCTCAAATTGAGAAGAGAATGCTATGCTATACTTTTATCAACAATACTTTATATCGTAGGTCCTTTGAACAAATGTGGCTACGATGCCTAGGTGTAGATGAAGCTAGCAAAGTGATGGTTGAAGTTCATGAAGGACTTTGTGGTGCACATCAGTCAGGTCCCAAGATGGTAGTAAAGATCAAAAGGATGGGTTATTATTGACCATCTATGGTGAGAGATTATATTAATCACGCTAAAAAGTATCATGAGTGTCAAGTACATGGGAATCTCATCCATCAACCTTCAAATCCATTACACCTAACAATAACATCCTGGCCATTCGAATGTTGGGGTATAGATGTAATTGGACCAATCGATCCACCGTTATCAGTTAGACATCGCTTCATTCTAAGCAAATGATCGACTATTTCTTTAGTTACCCCATTTAAAGAAGTTATCCGACCGAAAGTGATTAACTTCTTCATGCATAATATAGTCTATAGATTTAGAGTGCCACGCCAAATAATTTTTGATAATGACACAGCTTTCAAAAGTGCAAAAATTTGTAGATTTGTCGATCGACATAAAATTGATTAGTGATACTCTTCAATATACAATCCAAGAGCAAATGGTTTGGCAGAGATTTTCAACAAGACATTAGTCAAGTTGCTCAAGAAGATTCTCACTAAAAATAAAAGAGAATGGCATACCAAGCTAGTATATGCACTATGGGCATATCGAACTACCTACAAGACGTCGACTAAAGCCACTCCTTATTCATTAGTATTTGGAATTGAAGTAGTTCTTCCGCTTGAAGTTGAGTTGCCTTCACTTTAAGTAGCCATCCAATACAATCTAACTGGAGATCAAAATGCCCGTCTGAGAATGAAGGAGCTCGATGCACTTGATGAAGTTAGATTGCAAGCTCATCAAAATTTTGAAATCTATCGAGTAAAGATGTCTAGGGCTTTTGACCATACGGTGCAGCCCCGAACATTCCAAAAAGGAGAATTGGTCCTGGTGCTGAGAAGACAAATTATTCCTAATCAAAAATTTGGTGGAAAATTTAAACCTAACTAGGAAGACCCTTTTGTCATTGAAAAAGTATACCAATGATGGGCATACCAACTCATCGACCTAAAAGGTGAAAGACCAATGCCGCCAATTAATGGTCGATATTTGAAAAAAAATACTAAACTTGATGACCACATTCTCGAGGTACAATAGAAATCCACCTGTAAGATAGGGGACATTTTATTTAATATATCTATTTCATCGCTTCATGCCGAGATCCCTAAATAAATATCCTAGATGAAGAACTTTTCATTTTTATTACATAATTTTAGATTTATATACAGATGAAATCAATGTTGTATGTCAAAATCCCCTTTAGAGTACATCAATTCAAATATTAATGTATTTATATATTTTTGTCTTGAAAATTCTCCTAAATGTACTTTAGATTCCCCAAAGATTTTTTTAGTTTATATCAAGTTTATTTGAGTTGACATCGTGCTATAAGACGAGATCCTCAAATATATTCTTATTCAGGTTGACATTGAGCTTTACGCCGAAATCCCTAGATATATCCATAATTGTTACTATTTAGTTGCAGAGTCATGCAGGAACAAATAGAACATATTTCTATGCATGAAAAGACAACCCTAAATGTCAAGAAATTTATCTCCTGACTTTGCCAAATTTCGGAAATGTCAAGAACTCATTTTAGAAGCTTCAATCAATTAAGTTGGAAAAATATCAACCACCACATCTTGAAGTCTAGGACACAGATGGAGGTCAAACTCAATAAGCCTACAAATGGCCGAATTGCTGATGCTCTCCTCACTCAACAAGCCGTAAGAAAATGCCGCGGTGAAAGAGCCCCCGTTCGTCAGTCTGATGACAAAATCATCAATCCACTACAACTTAAGTCGAAGACTCGAGTAAGTTCTAAAGGTCGAACTCAACAAGCCCAAATGAGTCGACACTCCTCACTCAACAAGTCAAGAAAAGGTCAGTGAAAGAGTCATCGTCGCCTAATGATGATATGTTAATCTCAAACCAGATCCATTTTAGTGATTACAGGCAACTAGGATCCAAGAGATCTTTCTACTTGATCGATAAATCAAGGCAATATGAGGAAATGCTCAATTCAGGGCTACCTCAAATCAATCTTCATATTACCTGCAAGGTGATATTTTGATCTATTCTCAAATGATCTGATCAAGCTCATAGCACGGATCAAAGCCAATCTCCTCATCGAGCCCATCAAAGTAGAAAGCATAGGACCGAGGAAGCAATTCCATAGTTCAAACAAAGCCGATGATCAAACTAAAAGAAATTTGGTTATTCAGCATTAAAGCACACTATAGACTAATAACTCAACATTGATCCTATAAGCTCGGAAGTCATTCAGATATCCTTCAACTCAAAGCAAAGAAGTGATTCATGGAGTGCATACACTTCGACAAGTCACAAGTCAAATCATCAACCTTCATCAAGTCCAAGCTCAAAGCTAGAATAAAAGGAATTTCAAATCAAGCACGGATAAACCGATTCTCTAGAGTCCTTCATCAAAACAAGGCATAATTCCTCCATCAAACCCAACCAAGCATGAAGCTTGAGGAGACTACAAGAATAAAAGAAAGAGATATTCAAAATTGAAGCAGTAGATGGTGTAAGAACTCTTATCTATCGACAAGTCGATTCTCGACAGTCGGTCAATCCCGCCATTTAGCATGTCCTAATAAAGATACTAATGATAAATCCTATCAAAGCTCCAAGTTGGCAAATCGTTGAAATGATCCAGCCAGGTCAACCAAAGGGTTTAACAAATGTGACTCACTCCATGTGAATCACATTTGTTAGGTGGCATTTGTTAACCTCCAAATACATGCCATAAGTCGAGTCAAGCCCACAAGTCTAATTCGACAAACTTGAAGTTTACATTAAATCGGCTCAAAATACACTCGCCACCAAAATGATCAAATGACCTCGATTGACGAACAAACTTTATCGTTGCATTTAGAACGTCAAAATCGATCAGAATATAAATATTGTAAAATCTAACGATCAATCGATTAAGCGCTCGAGCTATCAATGTGTCTACACGCATATCGGAGTCAAAAAGCTATGATGATGTCCGAACGACCTCCGTTTATGAAATTGATTATATTGTTAGTTTCGAAACATCAAAACTATCAAATGAGACTATCCGCGCTCAATTCGGGCGAGTATGCAAATGTTGAGTGATTTGAAGTGATAGTGCACAAATCGAGGTTAAAATGCACTAGACGTCACCAAAATTAACTCAAATGACCTCATGAACGATTCGCCATCGCAATTCATCGAAATTGGTCAGGATATAAATATTGCATGACTTGATGATCAACCGATTAAGCGCTCGAGTCATCAATGCACCTGCATGCATATCGAGATTGGGAGGCACTGAAGAGGACCAAATGATCTCTGTTCATAAAATTGATTATGCCATTGGCTTTGAAACACCGAAATCTATCAAGTAAGGCTATTTGCACTCAATTCGAATGAGTCTGCGCAAAAATCAAGCTTTCGAAAGCGGCAGCGCACATTTTGAGTTGAAATGGACTCAATTTGGAGCCGACTCAAACCAAACGGCATTCGATCATGAAACAGACTATGACATTGTGTTTAGAACAATAAAATTACTTGACTATGTGTATTTACCAGCACGAAATCCACAATAAAACATAATTTAATATATTCAAAATTTATTAAAAAAATTCCCAAATTACCCTCATGCCCAACCGTTCCCCGCTATTTTCAATTTTCTTAAAAAAACTATAAAAAAATTAAAAGAAAAAAGGGACGGTTCCAACCCATTCCCTCCTCATTCTCTCACACTCTCCTCTCTCCTGCATCCCCTCTCTCCTTTCGGAAAAGGAAAGAAAATGTAAAATTCTCTCCCTCCGCTCCATTCCACAAAAACCATGCCGCCGCCATGTTCTCAGCCAACTCCACTCGCCAGCCATCTCGACCCAGACTGCAGCGACGACCATTATCCCGCTTTCCTGCTCGCCTTCTCATGACCAATCAAGTTGTCTGGGATCCGGCTGACACATTGATATCACAAAACCCACTACCCTGCCACTACCTCCAACCCCATGGACACTCACACGCTGCACGCGACCCACCATTCCGCTTATTTCCGCCCGTTTCCGCTTTCCAGCATCTCAGCCGTCTGGCCGCTATCAGCCATTCCATCGCTAATCGCATCCGCTTCGCTATCTCTGTGAAACCATCCACACTGCCTCACTTGCAAATCCACTCTGCTTCTGGTCTACTCCGCCTTCCTTCCTCAAGGCCCTCTTCCTCCTCTCCAACCCACAAATGATAGCCATCACCTCTGTTTCCTTGTGTGCCATCCACTAAAACCTGCCAATTTGTTTATACCCTCGCTAGCTATTTGTTTATGGGAAGAATATCATGATTCTTCTTTCGATTTAGCAACACCTCGCTCATATCCTGTATTCAAATCGGGAAGAATATCGTTAACAGTAATTCTTCCTTCGATTTTCTCCGCTTTATTTCCGTTTTGCTCAAGAACGGGAAGAATATCGCATTTCTTCTTTTCGATTTATCGACTCCTTGCCTTACATTCTTAATTGCATACCTAACCTCGTTCCTTTGTCTAGCCTTGCTGAAAAAAATGCATCAACATATGATTTGAATGTGAATATATATATATATATATATATATATATATATATATATATATATATATATATATATATATATATATATATATATGCTCGTTTCAAGGACGACAGATGAAAAAAAATAGCGAAGACACCGCCGCCACGCTTCAACATGCATGGTAAGCCACCACTTGTTAGATGTCGCCCCACTACGAAATGTCAAAATTTTGTTTAATTTTCGACTTAGAAAAAAAAAGAATAAATATAATATCAGTATGTCTTCTTTCGTCAAAAGGCCTCGTGCTCACAGGTGCGACGAGATGAAAACTCTGTCACAAGACACCACTCCACGCTCAACAAGGCATACCGAAAGCCAAAACACCTCGATGCATCCCCACACGGGATGATGCGAGGTCACAAAATTATCAAATCTTTTGACTTAAAAAAAAAGGGGAGGGTAAAATGTGCTGACTTAAGAATGCTAAGTAGGGAAACCTGCAGCTAATTCTAAACTAAAAGCGTCAAACAAGAAAAAGGAGTGAACCTTTAAAGCAAATTTTGAAAAAAAAAATAGAACATTCATTTAAAATCTAAGTGAAATTTGGAGAGGCTAATATTAAACTCACAAATTTGGGAGGCTGATGTCAAACTCACAAACTCTAATTGCAATTCTCTATGACTTAAATTGAAGTAATAAGTGAGTTTTCTTTTTTGTAAATTCCTTAAAATTAAACAAGCTTTAATTGGAATTTGGGGAAGACTAATACTAAACTCATAATAAACTTGCAATAAACTCAAAATCTAGGGGTGAATCCAAATTAGGTTTAATAACTCTTGTACAAATGTGAAGGTGATTACTATGCTAGCTAATAAGCATGAGTAGGGCTAAAGCAACAACCATTGAAATCAACATAACTTATCAAAAATGATATAGATTGAACATAATCAAATTGAAAGAATTACCAAAAAAAACTCAACAAGTAAACTAAGTGCAAGTAATGTGTTAAACTACAATCTAAATCAAAAGGCCTTCTTCGTCGTCGGATCTGCAACTCTTTGTACAAGCAAACAGAAAGCGATACTAAATTCAAATCTACAAAAATTATAAGGCTTCCTTTAAATCAAAATTAAAAAATTTCATCATAATTATGATTTTCAAGATCAATAATTTCATTAATTAGATAAAATTGGCTACAATGAACATTATCTAATACTTAAATTCAAGTTCGAGGATGATGCACGGGTTGTTTTCGGTTTAGTCTTAGATGGTCGTTAACAAAACCTAAAAATCTATTATAAAAATTTTAATATTTAAAAGCTTAAAGCAAACTTCACTCAACGCCACCGGATTTGCAACACATCGTACAAGCGAACAGAAGACGTTAATTAAGGCATTCTCAAATAAACCCGCATGGGCCCCGACACTACGCCGAAAGTTTAAATTCAAGTATCTGAGGATGTTGCATGGGTTGTTTCCCGGTTTAGTCTTAGGATTGGGTCTGGGTTAACAAAACCTAAAAATTTATTATAAAAAATTTTAAATGAGTGAAATATTTGAGAAAATGATTCTGTTATGTAACAATAAATCTAATCCTATGTTAACAGTTAAATAGAGTTGACAGGATCTAAAGCTCTTAAATATATTCTAATTAATCAATTTTAAAATAGCAATCTAAAGCTTAAATGAAACTCTATCATTAAAACTTAAATCAAACTCAATCCATCCACCTTCCGTAGTATTATGGGTGACAAATTAAAAAACTCTAGCTCAAATGAGCCAATATCAAGTGTCACATGTTCACTATTAATCAATCTCACGCTAATAAGGATGACGTGCCAGTATTTGCTGCCACTCATTCAATGCTCACGATGAGTCCTCTATCGGAGTCCACTCATTATATATTATTTAATTTATCAAATCAGATGTTCTCCAATGCCTTTGAGTTGTGAATCATAGGGTATACTTGATATGACAAATAATCCTCTGTCAGCTAAGATAGACTTAAGATTGTCTTCTTAGACAAACATCATCTCAGACAAGATTTCTTGACTAACCCATGGTTGATGAGGATCCTTTGTCGTTAATAACTACCTCTAACTAAGTAGACTAGACCGCTGACTACCGGATGACTAAACCATGAGATCTAGATCAGCACATCATCATTCCCCAACCATCGATTTAAAAAATGATGAATTTCATATCTTAAATTCTAAAACTCTATATCGCTACTATACACTCGTTAAGCAATCACTAGCCTTAATCGAAAGTTCTCACTCACTTATTGAGAGGTAATTAACTATAGCTTTATAGGAAACCTGAGCCAAATCTATAAAGTCTTCATCAATGAAGAAATCTATAGTAGTGTCTTATCTACTATCTCATCCTTCTAAAAAATTACATCGATCTTTAAAACACTCTTTCATCGTTTGATTAATTTTGGAGCCCATAATATGTCACTTAAATTTTATTTATTTATAATTTTAAAATTTGTGTTATTTTTTGAATATCAATTTATATATTTATGATTATCATGATCAAATTATTGAAAAATAAATATAAATATAATATAAATTATAATTATATTATGAATTATAATATCTAGATAAAAATGTAAAAATTAGAGATAAGAGAATGATAATTTTATAAATAATAAAATTTTGAATATTATGAATGTAATTTTATTTAAAGAAAAAATACCTATAACGCTTCACTGCCTTATTGAACGGTTTCTTCTAGAAAATTTAATCAAAACTGAGAAGTTAAATAGCCTCACATTGATACAAATGCCAGTTTTCAGAAACGAAACGAAAAAAAAAAAAAAAAAATGAAAACCAACAAAGAAGTACCTCCCGGTTCCTTCAAACCTCGGCCCCGCCGCCGGGCACCACTTCCCTCCCGGCTCCCACCTCTCCATGCTATCTGTTCCGCTGTCTCCAACCACGGCGAGTATTCCTCTCCCATCAATGATCTTAGCAGAGAAGAAGGCGCGCGGCTTGCTCATCGGCTCCTCCACAAACCACGAGTTGTTGCCGGTGCAGTAGATCATAACCGACCGTAATGAGACATGGGTGTCGGATTGGAGTCTCCCAAGAACAAAGAGCTCGCCGGAGCGTGGGATCGCAATGAAGGCAAACGTCGGGGGGTAAGCCGAGGCAAGCACTATATATATGTATTTGAATATCTTGTTGATACAAATAAAAAAAATAAAAAAAGTATAGCATTAAAGTATAGTTAAAAATTTTATGACATTAATTAAAGGAGTAAATTATTTCCAAATTTTACACATTTGTGACTAAAATGAATATCTTGATAAAAAGAATAAAATGAGACTAAGATGGTTTAATTCAAATAATCTTAAAATATTTAAATAATAAAATAATAATTGATGATAAAAAATTAATATAAATTATTTGATATTAAGTTATAAAGATTTCAGCTAATATTTTCAATATCACTTCCAAAAATTATAAATAGGCCATTAGTATTCACATAAATTGAGAGATTAAGGTTTTATTTTGAGTTGTAGAGACTTAATGATTTGAAAATTTTTAAATCATAATAGCTCTTATCCAACTCACATGATTAAACTCGAACTCATTGATCATACTAGCTTAAATTAGAGCTCAAATTGATGCTCACAATTTGATAAGCTCAACTCACAAGCTTATAAGTCGGTCGAGTTTGAGCCAATTTATGAGCTTGACTTATCTGATAATCCTATCAATCATTATTATTTGTACCTGTCTTGATTGATTTTGATTTATTTAAAATATATCACAAAAAAAATATAAAACAGTATTTTGATATATTTAGATTTTATTTAACTAAATAATGTGGAGGATTTTCCCTGAAAACATTTTTCTAATGATTAAATCGGCCTCTAGTTGATGCATCAAGGCTAAACAGTGATAGCTCAATCGTGTATGGGGCTAATAATTTTGTATCGTGCTAATTGTTATGCAAAGACTCAAACTGGTGAAGAATCATGTGAATTTTGCATAAATTTAGAATACAAATTAATTTAACTCATTTTAAATTTAATTCGTCCTCAATTATTTTGCTTTAAATCAAAATTGATTTTATATATATATATATATATCTTTCGAATAAAACATTAATGTAAATTATAGTAGAAAAAATACTAATAAAAATTTAACGGAACAAGTTAGTTAATATTTTAATAGAAATTAATTTTATATGTAATCATAAAATTTTATTTCTAAATTTGTAGTATACCCTTAAAATTAATTTTTTATGGTATTATTTTGAATGAATTTAAATTTTCTTCTAAAATAAATAGAATAAAATGTTCTTGAAAATTTAATAAATTCTAATCATATTCAGTTAAACTTTAAATTTTAATAAACTTTGATTGTATTCAAAAAAATGATTTTAAAAATATACTTATTTTTCAAAATTTTAAGATTATTAATTAAATCATGATTATTAATCAAAACATGCTTTAAATATTTTTAAGTTTAAATATTAACTGTTTAATGATTATTAAATTTTTAAGAACATTTTTTAATTTAATCAGAAACTTTATTTGGATAAGATTAAAGATTAGTGCTTTTTATATTTATTTCTAAAAAGAATTATGTTATCAAATACAATACCTCTTGTAAGAACATTATTTAAAAGAACTGTAAATTAACAAAAAAAAATATATATAATTTTATATAGGGAGAACTCACGTAGTTGGGGACTCGTTCCCTCTTTTTATTTTATTATTATTATTTTTCACTTATCTAAGTAAATTTGATGTGCCCTTTTAAAAAATATGTATAAATACATAATTATAAATATTAAAAAAATTAATGAATTTGATCCAAATTATTTTTAAATTTTATTCAAAATGGACTTTACTAAAAATCAATTTAAACTGACTGGTCTGACTGATTCAACCTTGAATTGGTCCTTCAATGATGGAATGTGAAAACTTAGTTGATGCCCCTAAACCTGGGAAAATATTACGTCCGACGTAGTTTACGTCTGGACTCAATCGCATGACGACGCGTACGATTAAGGCGTAAAAATGGCCGTAAAGGCGGATGCTATCTATTTTAGCGGCCGCCCGACCGACTGACCGATTTACCTCGTAAACCTCGGGGAACAAAATATCTGCGTCGTTGGTATTCTTTCTACTCATTGGCTTTCGGCGAATAATTTCGAGCTTCGTAGTTGGCCCATCTCCGTCGTTCGATCAGCTTGGCTTGAATTTCAAATTGAGGTATTCTGGTTGGTTACACGAGGTATTTCCACATGCATTGCTGAACTTGAAAGATTTTAGGGTTTTCTCTCTTTGTATTCAATCCATCGGATGTGTTTAGGTTTATTTATGGCGTCCTTTGATTTTATATGGATACCCTCGTACCCTGTGCCTCGTACCTCTGCACTGTACCCTCGATATTAGAGACGATTTTGGGGCTATTTTGTTGATTGTTGCATACTCTCAGAACCCCAACTTACTCTATACTTTCTTGAGATTTTGCATTTTTTTCAGTCCATTTTTTCCCGTTTGGAGGGCATACTATGGCTAGAATCCGTTATGAATAACTGGGAAGTTGTGTTTTGTTGGTTTGGGTGTGTTCTATGGAGAAAATGAATCTGTACCCCTGTACCCCTGTACCTCTGTACCCTCCTGATATTAGAGACGATTTTGGGCTGTTTTTCTTGATTGTTCGGCCTGGTTTTTGAGATAATGTTTACTGCTTTTCTGTGGAAGTAGATTAGAGGTTGTTTGGAAGCTAATTTTGATGCTTATTTGCAAATGTACTCTCCGAACCCCAACTGTACCCTCTATACTTTCTTGAGATTTTGCATTTTTTTCAGTCCATTTTTTCCGTTTGGAGGGCATACTATGGCTAGAATCGTTATGAATAAGCGGGAAGTTGTGTTTTCCGGTTTGGGTGTGTTCGAAGAAAATGAATCACCTCACTACCTCTGTACCTCACTGCCTGTACTCGATATTAGAGCGATTTTGGGCTATTTTTCTTGATTGTTATTTAGTTTTGAGACAATATTTATTGCTTTTCGTGGAAGTAGATTAGAGGTTATTTGGAAGCTAATTTTGATGTTCTGCAAATGTACTCTCAACTTGTACCTCTATACTTTCTTGAGATTTTGCAGTTTGGATGTGTTATGGAGAAAATGAATCCTACTGCCTCTGTACCCTGTACCTCATACCTGACCCTCGATATTAAGGTTCTTGCAATCCATTATGCTATTAATATTCTGATTACCTTGACTTTATTTTAAAGTTCAGTATGTATGCAAAAAGGATAACGTCAAGATGCAGGCCGAGTGCCATCAGAACATTATTTGATAATATTACGGCTTCACTAGTGAAGTGGCGAAATATTGAAGCGCTTCACGAACCAATTCGTCAGATTGCACGGGCTGCGGACTTCGGTTGCCATAACCTCATCTCTTCTTTGGGACATGACGACAAGCTTTTTTCTTGGGTAGGCGGTGCATTTCTTTCACCGGATGAAGTAGCTATGATCTTTGGGGATGCCAAACAAAGGGGAAAGTTTTATGGCAATCCCATTGTCCGCAGATAGTTCACCGATTATAAGAATAAGCTCGAGCAATGGATAAATTTCGTTGCGGCTTTGTGCAGTTGTACATACATTTTCTTATTTCAAATTTGTTTTTTTTCATATCACAACTATAGAGTAGCTTTAATTGCGATAATATTGACAAATTTCTTGAGTACAATTAATTTAAGCCATTTGGGCCTTCTTAGTGTCACAATTCAATGGCATTACAAGAAAGATACACACACAGCAGGCGCCTGGCTACATGAGTGGCTTTGTCCCTCTTCTTATGGTATGTTCTGACCCGTTAGTTATGTTTTACTTGATGTGAGCAAGTTAACTTATATAAATGTTTCTTGTAGATCTGGGCGGCTAAGCACATTATTAGCATTAAACCATTTCGTCACGACCACGTATGTTGCGTTGGCTAAAATAAAGTTCGAGCGTTGCCTTGACGATTTGAATGGAGACCGTGCGACATTAGTTATGTTCCTTCATTTTCGTAGTAATGCATTTACCTATGTTGTTTATCGTCATATCTATCTTTGGCTTAACACAGGTCCGCCTTACACTCGAGGACTTATCAGAAGAGGAGATCTGGCTCATTGAATCATTCTCTCCTCCCCATGAAACTTCCTAGCGAGCTCGACATCGCCCCATCCATCGGTCATTCGCTCCTCGATTCCCATATCTCTCCCAAATATTCCCCCCCAACCAGTGTGTCTAGCTTGCCCTCTACTACTATCCCCCAATCAGAAGGATCTGCAATAGATAGGTTATTTGCAGGTTTGAGGGAGTTGAGGGAAGTTGTGGCATCCTACCATGCAGCAGTGACAGAGAGGCTGGATGGCATTGATGCAGGGTTCCTGCTATTGAAGGTACCTTGGCAGACAGAGTGCTTCCATCCCCAGTGGGGGTGCTACTGAGAGGAGACCAGGGGTATCTTCTCGGAGCGTCATTGGGGCTTCGCCTTCTCCTTTGGAGGCTACCAACACGACTGTCGTAGTGGATACCTTTATAGTGGAAGCCCCTCCGGTGGAGTCTTGTGCCAGAGAAGCTCACGAGGTCAGGAGGCTCCCACGAGCATACAACTCGTCGACCCTTCATTATGGCACCTTGTCCGAGTGAAGGCATAGAGGAGGAAGAGGAAAGCTATGTTCTCTCCGGTTTACTACTACGCAGCTGGAAGAGTGGGCATTGATTTGCCCTCCACCCAACCCGCGGTCATGTATTACGTTAATTTCATGAATAATGTGATACAATAGATAACTAGTTGTTCGGTTTCACCCTTCTGAATTCTGCCGGAAATGGTATGCACTCTTCTTGTGGGTTCTCCTGGGGATCTAACTAATATCTTATCCATCTTCCTGTGCAGATTAAATTCTTGGCTCAGGATATCGGCCATTATTTTTGACAAAATAAAATGGCCGGTTGAAACGTGGCGGTTGCCGTCAGTCCAGTGTCGGCGGCATGTTCATTTGCAAATACATGGAGGCTATCAAGAAGCCGCAATTAACTGGGCTCGAACGGGGGGACAAAAGATGAATAGATTTAGGTAGACTTTGTTTATCGATTTTTTGCTTGGCCTCAAAAATACTTAAATAAAATTTGGATGTGAGTTGTTCTCCTCTGGATCTTAGGTAGGGATAATTCATTCATTATTTCTGGGTTTAGGTAGGGATAATTCGGTTGTTCTCTTCATTCGTGTTTAGGCATGTTCATTTGCATTTTGAGACTTTAGAATGACGATTTTTTTCCAGTTTTGTTTCACTTTTCAGCAGTTGTTGGATCATGGTAACTAAATCCCAATAAGGTGGTATTCGAATTTTAGGAGATTTCGTATTTCTTCTCTGCAGTTTTGTTTCAATTTCTGCTGGTTGTTCGGATCGTACTAAATCCCAAAAGAAGCAATGAGGTGGTCTGACAATTTTAGGAGATTTGGTATTTGTACTCTCGTGCGGGTTTTATTTCATTTTCTTGGTTGTTGGATCGTGGTAACTAAATCCTCTTGAGGCAATGAGGTGGTTTCTGAGATTTTTTAGAGTTCACGGTATCTGTCTCTGCTCTGCATGTCTTATTATCTCGTATCTATCTTTGCACTGCATCTCTGTCCCTCTGTCACCTCTGCCTTTCATACTCTGTACTCTGTATCTCTGCTCTCTTACGTACTGCTCTATATCTTTTTCTACTGCATACTCCTATCTATATACTTATACATACCTCTGTCTTCTCAATACCTTACCCTCATATATATTTCATTGGATTTATTTTTTTAAAACACTAAATTTTTTTTAATATTTTTAAAAATAATTATCACTATAAAATATATTTTTTCAAATCAAAACATAAATAAAACAAAATAATAATAATAAATAGAATAAATAAAATATAACTGATGCCAAATAGTCCATAAAATTATTTATTTATCTAACATAGAATAGATATGCACTTTTTTTTATTGTTTTCATAATAGATAATTTGAGAATAAGTCAATAATATATATTTTTTAAAGCTTTTGGAAGCTCTCTAATTTGCTTATAAAATAAAAAAATAATTAAGAGGCCATCTGAGATTACTTAATTTCTCTGTTTTTGTTTACTTAATATACATTGTAACATAAAGTATATGATTTATTTAATTCAATGTTAATATTAAATAATTTGAATTTTTATCTTAAAATAGAGTTAGGAATCAGTTTTAAGCAAAATTTAATTAAATCAAAAACCAAAATATCAATATTTTATATAATAATAATTACCTATTTTTAATTTCTCATTTACTAATCTCACTTACTAGTCAAACGGATGACTAGCGGAATTTAAAATTTTTTTTTCCGTCATTTTGAAGCTTAGTGAGAGAGAGAGAGAGAGAGAGAGAGAGAGCCGTTTTATTATTATTTTTAATTAATATAATTATTTAAAATATTTAAAATATTTAATTTAAAAATATTTTTTATAAAATATTTAATAACTAAATATTTATTTATTTAGTTATTAATTTATATATATATATATATATATATATATATATATAATTAAATATATAATTTAAAAATATTTTTAATTATAATATATTATATATATATATATATTTATAAATTTATTTAATAAATTTTTTATTAATTAATATAGTTATTTAAAATATATAATTTTTTTAATTTTTGTTAATATATAATTTAAAAATATTTAAAATATATAAATAATTAATTTTTAATAAATAAATAAAGAAAGAAATAAATTATATAAATATTTTATAAATTATATAAATAAAGTAATTATATATATATATATATATATATATATATATATATATATATATATATATATAGTTATTTATATATTTAAATTATATAAATATTTTTAAGTTATATAAATAATTTAAAAATATTTAAAATATATAAATAAATAATTAGTTATTTATAAATATATTTATTTATTTAATTAGTTATTTATTTATTTATTTTAAAATATTTATTTATTTAAAATATATAATTAAATAAATAAATAAATAAATAATTTTAAATTATATAAATATTTAGTTATTTATATATTTATAAAATATTTAGTTATTGATATATTTAAATTATATAAATATTTTAAAGTTATATAAATAATTTAAAATATATAATTTAAAAATAATTTTATAAAATATATTAATTATATATATATATATATATATATATATATATATATATATATATATATATATTTATTTATTTATTTATATAAGTCTATAATAATAATAATAACAAAAAATATAAAATATAAAAAATATTAAAAAATAAATAAATAAATTTTTAATAAATAAATAAAGAAAGGAATAAATATATAATAAATAAATAAAATATATAAATAACTAAATATTTATATAATTTAAATTTTTTTTATTTATTTATTTAACTAATTATATATTTTAAATAAATAAATATTTTTAAATAAATAAATATATTTATAAATACTAATTATTTATTTATATTTTAAATATTTTTAAATTATTTATATAACTTAAAAAATTTATATAATTTAAATATATAAATAACTAAATAAATTTATAAATATATATATGTATATATATATATATATATATATATATATATATATATATATATATATATATATATAATTACTTTATTTATATAATTTATAAAATATTTATATAATTTATTTCTTTATTTATTTATTTATTAAAAATTATTTATTTATAAATTATATATTTTTAAATTATATATTAACAAAAATAAAAAAAATTATATATTTTAAATAATTATATTAATTAATAAAAAAAGTATTAAATAAATTTATAAATTTATATATATAATTAAAATATTTTTAAATTATATATTTAATTATATATATAAAATATATATATATATATATAAATTAATAACTAAATAAATAAATATTTAGTTATTACATATTTTATAAAAAATATTTTTAAATTAAATATTTTAAATATTTTAAATAATTATATTAATTAAAAATAATAATAAAACGGCTTTACCTCTCTCTCTCTCTCTCTCTCCCTCCCGTGCTTCCGAAAATGACGGGAAAAATTTTTTTACATTTTGAGTCAAACGGACGACGGCGTGATTCATTGGCGGTCGTCGATTTTGATATTTTTATAAAAAAAAAATTTATACGCAATTAAGATTAATATTAGGCCTATTTTAAAAATTTTCCCCTTTTTTGGATGACTATTATCTAATTTTCTAAAATATTTTGATCTCATAATATGGTAATATGGTTCTATCAACTTCTAAGTTCAAAACATCGTTCAAGTAAGTAAAAATTAGTTTTAAATATTTTTTTAGCGCATGAAGTAGTTAATTGCATTTTTTTATTATATTTATATTGTTTTCTTATTGCTCTTGTTATATAATAAAAAAATATGCAAATAATTTTAAATGTAACTTCGGTTTGTCCAAAACCAAATAATGAACCAAATTATTATTTGGTTTGTTTGGTTGCATTTTATTTGATCGGTTTGGTAATATTTTTTGAAATCCAAAATCAATCTTTTAAAATTTATCATCCAATCCATCCAAATCAACCAAATGCACACCCCTACTGTATATATATATATATATATAGTGTTACCTTTTCTCCATGAAAATTGAATAAAATTAATTTGAACTACTATTTGATTCGTTGATATTTTAAACATAATATTATAATTTTAATACATGTCAATTATTTAGTTCATTATTTTATTAAATAATAATTTAAAGAATGATACTCAACAAAATTTTAAATTATAAACTTTGGATGGAGTGTCCCCTATAATGTGATGACCATCATTATCTAATATCAGCCATCAACAAACACCGACTTCTATCATTACCATCACTATTGTCCTCACTTTTGGAGTGAAGATTGGTCACTCCCATCCTAGGTCTAGGATTCTTCTAGACATTTAAGTTTCTTTAGTGCCAGGACACTTCTAGTAGTTATGAGGACACTAAATCCAGGTCTGAAGACTTATAAGGCATGACCCTAGGTCTAGAGCTTATCTTATGACAAGTGGGCTTCACCTACCCTAAGGCCCAAACCAACATTCATACCCATCAATTCATTTAAACCTATACCAAATGATTAAAACCTCAATCCCATGCCAATCAATTGACCTTGATTGAATTTGATTTCCAATCCAAATTACAAGCCAAATTAATTTGAATCTTAACCCAAGTTAACCCACTTTAATCCTATAGCTCCATTCAAACCAATTCAAGTAAACTAAACTCAATTTAATTTTCTAAATCATTATAATTATCTAATGGATCATTTCAAACTATTCCAAGACTTGCAATCAAACCAATTAAATCAATTAGACTTAATTAGCCCAAGTTAGCATATTTGGCCTAAAAGGTTCAAATGAGCTAAAACCCAATCAATCCAAAATCAATTTTAGTCAAAGCAGCTAATTAACTTCAAATTTATCATTGAATATATTCCAACTATCTATAACTTCAATTAGTCCAAATTGACTTGACCAATCCACTTAACCCAAAGTGACCTAAAAGGTTCAATTAGACCAAACTTTAATCAAACTACCACTGCATCAAATCAAGCTATCCAACCTCTTCATTAATGATTGTAGGTCACTATTGAACACTCCACTACAATCAATTAAACCTAACCAAGCCAATTTGCTCTCTTGACCCAAGTTGACCCAATTTGACCTAAAGGGCCAAATTGGAATTGGACCAAATCAAGTCCTAAACCATATTGGTTGAAACCAATGCTTCAAATCAATCACCAATTGGATATTGGACATAATCCAACCTTTAATTGGACCCAACTTGGTCATCCTAGACCTACTTAGCCCAATTTGATCTAAAAAGTCAAATTGAATCAAATCACTCTCTGACCCAAATTAATTCATTTCTCCCAATCAATCACTAATGATCAATTGAACATGGACCTAACCCAAACTCAAGCCAATTTGACCAATTTGGTTAAATTGGTCTGCATGATCCATTTGACCCAAATTAAACTGTATGAACCAAATCAAATAAATAGGACAAAATCTCCATTTGGAAGGGTTCTCCACCTCCCCACTCCTTGGCAGCTATCTTTAGCCCATCTAGGACAAAGGACCACTGACCCAACCTAACTCAATGTTATTGGGTTCATCCTTTGGCCAAGAGAAGGTGAGGTCACCCATGGGCAACCATTGGTCCACCTAAGAAGGAGTGTGCACTCTATGACAACCCACTACACTCCCTCATCCTCTCACACACATCCACCTTAGCAGTCCTCTGCCACCTCTGGCCTCCTACGCCATCTGAGCAACTACCAAATGCTAAGCCAATCTCAGCCCTTGGTTTGGTTGGGGAGGAGAGTATACTCCTCCCCATCCATTCAAACTCAGCTGACACCTTCTTCAGAGCATTCTGAGCAGTCCCCAAGTTTTCCCCGTGCACCCCATTGCTAGTGAGACCAAGATTTACCCAAGCCCGAGAGCCTTTTCCATCCATCCTCATCAAAACTTCATGAAATCCAAATTAACTCTTCCCACACATTGCCTAAGCCTCGATGAATGAAAATGAATCAATTCTCGATTGATTCGATCATAGAAAGGCATCCCTAAATTAACTCTAGCAACTTCCGTTGCGGCGCTTGGTCCACAGACGAAATGACGAGGAGGCAGCTCGAGATCTTCTCAATAGGGCTTCATCTCTTCAAGATGAATCTACCTCTATCAATGAACCGCCAGTCTCTAGCTCCAGTGTGATAAAAAATTTGGCAACCGTACATTTGGCCACTAGGTGTTGATCTTCTATGAAATAAAATATTATTTCATGTGACCATAGGATCTCCTTAGATCTCTTCCCTGATCATTTGGATTTAATTCTACAGTTAAATGAGCTCTGGCAAGCTTGAATCGAGCGGCGAAAGGCAAACGGTGTCTGCCTTCCTGCACTCAGAGGATGACGGATCACCGTCACCGGTTGTCCATTCTGCTTGATTAGAACGAACGACCGTAATTAATCATGCTACAAATCTTGATTTAAGCCCTTAGTAATCACTGCATTAATCCTGTATGTTCGTTCTGAGATCGGACAACTGAGACGAAACTACGTCCATCACTGCTAAGTCAGCAGCAACATTACGTTTTAAATAACCAATACCGCGGTGCCACATGGAAAGCATTGTCGCATCAGCATTCATGTCGATACGATAGTTTTAATAATTTAATTCAGTTTAAAAATATAAATAAATAGATATAACTTCAAAAAATCATAACTAATTATATAAAAATCTAAAAAATACAAATAAATCTATTTTAGAAAGGTTAGATAGAGGAGAATTTAATAAAAATAAAATTCCAAATTAATATTTAATGAATAGTATTTAATTAAGATTTGAAGCATAGGCTAATTATCATAATTAAGACCAAATTACTTGCTAATTAATTCTAAATTTGGCATGTTGATTCTAGGGGATGTCCTTTACCTCCCATACTTTTCTTGAAATTATTTATCATGTGGTTTGAGAAATCCTAAAATTTCAATTCAAATTATCCTCTTTAATTAGTTTAATAATTATTAAAATTAATGAACAACAAAATTAAATAATTAAAGTTAATAAATTATTGAAAATAATGGGGATAACATGGGAATTCATTAGGATCCCTTCTCCTAATGGTTTCCAAATGTATTTTCTTAAAGGGTTTAATTAATATGTTTAATAATTAAGGGTAAATTAAGGAAAATTAACAATGAATTATGAATGAAATCAATTTAAGTAACTCAAGTACAACCCATTAATCCCTTTTGTATTTGTTTACATAAAGTCGTTAAAAAATTATGATTTTCCTGTTGGTATGAAAAAATCATAAGAGTATTTATCTTAAATCTTTTCCTTCTTTCATTTGATTAGTTCTTAAACATGAGCCTAATTGCATTAGATCTTTTTAAGTGCATTACAAATTTTATTTTTCTAAAGTATATCATTGAAGGTTCATGTTTAAGTAGTTAATTAAATTAAAGAATCTTAGGAAGGGTGATCAAATTGATATAAATAATAGTGAACTTAATTAATCATAAAATACATCTAATGTTCTTCCTTTAACATATTAAATAACCAACATGGGATGGAGTGAATTCTAAGCATTGTTTCTCCTCTTTAGGTTTTCAACAACTCGATATTAAAATTAAGCATTAAATAAAATTTGATTAGATTTAAGGGATGCTTATCTAACTTGATTGTCCTTAAGTTCTAATGAAATCACTTATGTTGTAGGGTGATATTCAATTACTTTCTTTCAAATTATCATAAATGTGCTTCATGTATTCATATTTTAAAACTAAAGAATATGATTATATTTAAATTGTATGAGTTAAACAAATGTTATCATATGGTGTGGTTGTTATCATTAGTAAATCTCATACTATTTTGAAACCATATGTTAATTTTGAATCTTAAATCAATGTTTATTGTAAATAATTAATTATGCAAAAAAAAAAAAATATTCATTTACTTGTAATTAAAAGTTGGTAATTGATGATTTTATTCCTATGTTCATACTTATGTATTCATGTATTTGAATCAAAAAGTATATAGTATGGACATCCCGAGAATTAGAATATTTGAGTAGCCTCAAAGTGGTCTTAGATAATCTCACTTTCTTGGTTTAACAATGACACATACTTATTTAATTTCATTTATGTGTGTCCATATATTAGAACATAAAGTAAAACTCTTTTCTTTTTGATATTAAGCTTTATATAAGTAAAAGATATTATTACACAACCTTTTCATGATTTTATTTCTATGTCTATATATATGCTTATGTGTATTTAAATTGACAAGTATATAGTCTGGATATCCGAGAACACGAGGCTTTAAGTAGCCTCAAGGAGGTCTTAGATAATCTCACTTCATTGGCTTAACAATGGAATATACTCGCTTAAATTCCTTATACATATTTGCATATGCTTAAATATGAGATGAAACCCCATTTTTCTATCAAATTCATGCATCAACTTTCATTAAGTATATAGAAATATGAATACTTTAAATGTATATATATATATATATATATATATATATATATATATATATATATATATATATATATATATATATATATATATATACTAAATCAAATCAAACATTAAAGAAACTAAAAAAAGGAAAGAATGTGGATATTATTGATAATAAAAGGAAGTAGTGGAGTATTATTCATGTGATGGTGACTCAACTTCATTGGTCTTAAGATACCTTTCATGTTTTGATAAGATTCATTAAGGTTAACCTAAACTTAGGTTAAAATAAAATTCATGAAGGGTCTCTTAAAAAGTTAAAGTAATAATGATCTACCTTTAGAAATCAAATTAGATTAGGGTTGTGGTATTTTAATTTGGAGCTGTAGGAACACGACGTAGATCTTAGAGAGTACTTATTGAAGTGATCGGGTGCTACATTAAAGTATGATGTACTATCTCGAAAGATAGAAATATCACCTCACAATAGACCTGATCACCTAATATGGACTCGTAAGGCAGATGGGTCTACATATGTACCAGAGATCTTTCCCACACTTTACATAGAGCAGTAAAACAAGATTTATTTTATATTGGGTTCTTTAGTTCTCTATGAAAACAAGCTTCCATAGTTAATTACTTTTCAAGATATGAGAATTTTCTAAGAGTACTCTCGATTAAAGTAGAAATAAGTATCTCCAAAGATTTCAAAGATAGACTATCAAAGGAGTGAGTACTTTTGGAAATCATGTGGGAAAGTTCAAATATAAAGACTTATTTACCGATTTTAAAGGAGACTGAATATGTGGTGTTTTAATTTCGAGCCATAGGGACACCATGCAGATCTTAGGGGACACTTACTGAAGTAATTAAGTACCACATTAAGGTATGACATATCATCTCGAAAGATAGAAATATTATCCTACAATAGATCTAATCACCTAATAAAGACTCATAAGGTAAATGAGTCTACATATATACTAGAGATCTTCCCCTACTTTACATGGAAATGCAAAGCAGGATTTATTTTATGTTGGGTTCTTTAGTTCCCTATGGAAATAAGCTTCCATAGTTTATTACATCTTAGAAAATAAGAATTTCCTAAGAACACTCTCGATTAAAGTAGTCAATAAATATCTCCAAAGATTTCAAAGTTAGACTATTACAGGATGATGTATTTATGAAAATAAAATAGGGGAGTTAAAATAGAAAGACTTATTTACTAATTTCAAAGGAAGATAAGTAAGGAGCATCCAAGATACTATGAAGCCTAGTGAATGCTCTAGTATATCCTATAATGAGGCTTTACATATTAGAAAGAGAGAATTTACTTTGTATTTAAGTTGGAATCTTATTAGAATGCTAGAACTTATAGTCCATCAATACAAGATTATAGAAATGCCTAAGAGATGAGGACTTATACTCATAGCCTGAAGGAAATAAGTAGCCTCAGAATCAAAATTTAAGATGCTTTAGCACTGTTGACCTTAATTTTAGAATGAGCTCTCAAACTCTCCATCTTAGACATAAGTTTCCTTTTAGACTTTAAGAGTTCTTTAGTCTTAAGACATATGTAGTGATTAGGTGGACACTCAACCTAGCCCTAGAGACTTAGAAGAGTTAGCCATAGGAATAAGTCTTGCTTTAGAGGTGTTAAGAAATTTGCCTACCCTTAGCTTGCACAATTCCTCACTTTCCTTCGTTCAAGTCAAACTACAAATCAACCTTAATTGATTTTCTCCAAATCCAAATCAACTCCATATGATCAAAATCCATGATTGAAATCCATGATTGAAATCTACGATTGAAACCCATGATCAAAACCATCAAAATTCCTAAGTCCAAATTTTCCTAAGTCCTTAATCTTCCCTTAAGGACTTAACCAAAATCATGATCAAAACCAATTCAAATCTTTGAGATTTTTTCATAATTCATTTATATTCTCATTTATATTCACATATATAAATGAAATATAAATTCAAACCAATCAAACAAAACTCAAAATTTAAAATCAATTCATAAAAATTTTCCTAAGTCCTTTAAATTTTTCTTAAAGGACTTATCCAAAATATTAATAAAACCAATCCCAAATCATGGAATTTTCTCAAAACTCATTTATATTCACATATATAAATTAAATATAAATACAAATCAATAAAATTAAATGCAAAAATTAAATTCCCAATTTAAAATTTTCCTAAATCCTTTAAATATTTCTTTTAATGGAATTAGCCTAAATCATGATCAAATCAATTCAAATTCATGGGATTTTCTCAAAACTCATTTATATCCTCATTTATATTCACATATATAAATGAAATATAAATATAAATCAATCAAACCAAATTCAAAAATTCAAATTCCGAACTCCAAAATTTTGCTAAGTCCTTTAAATCCTTCTTAATGGGCTTAGCCTAAGTCATGATCAAATCACTTCAAATCCTAGAAATTTTCTCATGATCCATTTATATTCTCATTTATATTTACATATATAAATGAAATATAAATTTAAAAAATCAAAACCTATCGCAAAAATCAAACTCAAATCCACTTAAAAAATTCAACCTAAGCCTTTTAAGCCAAAATCTTGAACTTAGCCAAATCAACTTCAAATCAAGCTAAACTCTTGATTTTCCTTAATGATTCAATCAACCCTACAATCATGAATTCATATAGAAATCCAAACCTCAATTACTTAATCAAAAATTAATTCAAAAAATCAAACCCCAAATCCTTTCATGTTCACCCTTTGAATATGAATTATTAAATGCATCAAAACCCATTTGACTACAAACCACTTGTAAATGGATTTATATTTCAATCATAAGTCCATATACAAGTTCAATCAAACTTAAATCAAGTTTTGACCAAGCCATTTGACCCACTTAGGCTCATTTGACCCAAAGTGACCTAAAGTACCCTGATGAGCCAAATTCTAATCTTAACCAAATTAGATTGAACCAAACTCACCTATGCCTCTCATCATGATCAACAATCATCATGGGATGATCAATCAATCAAATTAGGTCAAACCAAGTCAAACCTAAGTGTAGACAAAGTCAACACTTAGCCCAAAATGAAACCTAACATAGCCAAATTTTATCATAGGCCAAATTGTTTGAAATGATTGATCTAAATTCATTCATGACCCATGTTTGAACTTGACCAAACCAACATTTGAGCCTAACCTAGCCCAATTGACCACTTGACCAAGTTGACCTAACTTGACCTAAAAAGTCAAAATGTGTCAAAACTTGATCTAAGCTAAATTGATTGAAACCAATGGGTCAATTTCATTCCAAATCACTTGTAGAACTTGACCAAAGCCTCAATTGGCCAACTAGACCCAACCTAGCCCAATTGACCTTAGACCCGACTTGACCTAAAGGGCTCATGTTGAGCCAAATTTGAACATAACCAAAATTGATTAGAAATAAAGATACCAATCCACTCCATATGACTAACCTAACCTAAACCCTTGACCTACCTCAAATAGGTCAAATAGGTCAACTTGACCCATTTGACCTAAATGAAGTCATATGAGTCATATTCAAACTATACCAAATTTAATCAAACTAAAGCCACCACAATATTTCAAATAGTCATATGAACTTGATCCAACCTTTGATTTGACCAAATTTGACCAATTGGTCAACTTGACCCAAGTTGACCCATTTTTATCTAAGTGGGTCAACATGAGCCAAACTTTATCAAATGAATTCCAAATCTCATGAAACTTGGCCAAACCTAGTTTCTCCACATACCCAACATATCCAAATTGAAAAATTAGCAAAATGACCATTCTACCCCTAGTCGATAGAGCAAATTTTGGCTTAATCCAAGGGTAATTAGGTTATGCCATCTTCATATCCACTTGGTACCTCCCTAATAGCTCAAAGAGACCTAATGAAGAGTGGTGCACCTAACCCCAGGGGTTTGGGTCAGCTCAATTGGCCCCAAGGATAAACCCGACCCCATGGGTCAAATTAGCTCATTTCAAATCCCTCTTCCACTCAATTTCAAGCACATGAGAGGTTGGCAATCCACTCAAGGCCTCAGATTGACCATGTCCAAAGAGCTAACTGATCAAACAAACTCTCCATTATGATCAATTGGATCAAAATGGCAATGAAGCTTGCGGTCGTCCAATCCTTCAAGGGGGAGATATACACCCCCTAATTCAATTCAAATTCATCATTCCTCAATTCGATCAAGCCCTAGAGAGTGTTAGGAAAGATCAGAGAGCCTTCCTAAGAATTCTAAGAGGGAATTGAATTTGAGATTGCTTGGTTTTCTCCATTGGAAAATAGGGGAGCTCACTTGAATTTCCAACTTTCTCCACACTAAAAACCACTCCAATTCCTTTGGCACACTTCCTCTAAGGACCAATCTGAGCACACTCAACCTTCCATTTGAGTTTCGATAGCAAGGAGAGGAGTAATTGGATCAAAGCCGTAAGAGACATCAAGTGGTGTTGGTCCATAGAGCTATCCACTCAACCCCGAGGCCTAAGAATTTCAACAGAGCTTCGTCTCCACTAGACGAAGCTACCTCATCGATCTTGAGCACCGGTGAGGTATGGAATTTTTCGACCACCTAGCATAGGAGGTGTTGGTCTTTTGTGAAAGGAATTTTTAATTCATGCAAATTCCACTATTAGATGTGTTCCTTAAAGGCTTCAGATGGTGTGGGTACAGTTTTGTTTCAATCCGAGCTCAATTGAGCTCATCTTCCATGGCGTCTGTGAGCCTGGGGAAGATCTTGACCATCCATCCATGCATTTTCGATGGATGGTTAAGATTATTCCCACATTTAGAAATTCATTTATCTCCTTTAAAATCACGGGGAGATCCCCGACCGTCCAATCTTTGACCGGACGGTAGAGATCAAAGCGTGTCCCACTGCTGCACCGCCTTTTGGATGTGATGTTTAAGTGGGATGCTCACCGCGCGATGCGTGTAAAGCACTAACTGTCACTATCACGCATTGCACTCTGAGCTGAGGGATTAGTTAGGATGCTTAATTAATTCTAATTAATTTTCTGATCTACTAAAAATCATCTCTCTCTCAATAAAATTCAGAAAAATATGAAATAAATTTCTATGGAAAGATAATTTAACCTAGAATATTTTTAAAATAATTTCAATGGATTTTGAGTTATGCTTTTCTCTGATTTTAAGTTTTATTGGTAATTTTATTTTTCTAATTACCTCTTAATTAAACCTTTGATTAATCCCAAACTTCTTGGGTATATTTTAGGGGATGACTTCTGCTTCTTTCAATTTTCTTGGGATTTATTAAAGGCCTAATTAGGAGAATTGAAAATGTATTTTCTAATTACCCTCCTTATGTAATTAAGGATAATTAAGGTGTGATTAGCATTTTTAATCCATGATTAGAGTTGATTAAGGTCAGATCCAGTGGATAAGAGGTTTAGAGAATAATTTTGGGGTATTTTCCCTAAGCTCCCTTTCCTTTTCTTAATCCTCTCTTAATTAAGGGTTAATCCATTAATTATCCCCTTAATTAATTTCTTAAAATTCTAAAAAAACTTGGGTTGATCTAGGGTTTAATAGCCTAAGTTCAATTAAAGAAATCAAAACCCAATTCATATGTGTGAAGGAGTGTTTTAAAATTACTTAAGCTAAACCCCTTAGCTTAATTAACTATTAATTGTGAGCCAAATTGCATTAGGCCCCTTTTTTTCCTAGGTGCATTGCAAATTTAAATTCCTTGTCAGCTTTTATGTCATATAATTGGCTCATAATTATTTGGTTAACTTTGTTAAGGTGGTATATGTAAAGGTTAATTAATTTCTTATTTCACACCATAACCTAATTAATACAAAAAAATGAATCTAATCATCTAAAACTTAAACACAAATATCAAACACATGTGGTAATCGGTTAGGAATAACAAACTCAATTCACCTTTTCAAAATTAAATCAAACTCCAAACTAAACAAAAATCACATTGAATACACTTTGATTTATTTTAAACTTTCTTATTCTATAAGAATGTCTTTAGGATTTAATTAAATTGAATTTGTTCACATGCTTTTAATGCTTTGAGTTTCCCTCAACATGTTAAATTTGTATGCCATGTGGTTTCATTTCATTCATTATTTTCAAATTGAAATTATTTACTTTATGTCAAATGTGTTGGCTAAAATTATAGTGGCTATTATCACTACTAAATTCAAATTATTTTCAAAATATATAAATCACTGTATATTATATTTTAATTATAACCTCGCATGTGAATAAGATATAAGAGTGCGTTTAGTATAGGTTTCCCTTCTCGTTTATGTTGGTATAGTTTTGAATAGGAATTGGTAAGATGTATGGTTCATTTGAAAATAACCTAACACTTATCTAATTCCATATCCTATTCATTCTTATGCTATTACCTAAGAATGGTTACCTATACTTGCACACATAAATTGCATAAACAAAATGAATCATTTAATACAATTTTTGGATTCTTGTTTTCCATTTCATTTCTTATATATATATATATATATATATATATATATATATATATATATATATATATATGTTTGTATTTAAGGAAAGTAATATATTATTCTGGACAACCCCGAGATTGTGAGGCTTTAAGTACCCCTAAGTAGGTCTTAATCTTACACCTTGGTTAACAATGGCGTTGCACTCACTTATGCCTTTCTTACTTTCATGTGTGCATGCGAAAAATTGGATAAAGAAACCCTTTTCTACTTAAAGATAATCATGCATCTTAATCTTCTAAATTTTCTTAAATGGATTAGTTAGCATGCATCATAAAGTATGTTAAATATTCTCACTTGTATGTATGGATATGCTTAGGACTCATTCATATGCATATTATACATGTTGGGAAAGAAATGAAGTGATGTGTGCTATGTAAATTTAATTCATTTTATTTAATCTTAAAATACTTTTCTTTTTGAATAGGTTTGTTTAGAGTTCATCTAAACTTAGGATTAATTAAATGATTTAATTAAAATATTTACTAACTAAAATTAAAAATATGAATCTACTTTAAAAAACTATTTAGATTAGGATAGCAAAGAGAAGTTCTCTTCTCTTTCCCCCCTCATCATAACTTAGTAATTAATTATAGGATTTATTTAAACCAAAGAAAATATGAAATAAAATCAACCCAAAATAATTAAACAACTTAAATGAAACCCCCCTCTAAGTTGAACATGTTTTCATACATAGAAAATTTGAACCTAAAGCCATAGCTACGCATACCACACAAGCCTTCAAAGTACACACATTAACCTAAGTCACCACTTCTAGCTTTAGGTTAGGGCGATGTATGGTTTGATGTCTTATTTTATTTTGTGATATATATTTTTGACTGGATGTCAGGATGTATGCTCATAGTATGAATATTAGGACACTCTTAGTCTAATCATTATTTTCTGTATGGGATTGTGCTTAAAGGGCGCTATCATGAATAAATATATAAATGATTTTGCTTGCACATGCTTTATACCCCTAAGCATAATCTAATAGGCCAGGTGGACTTAGTCACCCATGTGTGGGGTGATAAGTCCAATATACATGCTTGAGATTTGTATGATTTATTTTAGCTAACCTTTATTTTGCAGGTGTTAGTTAGATTCCCATTCTTTTCCTTTTCATATAAATTTGTTCAATTAAGATTTTGGAATGATTGTTATGGGGATTAGGATGAACATTGGTCATAAGATCTTATCTTATGCACCATGTGAAGCCTTGGAGCATCTACCTTCCAACCATCCAAAAGATGGAATCAAAGAAGAAAAGAAAAAAAGTAGCAAGAAGAAAAAAAGAAAGAAGAAATGAAGCTTGAAGATACCATAACAATGAATTCATTTGCTTAATTGTAATTTAATTCATTTGTAATCTAAGTTGTATAAGGGTAGAGCTCAGCTACCCAATTTGATATTTTCAGATTTATGCGATGACGCCCAACCACAACGGCCTCTTATTCTTTTTTCGATTAACTTTATAAATTGATTGATGATTTATTTAGCTTGTGCATTAAGTGGCAAATTTTTCCTAGTTTCTTCCTTACTTTATGTATAGCCTGGATGTGGATTAGGCTCTTTAGGGAAAAATAGATCTTTTACCAAACTTAACAACTCAAAATTAAAATAAAGAACTCATAACCTCACCTAAAGCTTAGGTTTAAAATTAAGATAAAAGAATTAGTAACCCCTTAGCAAGATAAGTATTTATTTTATAATATCATGCAAAAACATATCTTATTTCACTCTTTATTGGAGGGCTTTCACCTTTGTCAGAGAAACTTGGCTTGACCTTTGAGAGCCATGGTGGAAACTCACTTCCTCCTTTCTCATTGATTTTGGCCAAATACTTTATTTCTATGCATTAAGCATATAAATTCTATTAGCCTGAGTTAAAATAATTGTCTAAAAATAAAAATAAAATAAAATTTGAATTGCATTAGATTTAGGTTATTTGAAGCATGCCCTTTACATGATCGAGTCTCTTTAGAGAGTGAGTTTAAGGACTTAGTCTCTTTCTAAATAAATAACAACCTAGCTATCTTGCATAAGCATAATGACTTGCCTATATATATTTAAAATTATAGGAGGAGTTAGTTGGAGGCCACCCCAGGCGGTTGTAAGTCCAAGCTATCGGGTAGTTTGTTCTCTCTTGTGGAGGAAAACTAATTACCCATTTTCGTCTTAGATTTAGGTTATGCTTTTGTCCCTCATAAAAGCTCTCTAGATTTAGGTTCTGAGGTTGCTTCTCCCCTTTGTGAGCCATAAGCATAAATCTTCACCTCTTAGGCATTTCCTTGATCTATTGTTAAGGAATCATAAATCCTAAATTTCTAATGAAAAATTCAACTTAAACAAACTAAATCAATTTCAAAGATGTAAAGCCCAACTACATGATAGTTTGAGATGCTCGTTAGATTTCTTAGCATCATGGGCATCTCCTTCTCATCTTCTATTTTGGCTTCGATAATAACTCTCTCTTGATCAATCTCATTTGATCTTCAAAAATGAATCAATCGATTGATAGTATTTTCCTTTCAAAATCTTTGAAGATAACTATCATTTACCTTAATCAGAGTTTTCCTAAGGAATCTCCATTCCCTAGGATGTAATTAACTATGGGGGCTTGCCCCTGTAGGAAACTTAATGAACCCGATTTAAAATAAACCTTGCTTTACTTTTCCATGTAATGTAGGGGAAGAATATCTGGTACATATGCAGACCCATCATTCTTAGGAGTCCTTATTGAGGTGATTATGTCCATTAAAAGGTAGTGACTTCTATCTGTCGAGATAGTACACTATTTTCTTTATGATGTACTCGATCAATTGAATAAGTACACCTATGGATCTGCATGACATCCTAAAAAGATGAATTTTTATATGCTTTCCTCTTCATTTCTCCCCACAAATTTGAAGGTGACTCCCCTATAGAAATTTTTAACCAACAAGCACAAGCTAAAAGCATGACTTAAATCTAATCGAAAAAATGGGACACAATGGTTTACCTCCACAAGAGGGGATAAACTAATCCTGACTCTTCTAGACTTACAATCGCCTAGAGTGGCCGCCATCTAACACCTCCTATGCCTTAAAATTATGTAGATCAGTCTTATGTATATGCAAGATGGCTAAGATATTATTTAATTAGGAAGAAAGCTAGAATCCTTAACTCACTCCCTACGAGACTAGATCATGACTGGCATGAAAACATGACATAGACTAATGAAAAAATTTACAATCTTTTTATACCATTTTGACACATTCATTTCGGACTAAAGCTTGGGATAATAATGCATTTATGCATGATGAAATAGAATTGTGGGCTAAATCAGCGGGAGGAAATGCTCTCCACTACAAGGTGTCACCCTCAAAAGTCAAGCATATCCCCTATCATGATTTGACCCCTTTCATCTCTATCCTAAGTTGTTCTCTAAAGATATATTATTATGACTTTGATTACTTTAGTGAATGACTTATCAAATATTTTTATTAAACCTAAGTTTGGGTTAATCTTAAGGATTCTTATTCAAATATGAAAGGCATCCTAAGATTAATAAAATCGAATTAATATCACATGGATAACATTCCATTTTTCCTTTTCATCATCAATAGCATACACATATCTTTTATTTTATTATTCATAGTATTTGATTTAATACACATATCTATACATGTAATATATATATTTGCATTTTGGCACACTTCATTGATCGTTAATGCATGTATTTTGGTAGAAAAGAAAGATTTCATCCCTTAGTTAAGTATAAATACACATGTATTAGAGTTCTAAGCAAGTACGTGTCATTATTAAATTAGGAAAGTGAGATTATCTAAGACCTCCTTGAGGCTAGTTAATGTCTCGTGTTTTCAGAATGTTCAAACTATATACTTACAAACTTAAATACATGTAAACATATACATATGCATGGGAATGAAAATTATGTAAAGATTGTATAATAACAAATCCTTTATTCATTTAAAGCAAAGTTCTATCCCAAATTCTAGCACATGCACACACATGAATGAAAACTAAGCAAGTACGTGCCATTGTTAAACTAGGGAAGTGAGATTATCTAATACCTCCTTGGGGCTACTTAAAGCCTCGTGTTCTCGGATGTCCAGATTATATACTTGCTAATTTCAAACATATGTAAACATACATATGAATCATGAAAATAGAACAATCCTTTACCATGTTTAAATCATAAGTAAATGTAAATTTTATTTAATATTTGTAGCCGACATTAACTTAATTTTTTATCATTAGCTTATAGTTTAGAAAATAACTTGGGATTTATTAGTGATAATAGCCACACTATATAGTAATATTTATCCAACACATGCAACCTATATATAACCATATTCTTTTGATTCTTTTTGAAAACATGAATACATGACATAAATGGCATGCAAATTTATGATGATTAAGAAGAAATGACTAAACATTGCCATATAATACATTCAATTACATTAATTCCTAAGGACAATCAAGTCAAATAAATATTCTTTAAGAACAACAAAAGTTTTTATTAGATTTGATTTTGGTGTTTGAATTATTAAAACTTAAAGAGGATAAATGACACTTGGTGTTTGCCCCATCCCACATTGGTGACTTAATATATTTAAGGAAAGTGATTAAGTAAGTTTCATGGATTGATTAGGTTCAAGCCATTAATCAATTAATTTAATTACCCTTCTCTAAGCTTCTTTAATTTAATTAATTACTTAATCATGAGCCTCCAATGATATGCTTATGAGAAATTAAAATTTGCAATGCACCTAAAGGGACTTAATGCAATTAGGCTCATGCTGAAGAGTTAATTAGATTTAAGGAAGGAAATAATCTAAGTTAAGTACTCTTATGATTTTCCCACACTAATAGGTCGACCATAAATTTTTTCATGACTTTATGTTATTAAACACATAAAGGAGAACCCATGTTATGTTTGAATTATTTGAACCAATCATTAGTTTAATTTGATTTTATCTTATCATTAATTTTTCCTAATTAATCTCTAATTATTACATGTGTTAATTAACCCTCCTAAGGAAATGCATTTAGAAAAATAATTAGGAAAGAGGTCTTAATTATTTCCTCTCATCATTCCCACTATTTATAGTGATTAATTATCAATAATTATTTAATTTTCACTATTTAAAATTTTTAACAAATATTAGATTGATTAATGAGGGTAATTAGGATTTAAAACTTCAATTTCCTTAAGTTTCATGGCCAATAATTCCAAAAAAACTATTGGAGGCACGGACATTGCATGAAATCATCGAACCAAATTCGGGATCAATTAGCCAAGTAATTAAGCCTTAATTAATGTAATTAGTCGAAGCTTCAAACCTTAATTAAGTATTGTTCACTAGACAAAAATTATAGATTTTATTTTTCTTAGATTCAGCTCTTTCTAACCTTTATAGAATGGGTTTATTTATATTTTTTGGATTTTCTACAATTAGTTATACTTTTTTCAAGTTATAGCAATGTAATTACATTTTTAATGCTAAATTAATCACTTAAACCGTCGGTGCCATGTGGACATTGATGTGGCTACGCTTTCCACATGGCGTTGCTATTTTGGTTGATTAAACAGTCCAACACAGCTACTGACTGTGCGGTGGTGGATGCAATTTTTTCAAGATCGTCTAATCTTAGATCAAATGGTTGAGATTAATCTCGTGATTTTGAAAGGATTAAATCAAAAATTCTAGCACAATTAATCACGATCGTCCATTCTAATCACACGAAGCGACAATCAGTGATTCATCATCCCCCGGGCACCGGAAGACGGATGTCAGACCACCGATCCGTCGATAGAGGTAACTTCGTCTTGAAGAGAGGTAGTCCTGTTGAGAAGATCCTGAGCTGCTTCCTCGTCGATTACTCTATGGACCAAATACCGCCACAATGCTCACCAAGTTGGTCTATGGATGCCTTTCGATGATCGAATCATTCAGGAAATGATTCATTTTGATATGCAAGAGGTAAGGGTGTGGAAAGAGTTACTTTTGGTTTAGTGGAGATTTTGGAAGAATGGATGGACGGGGCTGTCGGGTTCGCACAGAGGTTGGTCTTGTTGGCCATGGAATGCATGAGGAGCTTGGGAGAAGGTCTCCGACTATGTGGAATGCTCTAAGGAAGGTGTCTATGAAGTTTGAATCCTTGGGGAAGAGTATACTCTCCTACCCAACTGAACCAAGGGCTGAGATTGGTTCAATCTTTGGCAATCGTCTATTTGGGGTAAGTGGTCAGAGGTGGCTGAGGGTGAGAGGCTGATTGAGTGGAATGGGCTGGCATGGGGTGTACAACCCTCCTTAGATAGACCAATGGATTGCCATGAGTGAACTCACCCTATCATGAATAAATTCTGAGCCCACAACCATAGGTTAGTTTGGGTCAGTGGTACTCTTGTTCAAGAAGAGCCAAAGGTGGCTACCAAGGATGAAGAGGGTGGAGAACCCATCCAAATGTGGACTTTGCCCTAATTAGGTTGCTTGGTTCAATGGGTTTGACCTAAACTGAGTTCACCATGGGTTGCATCCACTTAAGCAGGCCCATGGTGATCAAAGGATGAGTCATGCCAAGTTTGGATTGGTTTGGACTTAGTTTGGTTGGGTTTGGCTCAATTTGATCCATCTGGGTCAATTTGGGTTCAATTGGGTTAAGTTGACCAATTGGTCAAATTGGGTCAAACCAATAGTTTTGGTGAGTTCAAGTGGTCATTTGGAATGCATTGGTGAAATTAGTTTGATCTAATTTGAAGTGGATTTGGTTTTGGTTCATTTGGGTTCATTAAGGCCAAATGGGTTAAGTAGATAAATTTGGTCAAATTGGCCAAATTAGTTTGAATGAAGGGTTGGTTTATGTTAGATTGATCATTTGGAAATGATTGTAGGTTTTGGTTTAAATTAATTTGGATTATAGAATGATTTGGCTCAATTTGACCCTTTAGGTCAAATTGGGCTAAGTGGGCTAATTAGGTTAGGTTGGCCAAATTAGGTTTAATTAATGATTGTAAGGTGTTAAATATTCAATTTATCATTAGTTAGAAGAATTAGTTTCAATCAATTTGGTTTAGAATTTGACTTGGTTCATTTTGCCCTTTAGGCCAAATTGGGTTAACTTGGATCAAGTGATCAAATTGGTTTGATTTGATTATTTTGATTACAAATGTTGGAGGAGTTTGAAATAATATATAGAATGGTTGGAGTGATTGAGAAAATCAAACTAGATTTAAATTGTTTGAATGGGTTTGGGTTGGGTTCATAGGATCATGGTGGAGTTAACTTAAGTTAAGGTCTAAGCTAATTTGGCTTGGAGCTTGGATTACAAAACAAATTCAGGTGAGGTTAATTTAATAGGCTTGAGGTTGGTTGTATTTCATTTATATGGGTTTAGGTTTGGATGAGTGAGTAGACAAGGGCCTCAATTTTGGCCATATGATGGGTAGAACCTTATTTGTCCTAAGGCATATCAGGGGCTTAGGGTATACCTCTTAAGTCTCTAGGCTTGGGTTTAGTGTTCTCTTAGTCACAAGAAGTGTCTTATCACTGAAGAAATCCAAGTGACTAAGAGGTTCTTGAGTCTAAGATGATAAAGGTTAATCTCACTCCAAAAGTGAGGTTAATAAAAGGACCCTCAATAGGTGTGGTGTAACTGGCAAGGCACACCGCACATATTGGCATTGATTGAGATGATTGACAACACCTGGAGAGGTCACGAACACTAATGATGACTATCCATACCTAAGTGGAGAGGTAAATAGAATTATAGACCCTAATGATGCAATTCATTTTATGCCAAGGGCATAAGAGAATTAAGTAGATTTGGTCTGACTCTTTGAGAATTGGTTTCAAGCCAAGGACACGAGGATGAATTCACTGGGGATTACATATGAATTTGGTTGGATTATAGTTTGATTTACGCCAAGGGCATGAGTGAGGGCCCTGTTAAAAGCAAAAGAGATTTAGAGTAGAGTTGATTTGGTTCGATTGATTGGTTTAATTAATTGGTTTAGTTAATGAACTTTTGTTTGTTTAACTTTGGTGATTCGTGTTGATTTTTATTTTATATTAATTTGTTGAATGAGTGGAGATCCTATCAGTTTTTGATGGACCGTACTAAGGAGGGCCATGTGAGTATGAACCTATCTTAGATTTACCTGCCCAAAGGGCCAGTCTATTAGGCATATAGTATAGACTATCCAACCTAAGGGTTGCCCATTAGTTTGCAATGGCTATACTAGGAAGAAAGCTCGGGGACTTACATCTTCCAAAGCAGAATCATCCATCAGTGGCTCACGGATGGTAAAGATGGAGAGAGGAACAATCCCCAATGGAGTCGGTAGAAAAATATGTGGTGTTTTAATTTAGCCATAAGGACACCACACAGATCTTAGGGGGGGTACTTATTGAAGTGATTGTGTATGGCATTAATGTATGATGTACCATCTCTAAAGATGGAAACATCACCCTACAATAGACCTAATCACCTAATAAGGACTCCTAAGGTAGATAGGTCTACATATATATCATAGATCTTCCCCCTACATTACATGGAAAAGTAAAATCGAGTTTATTTTATGTTGGGTTCTTTAGTTCCCTATGGAAGCAAGCTTCTATAGTTAATTGCATCTTAGTAAATAAAAAATTTTAAAGAATACTCTTGATTAAAGTTGTCAATAAGTATCTCCAAAGATTTTAAAGTTAATTGTATAGATAATTGTATCTCCAAAGATTTCAAAGTTAGACTATCAAAGGATTATGTATTTATGGAAATCAAATGGGGGAGTTCAAATAGGTAGACTTATTTAGGGATTCCAAATGAGGATAAGCAAGGAGAATCCATGATGTTGTTGACCTCACTTTTGGAGTGAGGATTGACTCATTCTATCTTAGATTTAGGAGTCTTCTAGATACTAAGATCTTCTTAGTCATAAGATACTTCTAGTGGCTAGGTGATCACTAAACCTAAGCCTAGAAGACTTAGGAAGGCATGCCATAGGCTTATACTATGCCTTAGGACAAAGTGGACCTACCTATCCTATGGCATAGATTAAGGCCTAGGCCTTTGCACCCATGCAAAGCCAATTGAACCAAATTAATTCCAATCAAACCAAATTGAGTCCATTTCATATCCAAGCTCCAAGCTAAAATGATTTAAACCCAAACTCATCTTAATCCCATGATTCAATCCTATGTATTCAACCCAAAGCTCCCTCAATTAAGCCAAACCCAATTGATTTTCACAAAAGCACTTCAACCACTCAAATCATCATTTCAAACCCTTCTAAAACCTACAATCAAAGCAATTGATTAAATCAATCCAATAAACCTAAGTTAGCCCATTTGAATCCAAAATATCAAAATGAGCCAAAATCCAATTAAACTTAAATCAATTGTAATTAAAGTTAATAATCAATCCTAAATTAATCATTAAACTCAACTCAACTTGATTCAACCCAATCCAACTCAATTAGCCCAATCGGTCCACTTTACTTAAAGTGACCTAAATGACTAATTTTAGTCAAACCTCAATCCAACCCAAATTGGATTGAATCAGTGTATTCAATTTCTCCTATAATGATTATTGATCACCTTTGATTGTTCAATTACAATCAATTAAGCCAAACCAAGTCCAATTGGCCTTTTGACCCAAATTGACCTAAAAGGCCAAATTGGGCCAAACCTCAATCTAATCCAAATTTATTGAAATTAATGCTTCAAATCCATCATAAATTGATTATTGAACATGAACAACTCATCAATTGAATCCAATTTGACCAAGTTAACCAAATTGACCCATTTAGCCCAAATTGACCTAAAGGGTCAAATTAGTCTAAATCATTCCTAAATCTATAAATTAATTAAAATCAACACCTACAATCATCTTCAAGTCATCAATTGAACCTAAACCAACACCTAATCCAAGCCAATTTGGCCAAATTGACTAAATTGGTCAACTTAGCCCATTTGACCTATATTAACCCATATGAGTCAAATTTAAATCCACTTTAAACCAAATCAAGCCAATTAGACCTAAACATCCCAAATGGTCATTTGAACATGTCTCATCCCATGGTTTGACCCAATTTGATCCATGGGTTAACCCAACCCAATCTAGCCCAGTTTGACCTACATGGGTCAAATTGATCTAAACCCATTCAAACCAAGCCTAAACCCAACCAAACTTGGCATGACCTATCATTGGGTCTGAATTTGGTTGGATTATAGTTTGATTTATGCTAAGGGCATGAGTGAGGGCATTGTTAAAGGCAAATGAGATTTGGGGGAGAGTTGATTTGGTTCAATTGATTGGTTTAGTTAATGAACTTTTCTTTGTTTAACTTTTATGATTCGTGTTGATTTTGATTTTACATTAATTTGTTGAATGAGTGTGGACCCTATCAGTTTGCGATGGACCGCACTAAGAAGAGGTCATGTGAGCCTAGACCTGCCTTATATTTACCAGCCTAAAGGGGTAGTCTACCAGGCATGTAGTATAGACTATCCAACCTAAGGGTTGCCCAGTGATTTGTGATGGTTGTACTAGGAAGAAAGCTTGGGGACTCACATCTTTCAAATCAGAATCAGCCATTGGGGTGGCTCGTTGATAGTACAACAAGTCAAACCCAACCTAAGGCGGCTACTAAGTGAGTGCCTATGGGGGTCTTATCTTAACTTAGATAGTCGAGGTGGCTCCTATAGGGCATTTTGCTGACACTGGTTAAAAAGATAGAATGCCTACTTGGGAAGAGGTGCATTTGGTGGTCTTATCCTAATTTATAAAAAATATTATTTTATTTTTTTGTTTGTTTAGTGTGGACCCTGTTATTTTGTAATGGGCCACACTAAGAAGGAGCCATACGGGCTTTAGGCTACCTTAGGTTTCATAATCTGAGAACTAAAAATTGACAAATCGAAAATCAAAATCCAAATAAAAAATATATAAAATCGATCCAAATTAAAATATTCGGTTCAATTTGGTTTGGATTTTTGGTTTTAACTAAATAATGCACACTCCTAAGTAAACCTTACTTTATTTTATCAATCATTTATAATTGAAATTTATGAATACAAAGCTTAGATTTAAATTATTTAATTAATAACTAGTATATGATTATTGATTAGAGAGAGAAAAAAATTTGAGATTTATTAGTGATAATAGCCACTCTATATATTTATACCTTTCTACATCATGCAATTGAGTGCAGCATATTCTTTTTAAATTTAAAACATGAGTGTATGGAACTATGACATGAAAATTTATGATAATTGAAGCAAAATAATTATACATTATCAAATGACATATTTGACTTCATTAATACCAAAAGGCAATCATGTTAAATAAACACACCTTAAGCTTAATCAAAGTCTTTTTAGGATTTTAATTTTTATGATTTTGAGTTATTTAATCCTAAAGAGGAGAAGTGAAAGTTAGTGTTCAACCCATCTCCATGTTTGTTTATGAATAAGTTTAAAGAGAATTTAAGTATCTTTTATTAATTAATTATGTTTGGTCCATTACTAATCCATTTAATTATCCTATTAAATGAAATCCCTCTATTTGATCAATTAATAAGCAAGAGACCATAAATTATGATGATATGCTTGAAAAATAAAATTTGCAATGTCCTAAGGATTCTAATGCAATTAGGCCCATGTTTAATAATTAATTAAGTTATGAGAAGTTAGTTAATTACTTTCATAATTCTCCACACCTATGGAGAATCATGATTTCATTAAAGATCCTTATATTAACTAAGCACATTAGGAGGATTCAATTAGGTATCTTGATTAATCAAATTGATTATGATGATTTCACTTTTATGAATTTTATTCATTTAATTGATTAATTAATTATGTCCACTAAAGAGAATTTTTAAAAATAATTAGAATGAGGGGTCCTAATTATTACTCATAATTATTTTTATTGTCTTAGTTATTAATTAACTTTCTCTAATAAATTTCATAATTTTTTTAATTTTAATATTTATTAAATACATAAAGAGGCAATTAAAGCTTAAAAATTTGATTCTCCTAATCCACATAAGAAATTAACCCAAGAAAATTATGGGAGGCATAGGTCATCCCACATATTCAACATGCCAAATCTCAAGTTAATTAACTAAGTGATTAAGGCTTAATTAAGATAATTAATTAATACTTTAAATATTAATTAATTACTGTTCAATGGATAACATTTGGGGATTTTATTTCAGGAGGCACAAGTCATCCGATCATGATTTTACTATTGTAGTGATTTATTTTTCTGAGAATTAATCATAGTGATTAATCTCATGATTTTAATAAGAAATTTTGAGAAAATCTAGTGCAATTAGTTCTAACCGTCCATCTAATCACGTGAAATAAATGGTCAATGATCCACTGTCTTCCCGCGATGGAAGATGGACACCGTCCGCCTTTCGTCGCTCGATTCAAGCTTGTCAAAGCTCGTTCAATGGAAGATTCAACTCCAAAATGATCAAGGGGAGATTCTAAGGGGTTCCTACGGTGATATTTGCACGAAATGATAATTTCTTTCACAAAGGACAACAAATTTTATGATTTTCTATAGTTGGCCAGAAATTATCTCATCGGAGCTCAAGATTAGTGGTTCATTGATTGAGGTAGCTTTGTATTGAAGAGACGAAGCTTTGTTGAGGAGCTCGTGAGCTACCTTCCCACTGATTTCTCTCTAGACCAAGCACCATCGTGAAGCTCACCGGAGTTGGTCTTGGAGTGGGTTTTGGTTCTCAAATTGATCAAGAATTAATTTATTTTGACTCACTGGAATAAGGTGAAGGTGTGTAAAGGATTAATTTGGCTTTGGTGGAGGTTCAATTAGTTTGGACAAAATGGGCTCTCAAGATTGAATGGGGCTCGGTCTTACCGGCAATCGAAGGCATGATGGGCTCTGGGGATGCTTTGGGACTGTTTGGAATACTCTTGGGATGGTCTCTGTGATGTTTGAATTTATGAGGAGAAGTATACCCTCTTCCCCAAGAGAACCAAGTCATGGGATTGGTTCAGCCTTTAATAACCGTTTGGCCAGGGTAGGAGATTGATGTTGTGGAGGTGCTTAAGTGGCTGAGGGAGTTTAGTGGTCTGTCATGGGGTGTACACCTCTTATGAGGTGGACCAATGACCAACCAAGGGGAAGAGGCCCTCCTCTTAGTCAAGGGTTACACTTAACAGCTTTCGATTAAGTTGGGTTAGTGGGCCTATGTCCAAAGAGGGCTAAAGTTGGCTGCTATGGGCATAAAAAGTGAGTAGGTCTTCCAAATGTGGATTTTATCTTATTTGGAACCCTTGGTTCACTTGATTTGACCCAAATTGGGTTCAGATTGAGTTGAGTTCACTTGGGAAACTCAATGAGGACCTGAAGATAAGTTATGCCAGGTTTGGTTATGTTTAGCTCAAGTTGACATATATAGGTCAATTTGGATTTATTTAGGCTTAGTTAACCAAATGACCAAATTGACTTAAGAGGACTATTTGGATTATGTTTGATTGGGTATTTGGAATGCATTGGTGCAATTAGTTTGATCCAATTTAGAGTGGATTTACATTTGGCTAATATGGGTTCATTAGGCCAAACGGGTCAAGTTGGCAAATTTAGCCAAATTTGTCAAATTGGGTTGATTTAAGGGGTGATACATTTTTGATTGATCATTTGTGATTGATTGTAGGTATTGGTTTGAATTGATTTGGATTAGATTGAGTTTTAGTTCAATTTGATCATTTAGGTCAAATTGGGTCAAATGAATCAATTTGGTTAGTTTGATCAAATTGGCTTAAATTGGTGATATAAGTGTGTTCAATACTTAATTGCTAATTGATTAGAGCCATTGGTTGCCATCAATTTGAAGTTGAATAAAATTTGGGCCAATTTAGTCTTTTAGGTCAAATTTGGTTAATTAGGTTAAATGACTTGAGTAGGCTCAATTAGTTGCAATTGGATGGTCATTGATGAATAATAATTACTTTAGAATGAATTGATTTGGTCGAATTTAGGTTGAACTAGGATTTGAGTGAATTTAGTTATTTAGGCTAAATCAAGTCAAGTGGACCAATAGGCTTGATTGGGTTCAATTAGAGGTATATGAAGACTGGAATAGTTTCAATGATGATTTTGAAGTGGATTGGTGACTTTGATTGCAATCAATTTTGGTTAGGTTGAGTTTTGACCCATTTGAATCCTTTAGGTCAAATGGGACAACTTAGGTTAATTAGGCTAATTGAATGGTTTGGAATGAATTGTACCATATAATTGAGCACTTAGGACAATCATGAGGCTTGAGTTAAGTTGGCTTGGCATGAATCAAATTGAATAGAGTTTTGGCTCTATAGGGTTCAAGTCGGTTGGGTTAGGTCCACTTAGCCTTTTTTTAACCAAATTGAATCAAAATGAGTCACATTGAGCCCATGCTAAGTTGGAATTTGGCTTGGAGCTTGATTTATAATCATTATATTTAAGTTTGAGTAATTAAGTAGGTATGAGATTTGGTATGACCTTAGAGTAGGTGAGTTTGTACTTATCCTAAGGTAAGATCTAGCCCTAGGGTTGTACCCTATGGGTCTTTTAAGTTTGGGCTTGGTGTCCTCCTAGTCACTAGAAATGTCTTTGCACTAAGGAAGTATTAGTGTCTAGAAGAATCCTAAGTCTAAGATGAGGGTAGTCAACCTCACTCTAAAAGTGAGGTCAACAATTATCCTTAACACATTAATCTGAAGTAAGAGGTTATATAAATGATGACATGAAAAGGAGTGTTGTTGGAATTTAAAATTATGTGGTCATTTTCATCTTCATAATGTAAAGTTAAAACACTAATTGACTTAATTAATTATCCTTTTTATTATCCCATTATTATTTATATATTATACTAATAATAAAAATTTATGCCTTTTAATATTCAAAAGGATTACATATATCAAATAAAATCCAATAACTAGATCATGTCTCTATGTTTAGTTATACCTGCATGGAATATGATCTGAGTGTAGGCCTATTAGTGGAAAAAAATTTCTAATAATTTTATCATTAAGGTTTTTCATATTAAAATTTAATTTTAGAAAAATTATTAAAGGAATTTCAATAAGCTCATTAAGTTGTAGAAACTTATTAAATATTTTAAAATAATTTTATAAAATTAAAAATGAACAATTTATATTTTAAATTACCTTAATAGTTCAAAATCATTAAAAAGTATGAAATTTGTATAATGGCATGTATTCACATTAAAACAATGTCTTAAAACTCTCAGATTTTAAAATTAAGATTTAATTATTATAATTTTTAAATATTGGATGATCACCTTTATATAATCATAATGTATACATCATGATTAAAATTATTTTTAAAATTTTGTTGGTTATTTTTGATACTAATCAAGATCTCCCCAAGAAAATGACAACTTTTTTAATTCATTTAATTATTATTTGATTAAAATAGAGAAAAATAATTATTTAAATTATAAATCATATCAACATTTGATATTTTTAAATTTCTCGTATAAAATAACATTTATGAAAAAAACTTCAAGATAATTTTGTTAATGTATTATCTAAAGAGAAATAAAAAAAATCTCAAAAATACAAACAATTGCATGGGCAGACGTGATCTAGACTATTGGATTGTACTTAAAATATATCTAATATTAATGGGATTGTCTTCTTCCTCTTGCAGGGCTATGCGATTGAACTTGGGTTGGGCTTGGGTGGACACGAACTAAGCCTAACCTATTAGGTTTTTTTTCTTCAACAAGCCTCCCAAGTAAAATCCTTCATTAGGAAGCTTCAAGGAGGATGGGTAGTTGAATGCATGATAAAATAGGATATGCAGATTAAATCACTAGGAAGACTAAAGTTGAAAAGAAAATTGAAAGGAGTGTAGGGGATTGAGGATTGGTTGATTTAGAAAATCTCGTTGGCTAAAATGCACGAGAACCTTCATTGAAATTGAGCTGGGATGTGGTTAATCAATGGCTTGGTCAAGCTCCAACCACTTCTAATCTAAGCTTGGTGTTTGAGCTACTTCAGTGAACTTAAGTGGTTGGTGAATTGCTATGAAAGCTTCTTTGAGCTCAAAGAAGGTGTCAAATCCTCTCCGATGGAAACACTTCTCCTTTATAATGCCATGGAACCCAGGTTTATTCATGGATAACCATGGTTAAGCTTAGGTTAAGCTACAATTCATTGCCATGTGGTGCCATGGGAAGTGTCATAGGCAAATTAAGGAGCAAGTTAAGGGGTCCCAGATAGATCAAGGATGACTATTTTTGATTGACTCACATGATTTCTCATTAACCTCTATTTAATGCGAATTTTCATGTTAATCTCTCTATTATCCTAAGCGATTAATGGGAATGATTGTTCATTATTATAAATAATCATGGGTTTTTTGAATTAAAAAAATCCTAAGGTTTAGAAATATTGTTTTGATCTGTATAACAACTATTCTATCAATTGGTTGAGTTGGCTTATTTAGAGTGGTCAAACTCATTTGAGTTGAACTAAGAACATGCTCCTATGACCCATTTCTAAAATCACTCTCTAGTGTTTGAGGTGATTCACCTATTTGATGGACTTAATTTCATCATGAACATGGGTGTTCCAATTTGGGCCTAAAAATGGATTCATTGGCTCATTTCATCAAATTAACCATTTAAAGGGGTCAAATAAATGAGAATTGAACTAAGTATTTATCAATGTCATCCTTGGCTATAATCTCTCTCAAGAATTTGATTATAGATATTATGATTAGCTTGATTCAATCAATCATAAAAAAATGTGTTGGCCTTAATGAGTATAGATTTAGCCAATTGAGCTTAGGCCATTGAGTAATTGGACCAATTGATGTTTGGATCATGTTTAAAACACTTATAGAAATTCACATATTCAATTAGTCTATTTATTTAGTTATTAAGGCCAATTTATCATATTGGCCTAATTATGTCAAATTGAGTCAATTTGTTTACCTTGTGTTCACTTGACATAATCAAGGGCCATTTTAAAGTATTTTTATAGCATGTACACATTCATTAACTAAATTGATGTGATTAATGAGAATTCATGGAACTTGAGTTCAATTTGAGCCTAGAGTTGACACATGTTAGATTAAGTTTGACTTTTATAGCCTTTTATCAACAAAATATATGTCTAGGGGGGTGGTTAATTGATTCATTACCATACTAAAAACATCTCAAGTTTGGTATTCATGCCAATTGGCCAATTCGATTAATTAGGGGTAATCAATTATTTAATGGCCTAAATAAGGTCAAGATAGATACGTATCTTTGACTCAACCAAATGTCAAATTCCTCGAATTGATTTTAAGAATAGCTAAGTTAATTCCTAGAGTCGCATGATAAATTATATAAATAATTTAATCACTAAGATAACTTGATTGTTTAAAATTCAATACTTATATCCACTATAGATTCATTGAATCCAATTAATGGAAGAGGTATACCATAGTGTTGGCTAGAGTCAAACCTACAATGTAAAAAGATTTGTAAGCAACTCTTCTATATGGGTTCCTATTAAAGGTTTACTAAGGTTGACTTAATGGGTTAAGTTAGGTTGATGCTTTTAGTATTCAAGTAGGATATGAAGTTAAGTCTCATTAATATTATTGATGTTAACATAATAAACATATTAAGCCAAGTTAGAGTTTGACTTAGACTTGACTTGTATAAAACTTATACAAATTGATAAAATTAAATGGGTGATTGAAAGATTTAAGGTGCCATCTATTAGTAAACGATTTAATATGGCTCTAGTGTTATTCTATTGTTGGTCTTGGTTAGCTTTGTTTAATAGCTAGATTAATGTTCTAGCTAAGCTAAGAAATCAACTGAAAATTGAATAATAAACTAGAATTAAACTTTTATAAGAGATTAATTATAGTTATGCATAAATCTAGCCTAATTAATCTCGTGTAGTACTATATGATGTAAATAGTGGTGGTCCCATAATCAGAGTTTAAATAAGGAGAATTGTAGTTGAAATGAAGATATAATCATAATAAGATGTAGTTATTTATGTATTTATTTTAGATTTTCTTGTGTTATGTGATTATGTATAATTTTAATTTCAAGTTATGTATCATATATGACCTTTTATATAGTAGCTTATGTCTTTTGGGGTTACAAGTGAAATTTGAAAAATGTTTTATTTAAAAAAGCTAATTTAATTAATTTAATTAATTAATTATTGAGATAGGAGGGACTACTAATGAGGGAGGAGGGGTAGTTACAGGAGTGACCCCTCTTCAATGACCATCCATCTTTTTTCTCCTCTTGACTTTAACCATTTCCTCCACGTGGTATTTTTGAAATCTTCTTGTGTAAACTTTATTTAAAAGTTTAATTTTATATAATGAAAGTTTTAATGATGTTATTAATAAAATATAGGAAGCAAGGGCTTATTGGCCAACAAACCTTAAAGGAGGATTGATGATCCTTGTTGTAAGGGCAATTTTAGTGACTAGTATGAATCTTTTTAGATATTTCTTCCATGGTGTGTTGTATGTGAAGTCTAACTATTTAAGAAAATTATTCTTCATTAGATTCATCCACTAAAAAACCTTAATTTGATCCTTTTGTGGTTAGCTAGAACAAGTTCACACTTGACTTACTTTGGTTTTTGTTGATCTTTGGTATATATAAAATTCATAAAATCTTGTGAATTATTTTGAATTGTAGTAGGCATTCTTGTCTTTCATGTTCAAGTGTTAATATATGTTCATTCTCATTATTATCCTAAGTTTTATTAACCCTAAGTATCATTTCAACTTCTTGGCCATAGGGGTTTTTTGACTAGTCCTCACAGAATTTGCAAAATAAATGAATTTGTATTTTAATGTGAAATTCTAGTGCATTTAAAATTCTCTTTTTAGTTCAAATCTGGCGAACTTGAAATTTACCCAATTTGAGCAATTTCCAAATATAACATTTGGTGTAAGTGAGTCTCCCGCCATGGCCACCGCTAGACACTCTGCTTGCCTTCACCAGCCACATCCTAACACTATCATAGCTGCAATAAGCATCGCCAACGACCATTGCTTGCTTGCTGCTATTGCCTAGAGGTGTCAATCCAACCAACAACTCGATATGAGGTTGATTAAAAAAAAATCAAGTTCGAGTTGACTTGAATAATTTTAGGTCAGGTTCGGGTTAAAATATTAAACCCACTTAATTTTTCAGTTTAGGTTCGAGTTAACCACCAACCCAAAATTGCTTCAAATTTGACTTACAAATTTGAATTTGACCAACTAACTCAAGACTGACCCATTTTCGACTTATGAATTTGAATTTAACTCAATTTTGATCTGAATTTGACCCAAAGTATATGTTTAATTAGGTCAATCGGGTAAAGTTCATATTCAGTCGGTTCAAGTCAAGATTTTTAACACGTATAATATTTGAGTTAGGTTTGTATCAAACAGTTTTAAGTCGGGTCAATTTTAGGTCAAACTTGAACTTGAATTGACACCCCTACTGTCACTACCATTGTTGGCCATCGCCCACCCCTGTTGGACATCACTTGCTCTCGATGCCATCTATTGTAGTTAAAATCTCTAATAATTTACTTTATATTATTTGACTTTATCAATTAAGAAAAAATGAACTTCTCTATTTGTAGTGTAATCAATCAAATAAAAAAAATAATCTAAATATACTACATTCTCTTGATGCTACATTTCTTTTACACTATCTTCCTTTTTTGGCAACCAAATAACCTCTTAGCAAATTTGAATTTATTAAACCCTAAGCGAGTCATACCTAAAAACTATTTAATATGAGTGTTAAACCAAGACAAACTATTTGGCTATATGTTTTCATGATTTAAACTTCTTATTATATTTTATTTATTTATACTAATCGTAATTACACTAATTAAATCATACTTAATTAACTTAAAGATCATAATTAAAACTAATTAGCAATTTACAAAGCTAATGAAATAATAACTTATATCTAGATAAATTAAATAAAAAATAACATTCATTAACTTAAAATAATGATTTTAAATAAGTAATGTTAATTAATATGATTAACTTAATTGCTTCATTTACATAATATATCTAATTTTTGATTGAATATTAATAATTTTTTATTAATTTTAATTATATTGAAACCATAATTAATAGAAATTGAAATCCTGATTAATAATTTATAAAATTAGCTAAATATAGTAAAATCTCTTTAATCAAATTAAATAAAAAACATGTTTAAACTAATTAATATTAATTATTAAAATTAATTAATATACCCTAATACCACGACGTTAAAATGCCACAGCCCTCTCCTTTCCTCACCCTAATCCGGATTCCTGAATCCGGCGCGAGAACGCGACGACGGAAGCTGCTGTGTAAAGCATAGACGGGACCAGAGGTTAGTGACTAATGACGAAAAGGAAGAAGATGAGTGGATTTAAGTTAAATATGCTGAATGTCAGGATTTACTAAATCCGGCATTTTAGCCAAAACGGAGTTACGGAGGTGAAACGGGAGTAAAATTCTATAGGATTTAAAGTTGTCATTTTGGTTGTTTGGCAGATTTGCGTTAAATCCTGTATAAATCCTGGACAAATCCTTCTACCAAACCTTCGTCTTCTGTTTCCTGTTGTCGACCCAATCCAACTTAGCCCGTCGGTTCGCCCTCTGCTTCTCCTTTCCGCCAGTCTGTTCCTGACAGTCGCAGGTTCTCCATTTCTGCACCGTCGCAAATTTATGATTATTTATCGGATTACTCTTCTTTCTTTCTGCTGGAATGCATCTTGTTGACGACATCTTTTAACCATGATAGTTTGGCTCTTGATGATTTTTTTGCAAGATTATCTATTATTAACTTGAGGCTGTTTTTTGTGCAATTTCTTTTTTGGTATGATTTTTTATCCCTGAATCAAAAGATTTGCTAGAAATTGCTAAAAAAATGAGTTTTATGGATATTTTTAGTTTTCTTTTAAAAAGTTCTGTAGCAGTCATTCTTATAATAACATTGATGAAAATGAAACTAGTTTTTATCTATACGTCTATATGTAACGGAATTAAAAATATTTTGATGATAATTATGAAGAGCTTTAATGGTACTTTTTTAGGCTTTAGCTACTATCAAACAATTGCACTTCTAATATGTCATTTCCCCTAATCATCTGATCAAATGCCTATGGTAACCTTTGTTCATGTTTTAAACAAGTGCTTAAGGTCTGTGTGCTCAGGTCATTTTAATCATCGTATGACTTTCTATGTGTAGGGACTATTTCGTTAGGTGATTTAGGCACATTTAGGGGTATTTAGCTAGAAATGGAAAACTTTTTAATGGGTTTTGTTAAAACTAGTAAATATTGGAAATCATATTCACTCAACCATCCTTTGAATATTCTATATTGACTTCAATGATCTACCCTTCACTTAGGAAGGATTTATTTTGCTATCAGTGTTCATGACTGATTGAATCTCACTTCTTGGAATGAGTTCCAAACAATTGTGCTTGAAATTAGATTGATTTGAATTCTCATCTTGATTCTCACATTCAAAAATGTTAGGAGAGTTTCAATCTTTATTTTTAAGAAGTCAAATTTATTTTTTACATTTTTAATAATAATATAATGATTATAAATAATATGGTTTGGTTGGAATCTTATTTCTTTTAAAGTAATAACAAATCAATGGAAAATTAATGTGAGGGTTGACAAAAATGAAATTCATTGTAGTTGAAGCAATCGTAAAATTGATTTGATAAAAGAGTAAGTTCCAAAAAAATAAATATATGTCATTGCAACTTCCATATAACTCATTTCCAAAAATAAGATCCACATACTTCTAGACACTTACAGTGTAACAAAGTAACCATTAAATCCTCGAGATGGTTTAATACAAGTGTAGTGATTTGATAAGTGGCAATGATGTGGTCGTGGAATATTTCTTTCATTGCTTTACTTGGGTTGGTGGTGCGTTGATTCTCTTCCTTCTAAATAACTTCTTAAAGAAGTTATGTATATGTGTATGTATGTTAATCTCAATTACTAAATTTGAATTGGGCTAAGGCTTACAAAATTTAGTCAATAAGATTTATGAATTTAGCATTTATATTATAAGTTATGTAGAATAATATATCTCTTAATTCGGTTGGTATTAATGAAGCCCTAAATTTGCATCATAATAATAAATTAATTAGTAATTATGTGGTTTGATTAATATTTGATTAAATTTTTTGTACTTAATTTGTCTAATTAAATTTAATTAGTTCTTAATTTTTCTAAGTGCTGAATAACCCAATTAATTATCCACTAATTTTAGATTTATGTAATTTTGAAAGCATGATTTACTAAATCTTGCATTCCAAATTAGGTCCTTAAAATAGTCTATGATAGAGTTTTACTTAAGGTCGGTGAAGCAAGTTATTTACCTATTAGGGAGATTCCCTTTTTATATAGATAAATAATATTTACATTATCTCATATTGTTAAATTATTAAATCTGCTTAGTACCAGCTAGCCCAAATCCGTGCTTTATAATTTTAAAGGTGTGCTTCTTCATGTGACTCTTGTGTCCATGGTGTGTTTCCAATATTATTCATTAGAGACCAGCCCCTAATTAAAAGGCCCTATCCTTAATCTCATCCAAATACTGTTTTATATTTGAACTCATTAGCATTCATCTAGCTTAATTCTGCAGTTTGGATTTGGGCATTTTCCATCCTCTTTGATTTCTCCCGTCTCTTTGTTGCTTGTTGCGAGCCATTCTAACACGGTCACAACCACCCTCCGAGTAGACAATATGTTGCTTTTAGATGTTGCGATCTTTTCCCAGAATTGCCTGCTTAGTGTTAATGTAACCACTAATAAATTATCTTTATTGTGCAAGCTATATCTGGAGTTGCAGTCTCTTCTTCATGATTGTTTTGCAATTAGAAAAAAAAGGCGTTCTCGAGCACTTTGATATACTGCTAATTCTTGTATAAGGCCTTTTTTTTAAAATTTTCCTTTTCGTGTGAAAATTTATAGGAGTTTGAGGCTGTGAAGTTTCTTACTGGATTCACCTCCCTTCTTATAAGTTCAGTGGCTGAATTTTTTTTGAGGATGGGTTTGACGGGTTTGAGGTATGCTTGTCCCACCTACTTTTTTCTTGCTAATTTGATTGGAAATCTTCAGCTTCTTGACTAGACATAAATAGAGTTTCAATTCTTTCTATTTTTATTTATATTTTCTTATCTTTTTAATGTACTGGAAATCTTGTTTCTTTTTAAGATACCTCACACCTAAATTGTATTTCTTTATTTAAATGTCAACCGAAGCACCAACTATGAATGCCTATGGAAATTCATAGTATATACATGTTTGTAATGAATCTAATGTTCTTGAGAGTTTTGAGCTTCCCTAAGTATCGATTGGTTTTGTTGTGGCCATTACATGTACCTGCTGAATGTCCTTATAAAACAACCATCAAAATATTTATATTTATAACAATACCACCCAAACATTGAAGAACCCAACAAAACTATCAACTTTTATTCTTGATTTGCTTAATTCAGAATGATTTGGTTGATTGCGTGCAAATATATAATTTTGTTAGTTCGTTTTAAATAGTTAGGTGATAGTTTTGTAAATAAATAAGATTCTAGTGGCACACTTTCTTGTTAAATGTATGCTCTGCAATATATAGTAATATAAACATCAGCAATGTGTAAAAGATCTAAATGATATTTTAAAACAATAGGGAAGGATTTCAAACTTGGAAATCCTTACCCATCTTTGCTCAACATGTTTAAATAAAGAAAAGTTGGTGCTGGGAGTATGGTTACTAAAGCTCTTATCAAAGGAGATGAGCATGCCGCTTGCAGTCTGTTTCATTATACTTCTGGTTAAAGAAGATTAACCTTTTTAGGTTTTATGTAGAAGTGTCAAGCAAGCATGTAAAACATTATGTTGTTTGCAGAAAAGTTATGATGGTTTTTGATAATCCTTGACCTTGGTATTTATTGAAGCAACCTGTACTATGCTTGTTAGGGCACGTGGTTTCACAAGTAGGTGGAGCTGAGTTTTTTAAAACTTGTAGGATTTTTTTTAGTCATTTTCTATGTTCTTATGTTAAATGAGTTCTATGAAGGTCATTCAGTTTTTGTTTCTCACATTTCATATTTCAATACCTACTTGAAGTATCATCTCTCAGGTTTTTATTTTTCTAGGTTTTACTCATGGACTTCTAATGACATTTGATATGGTTGATTATAATTAATTTACTTATTTATGACTTTTAGCTTTGTTTAGATTGAAAGTTTTTGACAAACTAAAATATACATATTGTTGTTTGTTTACCTTGATACTAATAGTTGTTATTCATTTTAGACGCTCTACTCGTAAAGATGACCTATCAAAAAGTGCCAAACGCAAAATTGAGAAGAAACTTAACTTTATTACAAGTAAGCTTGTTATTTCTATTTAAATAGATATTTCTTTTTATGTTATATTATTTAACTGTTGAATCTTGTCATAATTCTCATTTCAGTTGATTAACAAAAAGTTTCAAATATAAGAACATATACTTGTAAAGACCTTGACGCTTTATAAGTTAACATAAATGTGATTTAAAAGTTTTTATATCTTAATTGGTGGAATATACTTTAGAAATTTTTTATAGATTTCTCATGCCTTAAGGTCGTATGAAAATCTATCTCTTTTTTCTTGCCATTTATTACTCATTGATCTTACATCACCTTTGAGGAGAGAATTTGCTGCTATTAAAGGATGTGATTTTCGACTAACTAGTGTAGGTCATTGATATAATGGATATGATGAACTTTTGGTGAATGCATAAGCCCCTAAAATTCATGCCTAGATCTCCTGTGAGAGTTTTGATTTATTTCAGTTTAAATTTTTTGAAGGAAGATTAGATTACAAGATAAAATTTTACCTAGAGATTTCATCCTCATTTTATTATAACTTTAAAATATGGTTTTAGGTTTTCATAGGTGTCAATATATAATTAATTACCTCTTCTAGTAAAGAGAATTTTTGATTAAGACTAATCATTATGCACTAAAAATTTAGTGTATAGTAGCGTTTAAGTTTTAGAGTTAAAGAAATTTACTATCGTTAGCTTATATTGGATGGTAGGGTGAATAGTGATGATTTTGATCAAGATTTCATGGTTTCATTTTTTTGGATTGTTATGGTCTTTAGTTTACTTAGAGGTTGCATTGTCCAAAGAATCCTTATCAATAGTCATAGGTTGCATTGTCCAAAGAATCCTTATCAATAGTCATAGGTTGCATTGTCCAAAAGGATATTGTAGAACTGAGATTGATGTTTATTTAAAGGGACATTTTTAAGTCAACCTTATCTAATAAAGAGCTTTGTGCCTTATTAACTATACCATATAGTTCATAACTCAAGGAATGAGCCATTGAGTAAACATATGGGTTTCAACTATAATCGTAATATAATTGTGTCATTTTGCGGTGAATCACTTAGTCAAAGGGTTCTGATCATAATTATTATATTTTTTTGTGCCATTTTATGGCAAAATTATGTGGATAGAGGATATCAACTATGTTTTTTTTAGCATGAGATTATGAGAGTGATCACAAGAGTATGCTTAAATTTGTCACCCTTAACAAATTGTAGAAGGTTAGATAGATTTTTTCCCTTAAGTTTAAGTGGTGAGTTTTATTTGAATATTCTTAGATTCTAATGGTCTTTCTTGATATGCTTTGCATTTTTATTTTTATTTAAGCTTGAAATTAGTCTTATTAAAATTTAAAGCATTTTAAAATATAAACTCCTTTTGTTGAGATTTTCCAAACAACATTTCATTTCATTATTTTACTGCTTGTAGAGTATTAGGTCCGTGGTGCCATCTTATGGCAAAACTATGTGAACAAAAGATATCAGCCATGTTCTTATTAGTGTGAGATTATGAGAGTGATCATAAGAGTATGCTTAAATTTGTCACCCTTAACAAATTGTAGAGGGTAGATGGATTTTTACCCTTAAGTGGTGAGTTTTATTTGAATATTCATAGATGTTGATGATCTTTCCTTATATGCTTTGCATTTTTATTTTTTATTTGAGCTTGAAATAAGTCTTATTAAAATTTCAAGCATTTTAAAATATAAACTCCTTTGGTTGAGATTTTCTATCAACTTTTCATTTTATTATTTTACTGCTTACTTGTAGAGGATTGGGGGTCTATGGTTTGCAAATGATTTGAACACACTTGAAAATTTTATCATGCTGCAGATCTCATCAAATTTATCTTAAATATAGAGGGTTAGATTTGTCATCTACGTGTAATTTAAGTTTATTTTGAAAGTTTATTATATGATCTCATTAACACGATTCCACGAGTAGAGGATCTAATCTATGAATTCAAGATTTTTTAAATATCTTGTATGTATTATATTGAGAGTTTGCATTTTAAATTCTTTTGTTAAGGCTGTTGAAGGCCATATGCAAATGGATGATAATTAATAAAGTTGGATTGAGAGTATGAATTTAATTTTTTTTCTTTTTGCAATTATTTAAAATTTATCACTTAAAATGATGTTAGAAAACATTAGTACTACCAACTCCAATCCCTATGTGGAGAATAATCTATCTTTGAGTTTGACTTTTTAAAAAGGGGTAGTTTATGAAGATCAAGTTCTTGCACATTTTTGAAAGCAAATTAAATTTAAGTTTAAATTTATTTTTACCTTATGCATCATTCTCAAACTGTGTTTGAATATTCATTGTGTTCGTTGGAGCACAAAATGTGTGATCAGTTAATAGTCTTGAATACCTTTTAAGGATTTTGCATATTTTAATATCAAATTTAATTTGAATTCAACTTATTTTTTTTTATTTGTGCATCATTCTTAGACCATATATTTGAGCATTGCACATAGGTCAAGCATATCTGGATGCTCAGTGCTCTTGCACATCTCTCGATGTACTTGAATGAATTTTGGTGCACTTGCATGATGTGCTTGCATGAATTCTGATGTAACTATATGATATATTTGTACTAGTTTCGATGCAGTTGCATTATATTTGTATGTTTTTTTTGAGGAACTTTGATATTTTTTAAGATGCTTACACAAATTTTGAGACATTATATGTTGGTTGTACATTGCCTTATAAAATTCATATAAGTTTCAAAATTATATAAATTTCTTTCATTAGTGCGATTATTTTTTGTTTAGGATGTGTGCAAATATGTCATGTTATAATTTTTAAGACACCTTTTGGCAACATGTGTGTGTTGCGGATGAGGTGATGCAAGGCATTTTAGGTTCTTGTTGTGATTCAAAATAGTGCATTATTAGTTGCATATTCCTTAGTTTATTGAATTTAGAATGTCTGATAGGATATATGGCCTCGTTCATGCTCATTAGCGAGTCATCAAATTCTTTGCAAGATCACTCTTATTGACGGGTTATTTTGTCTTGCTCTTACTTTTAAATGAGCTATAGAGTGATGGTTTTGCTCTTAGGTGAGCCATCTTGTATACGTTCAGATTCTTCTTCATTTGAGTTAACATGCATTGCATTTGAAGTCTTCACTTTCGTTCTCAAGTTTGATTTATATTTTCTCTTATTTTCATTTTATGACATTATTAAGTCTAGAAAATTCATTTTATGTATTCATTTCATTTTTTTCTACAAGCATTGCATTTGAAATCTTCACTTTCATTCTCAAGTTTGATTTATATTTTCTCTTATTTTCATTTTATGACATTATTAAGTCTAGAAAATTCATTTTATGTATTCATTTCATTTTTTTTACTAGTCCTTTTATCATAAATTTTGTTAGCATTTTGGCAGCCTCATAACGTCTTTCTCACGGATATATCCATAGTAGTTTAGGGTTTAGGGTGTCGTGAGACACAGTGGTCGATATTCTTCTATCCAATCATGCTATGAAAGGCACATATGGATTTATGGGTACTTGTGTGAAACTCATAAGGATATTCTTGCCTTATTGGAATAACACACACACACACACATGTATTTAAGTTTAAATTCCTGTCATATACTAGGTTTACTCATTGCATCGCGAGCGTTCTCTAGTTTTTGCATGTCACATTGAGAAAAGCATGTATGCTTTGCAAAACATTGTACATTCAAGATTTTGAGTGTTTTGAGAGTAACATTTTATATTTGCGTGCATGAGGCATTGATGAGGATGATGAGACAAAATAATGAGACTGTGGCAAGAACGAACACAGCTTTATATTTTTTCTTTTTTTTTGAATAGATATTTTGGATTTTTTATAAGAACAACAACAATAACAACAAGCTTTTATCCCATTGTGGAATGGGCTATATGAATCCTTCTTTTCCATTGTGTCCTATTAAGTGTCAAATTCTCATTTAATTCTAATAAAATAAGATCACTTTTATACTATCTAGCTAAGTCTTCTTAGGTCTACCTCTTTCTTAACATAGGTCAAATCTAATATATCTATTTTTCTAACTAGGTCATTAGATGGTTGACATTTTATGTGACCAAACCACCAAAGGTGACTCTCTCGAATCTTATTAACTACTGGAGCTACTCCAATTTTTTCACGTATAATATATGTTTAACATTTTATCTCTAAGTGTAAAGCCAGTCATCCACCTTAGCTCCTCATCTCTGCAACACTTAATCTACTTTTATGCTTCTCTTTCATTGGCTAATATTTTGATCCATAAATCATTGCAGTTTTACTACCATCTTATTAAATTTTTTCTTAAGTCGAAGCAGTGCTTTTCTATCACACAATATACTAGATGGATTCCTCCACTTCAACCATCCAACTTGAATTCTACTAATAACATCCCCATCTATTTCATCATCATTTTGAACAATTGACTCTAGATATCTAAAACATTCACTCTTTTTAATCACTTGATCACCCAATGGCATAATCTCACACTAGATCTTTCATAATTAAAATTACACTCTGTATATTCGGTTTTAGATTTACTTAAACGAAAGTCTTTAGATTTTAAGGCTGACCTCAATAACTCAAGTTTCTCTTGAACTCCTCTCTAATCTTATCAACAAGAAAAATATCATCAACAGAAAGGATACACCCAGGTACATCCTCCTATAAATGTCTAGTAAGAACATCCATAACTAAAACAACGATCCTTGATGTAATCCAATTGAAATAGAAAAATATTTGGTCAATCCTCCTCCCGTTTGAACACTAGTAACAACTTCAGTATACATATCTTTAATGACTCGAATATAAGCAATATTAACTCTTTTCAATATACATATTTTTGGATATTTTATGAACAGAGAAAATTCCTTGTCTTATATAGATTGATAAATAGAGAGAGAAAGAAGTGAGAAGTAGAGGAACGGAGAAAACTAAAGTGAGAGGGAGAGAAATTTAGAAGGGGTAGACATAGAAATAGGGAAGGAGAAAGAGAGATGGAGGAAATTTAGCTTGTAGTTTTCTGCTGGAAAATGAGATTATTAGAAAAGGAGGTTGCATGTGATGCTTGATGGAGCAATGTGATAGGGCACCAATGAAGGGTTAAGGGCGTGCAACTCAAATAAGGAAGATGAGAGAAAGGGACAAGGCAAATAGGGGTGTAAACAAGCTGAACTTTTATTCGTGTTATTTTAAAACTCGAAATTTTGAGATTTGTGTTACTCGAATTATTGAAAGACTCATATAAACTTAAAATGGCTCGACAAAAAATAATCCGAAAAATCTGTAAGAGGAAGGATTTGAACTTGGGCCAATATTTTGCATAACAAAAATTCTAACCATTGATATAATAGCATAACATAACATAACATACCATAATAATAAATTGAACCGAATATGATCGAACGAAGGATTGTTCATGTTCGGCTTATTTATAAATTGAGCTTGAAATATTTGTTCGTGTTTGGCTTGTTTGCTTAAGCAGTGAACAGACTGTGACAACAACTTTTATACCTAAAGGCTTGGGTGAGGTGTTGGCGTGCAGTGGATAGAGATGGGTATTTGGGTTGGGGTTTCACACAAGAGAAAGAGAGAGATCGAGCTGTGTTAGGTAGAATGAGGCATGAGAGATGAGTTGGCCTTTATAAAGCATATATATATATATATATATATATATATATATATTCTTAAACAATAAACATATCATGTACTTGATTGAGGGATGGGTGTGTACATTATCGGACTAGTGGTGATTTGCAGGGATAAGATGATAGGATTTGGGTGGGAATGATAAAATTTTGATAGAATTTTTATATTATTTAAACACACGCACACACATAAGCACATGTGCTCACGTAATTGATGTATTTGTTGTAGTTGGCTCTCGTTGCTTGTGCAGATTAAAATTTCATGTCATCTTATGCACAGGAAAATTATCCGATTTTTTTCTCATGTGGAAGCATAATTGTTTATTGAGGGTATACTCAGCTCACTCAGCTAGATGTGCACGACCATAGAGTAGTCGGGCTCACCAACCACATCAGCTCGGACCATTAGATTAATTGGTTGTCAAGTGTCCTTGGTTTAAGGGTGTGCCAAGCTCATAGTTTTCAAGAGGTTAGATTATAGGACCTGCCATGGGAGCCAATTACCTTTTATCATAGGCATCATGCTCAACTTGTTGCAGTCCCAAGTGGAAGTGCAACTCATTGAGAACTTGTCTTTTACACCGGAACTCATCGAGCATGTACATCCCACAAGTTACAATCCCCATCTCTCGAGAAACTCACTAAACAATAGTTCACTATCGACTTATCAGCAACACTCACAATAGACACTCGCAAGAACCACTCGTGCTTGACATTTGACTTTAGCACTCACCTAGATGACTCGCCCATTATACTTATTCTTCACATGTGTCAGCATAATCTAATTCAGAGAGACTGTTTATGCAACTCATCTCGAGAAGCTACATTAGTCACAATCGCCATTGTCACTCCAGCTATCTTAGGGTGTGCACATATCTATATAATGGTGATCGCTAGAAAAACATCTTTTTGGAAAATTCTTCGCCATCTTTATTATGATTGGTAGGAGTATGTTCTTCATGAGGCAATTGATATATATTCAACTCAGTTTCTCTTAACATTATATTATGATTTATTTAGATATAGATTTTACTTCTTATGAATACAAATATTCATAATTAATTACCCCTGTTATTGCAGTAAGAGAAAACTCTCGATTAAGGTTGGAAATAGACATATCTCTCTGATATGAATCGGTGCCTAGAGGTGTGTGATGTGAATGACTATCTGGGGAAATAGGAGGATAGTCCCGATCAAAATCTCATAGTTCCGATCAGGATTGCCATTATTCCAATCTACCAACATCAGTGGGCTATTAGCCGTAATTTCTAGGGAGTCTTATTAGCGGGTTGTCTCGTCTCAGATATCTCGAGTAGACTAGAGTTTTAGTGTAGGGGTTGTGGTGTAGGGATGTTTGCATGGCGAATAGGTAAATAGACTGAGCTTATATTTATAGGAATGCCAAAATATAGGAGTATTCATTTGGCAAACAAGTAGATTGAGCTTATATTCCTGTGGAATGCCATATGAATATATATATTGTTCGCATGATGAACGTATAAATTTGGCTTACATCTCTTTGGAATGCTAATATAGTATAAGTTTGCATGATGAACTATATGGATTGAACTTACATCCCTTGAGAATGCCATTATTGTAGGGTTGTTCGTGTGGAGAACAAGTAGATTGGATTTACATCCTTTTGGATTGCCATATTTATAGATTGTTCGTATAACGAACGGATAGATTGGACTTACATTCCTTTGGAATACTATATGGGTATAGGTTGTTTGCATGATGAACATATATATTGGACTTACATTTCTTTGAAATGTTATATTTATAAGGTTGTGTTCACATGATGAACAAATAGATTTATAAAATATTTGCATGATAAACATGTGGTTTTGAGGGTCAGCACCTCGGTGTTGGAAATATCTATCATGGTTGTGTCTCGACGCTATTAAGGTAGTGCCTCGAGATTGGGTACTTAGCACTGTAGTATTAGAAGGCACGAATTCGTGTGTTAAAACTCGAGAACTTGGTGCCTTGGCACGCTATAGCTAGTGCCACGATGCTTTTGACGAAATGATATTGGAATAGTAGGATCAAGTTGATTGGCGCCTAGGCGCTGACGATTTGGTGTCACGACTCCAGTTAATGATCAGTTCAGAAAGGCTATTAGACGGACATATGCTTTTAATGAAAAGGACAAACTTTTTTGACTAGCGCTGCGACACTATGTCGGAGCGCCGTGGCATTACATCAATGTCCGACCTTGTTTTTTGTACAACATCGATTACGAAGTTAATTGTCATTAATACCACTAATATGTCTTTTTTGATCGGTGCCCGTTCTAGTATGCTGACCAGCGCCTCAGTTCTACATGTTCCGCATCGCAGCATTGGTCTCATGTTTTAGATACCGAGAGGCTAGTGTATCGGCATTGATAAATCAACGTCGTGGTGTTAGGGTTAATCTATAAATAGAACCTTTTGGATACTCATTTTTTATTCTGAAAGTTTTTAGTTCGGTTCTAGAGTTTTCTTCTCTTTCTTAGCTTTCCTTCTATTCTAAGAAAGTTAACATGCCGATCAAATACGTCAACAAGGGTAAGAAAAGGGCAACTGTCAGTGATCCTAGCAGGTTCATTAGTGTGGAAGCAAAGGAGCAATATCACCACGTCCTCATCCATAAACATCTCATCCCGGAGAGGAGTTTTTTCAACCCAGATGGGAGTGTGGAGAGGATCATTAATTAGTGAGACTGGGAGAAATTGACCTACGACAACAAATCCTATTATATTCCTGTGGTGCGAGAGTTCTTCGCTAATGTGAAGGAGCACCAGAATAATAGGGTTTTTGTCCAGGGAAAACTAGTAAGTTTCGACAGTAGTACTATTAATGTATATTATAATTTCCAAGATGCTGTATATGATCAGTATCTTTTTTTTATTATAATGATCGTCTCGATTTTGATGAAATTTTTAATTTTCTCACTATTAGAAATTTCAATGTTTAGTAAAAAAAAGGCAAGATTATCAATTTTTACCACTAGTTTCACTGCTGAGGCTAAAGCTTGATACTATTTTATTTCTACCAAGTTAATGTCCACTGATAATATTAGTGAAGTGACTAGGGATGGGTAGTTTGGAATTATGCAATTCAAAAGGATTTTATTATGGATGTAGGGAAGATCATTTATAATGCTATTTGTGATATGTTTAAGGGTAGCATGTCCAGTAAAAAGACAAGATTATCAATTTTTCTGCCACCAATCTCACTGCTGAGGCCAAAGCTTGATACTATTTTATTTCTGTCAAGTTAATGTCCACTGATAATATCAGTGAAGTGACTAGGGATAGGGTAGTTTGGAATTATGCAATTCAATAAGATTTTATTTTGGATGTAGGGAAGATCATTTATAATGCTATTTGTGATATGCTTGAGGGTAGTACTACTGTAAGTTATGACCATCATTCTTTAATTTATTTTGTATTGTGGTGGGTGCATAAGAGGATTCTAATGAAGAAGTTTTGATTCAGAAGACTCTCCTTACTAAGTGAGTAATTGAAAGATTTGGCTCGAGGACTAAGGTGGGAGAAAGCTCACATGCTCCTCAGTCTCGACCTAAATCCTCTAAGACTTTAAACGAGCAACTCCAAGAAATTGGAGAACAAATCTCGATTTAAAGAAAATGGTTGGTGAAAACCGAGTGACAAATGAGCGGTCATAAATTTGACCATCAACATATTCTTTCATACTGTGGCTTCATTCTTCTTGTGGTGCCTCAATATCACCCTTATGTGAGCACCTCGCCAGAGTTGGAAGAAGAGGAGGAGGATGACGATGACTATGACTATTAATTTTCTCATACTTTTTTTATTTTTTTTGTATTATTTTTTTCTTTTTTGTACAAATTATGTAATCATTTTAATTTTGTAATGAAATGTATTTTTATGACACATCTTTGTGTATCTGCTAGTTTAATTGTTGTTTGGATGCTCTAGGATTTAAAAATAATAATAATAATTTTTAACTATAAAAAAATGACCTCAGAGCAATAGCACTTCAGACTGGGAAAGCATTGCCTGAGCACTCTAACATTTTGCGCTCTAGGGCTTAATAATATTATACGAACAAACTCAAACATAGGCTCAAGAGGGCAGCAATGCTATGTGAATAACACTGTTGCACTAGAAACAAACAAGTTTTCCTTCAGAATTTGAGAAGGCAGCGCTGTGGCGCCGAAATGATAGTGTTGTCGCGCTATGGGTAAGGCGTTTTTCATTTAACCCGAGAGGGTCGCGTTGCGGTACTTGATGGACGGCGTTGCGGCGCTTTAATATTGAGACTTTTGGTTTATAACCCGTGAGTGCAGCAGAGCTGAAGATGCGGCGTTGTGGTGCTATATGATAGAAAATTTTTTGGGTCTTAAACCGAGAGACTAGTGCTATGGTGCCTGATTGGCGGCGCCTTAGCGTTGGGTGGATAGGACTTCGACTTTAGATTTGGAGAAGTCGGTATTCTAAGTGTCATAAATTATAAAATTAAAGCAGCGCCTTGGCGCTTCAGAGACAGCAATGCGACGCTTAGTTTAGCGTCTGGGTGCTGCGGCACTATGATGCGGGATGCTATATATTTTATTTCCCGAGAGCATAGCGCCCGACGTTATTCCTCTAATGTCGTGGTGCTACGAGTCAGAAATTCCATTTTGGGTAGTTTTCTTATGGAAATTTAATGTTTTAAAGAAATTTTGACAGCATAACGGTTTAGCGATGTTTGATTTTCATCTTTTTAGTGCAAAAACACTCTTCTCTCTTATTCCAGATTCATGATCGATAGAGGAAGGGTATTCTTCTCATGCCGAAACCAAGTTCAATGTCGAAGATCTTTAGATTTCAAGATTCTTGAGAGTTTTGGGTTTTGAGGCATTCTTTCTTACTCCAAATCCAAGATCAACGGATATACGCTTCTTAATTTCTAATTGGATCCAAGATCAACATTGAAAATCTTCTTTTAGGGAGAGAATTATATAAAAAAACATTTTCATGAATCTTTACCTAGAGTTTACGGTGGTTGGTTTCGATCTTGTCTCATGCAAGAGGAGAGTGCCTTCATACAGTGGCGAGAAACTCGTTGTGGAGAGAGTGTATTGGAGACTAGGAACAAGAAAAGGGGAGCAGTTGGAAGTGTAGGAAAAAATGGGAAAAAAAGGAAGAAAGTGTGAGTGGGTAGTTTCCATCTCATTTTATAAGAGTTCTGGTAATCGCTCCCACACTTCTTGGGTGGTTTTCCCGTCCTCTTACCATTCCCCCTCTTCCCTCTCTAGGTAGTTGTCGCTGTCGGGGAAGTAGTTGGCGGGAAGGGTTAGTTTTCTTGCTTTTAAAATTGAAGGCCGTTGCGGCAGCGCCTAGGCACTGGGATTACAGCGCCGCGACACTATGTTATTTAAGTAGACAATCGACAGAGGTGGTTATCCTTCTTGAAAGCTATGACAATGCCCAGGCGTCAGGATTGTTCTGCTGCGACGCTCTAGGTCAAATTTTTATTTTATTTTATTATTATTTTTTAGATGCAAACAAATGGGCTATCCACGTGTCTACATGTTAAGAGTTTTTTTAACATTTATCATATCACTATGGTCTTTCATATAGTCTTTATCATCCTATAAATAAGAGGGTGATAGTCTTTTTTGAGAATCATGCTATTTTGTATTGTTCATAGCATAGTAGGTTTCCGGAGCCTCTGCTACTCTTGTTTTTTTGCTCTCTCTTTGTTCTAGTTACCTTGTTTGAAGATCAGATTTCACCAATAGATAGATTTGGATTTAATAATAGATTGTGTGTTGATTTTAGATAATTTCAACTTTTTGGACACATCAATATAGTTTGTATTTATGAGTGGATGATGTTTTGATTAATTTCGATCATGATCGAGGCATTCAAATCTAGTTTTGGTGATGTCGTGTCCACTGCTCACTATTTTTATCATATTCGAATGGATCAATTACATAGTCTTTATGCTTGGTAATTAAGGTGCTTCAAATATATTGGTGCAATCCATTCAATGAATAGATGATATTTCAATTGTTCTTTTGAGTTTGATGCATTTTGGATCAAATTTGAGTGGCATCATGTCTAAGGTTTGTTGCTTTCATCACATTTCAATCAAATCAATTATGTGATAGATACAAATGTCAACAAAGACATAGTTAGAGTAGTAGTTTTGTTTAATGTAAGTGGATGTATGGTGACTTAATTGAAGTGGTTTGAGACTTTGGAGGCTTTGGTAAGGTTGACTTATAATGGTGGTTGAGAGTACATTTAGTCTATTTGAGTGGCAAATTTTGAGTAAGTTAGAAGTGGGGTTAGGAAGGGGTTATAAATGGAAGGTATTGGTGGATAACATAAAGTGTTAAGATGAGGATTTAAGGAGCTTTGGGGCTTGGGTTTAATAGTTTATGGGTGATTTGAGGAATGTAGTACAGGATGGCTTGTTTAGGCAGATTTTGAGTAGTATTGTATAAGATTGAGTGAGATTATGAATGATGGCGCATGAATTTAGCGAGAAGGTCCAAAACACTTTGAGGGAGATGCAAAGATCAGAATGACACTAAGAAATCTTACAAAAAAAAAAAGCCTCTCATTGTGGTGGGGTTTTTGAGGTTACTAAACCAAAAATTAATGTGGCTAGCCATTTGATTTCTATTTCACCAGAAGATGCTTACAATTTATATTTCACCATATTAATAAGCCTTGCAAACCCTAGGAAGACAGCATTAAATGGAGGAGAGAGTTACGTGTCATCATGAAAGCAAACATGGAGAAATGTATAAAAAATTAATTCTTCTATTGAAAACTTGAGGGTTGTTGACCATTTGATGAATACCACTCGGAAGATCAAAGCCCATTTCTAGAATCTTCAAGGAACCACCAAGAGCTAACAATGCAATGTTGACTTTGGATGACTTGCCAAGGTGATATGGAGGTTAATGTGACAATGTTCGACTTTCACTTGGACTAAGAGTTTAGCTTATAAAACACTTGTGTATTTTTGCCATTCCTATATTACGGATAACATTCTCCTTGATTACAACGGAAATCAACATAACAAATACAGTGATTGGCCTGTCTAACCTATATCCTGCATCACCCATGATACATGGAGTCTTTTCTTAGTTAATGTTACAACTCGCTTTACTCATGTTCCTTGATTTTCCATCTGAAAACATGCATATTAGTGGTAATTAATAAGTCTAAAATTATTTTATACCTTCATAGCTTGGCATATTATGAGAATCACAAAGGTTAAGACTTCTATATATTTCTTAAAGGATATACCTATAGTTTTAAACAGTGAAAATGCACTGCAACTATAATTACCAAAGGGCAAGCATAGTTTCATTTTTCATTTCCTTTGTAAGAATTCATGTTTCAAGCTTCAACCAAGTCCGAAAATCATCATCATTCAATTTTTTCAATTCCATGATCTCTAATATCTAACAGTCCTATATTCCTATTTGTTCATGCCATTTCACATAGAGAAGATGATTCATCTTAGTAGGTCACGATTCATTTTCTTGCTTGAATAAGAGAGAAAAAAAAATTCTGCAAAAATGATAGATGAATCCTTGGGAGGTTTAATCTCAAAACATGCAGTAATACTTATGGATGCACTCATATACCATATATACATCCATTATATATATATATATATATATATATATATATATATATATATATATATATATATATATATATATATATATATATATAGTATTTGAAAGTTGAGAAAGTTAATAATCTTTAGAGATAGATTACTTGGAGAGACATATTGGATTGATGTGACATACGGTGTTTGCATGTCTTAGTTATCATAGAAGTTTTAGGTGTCTAGTAATATATCTTTACAATAAAGCAACTAGGGGTGGAATGAGTATTAAAGGTCTTCAAGGAAAGAAACATGCTATTAAAGAATGGAAAAGATAATACTATAAAGGCTTATTATGATTGTAATGAAACTAAATGTCTTACAAAGAAGGAACAAAACAAATTCTATTACTTTTGATGAGCTATAAAATTACCAAGGTAACAAAGAAAAAGAAATGAGATATATAAGATTAGCTTAGGCAAGACAGAGGAGATCTAAAGATTTTAATCGAGCCATCTATATTAGAAGCTAGATAAATAGGATGATCATGCCATTAAAGGAAGATGAAAATTCTATTTGAAAAATGTCATTTTGAAAAGAATTATGAAGTATATTATAAATTGTCTAAAAAATTGTACTTGAATTGGCTTGATGAAGATGTATGATGGTGTCCTTGATGCCCAAATGAAATATCTTTTGAGATTTAGAGAAATAGATAGATATTGTTGTACTTTGTATTTGGTTAACAATTATATATGATAGAATTTAAAAAAAATGAGAATGATAAATGATTAGAGAAATGCATTTTGGTGCAAATTTTAAGTACTATGGAGATGTTTAAAGTTATGGTAATTACATGAGAATCAAATTTGAGCAATGCAATGTAATCATGGGAGAAAGATTGGAACATGTGCTTAGAAAAAAATAATGTTGGTATCAGATAGTTAATTGAGTTCATGTTAGGAATATCTATTATGAAGGTAACTTTTGAGTTAGGGGAAATAATGGATGTGTATGGAGATACATGAAAGGATCTTCATAACCTATTTATTGGTCTAGAGAGGAGTAAACAATGTAGTATCGCAAAAGTTAATTTGGGCCACATGAAAGAATAAAGGTTTGTGTTAAAGGTGTGCTAAGGCTTTTAAGGAGTTATTTTATTGAATATTCTGCAAATACAAATAAATTAGTTTCATTGCTTGATTGTATAAGTTCAGAATATGGTGCTTCAATAAGATGAAATGTTAAATTACATCAAGGAAGAAAAATCAATTGCATTTGTCAAGAAGAAAAGTTATCCATAATTTACTTATTTAAATATGTAACTAAACAATAATTTATCTTAAATTTTCTTATGATCCTATGAGTATATAAGAGATAATGAAAGAAAAAAAATGCAAAATTGCCATTATCTCCATATGATTGGGAAATCAACAAACTATATCAGGAGGCTAATTGAACAACCGTTAACAACGAGAAAGCGTGAAAATTGTGATGGAGAGATGACTTATGAAATTGGAGAATTTCTTCACACAAGTATTAGTTGCTTTTGTAATCTCATAATTGATTTTCTTGGGATTTGTAGAAGACACAACGTGCTAAAGTTGTTGCAGAATCTTTTGTTCTCCTCAGATTGGTAGACTTATATTTTTTGGGTAGCCTGAAAGAGAAGAAAAACTTTGCATTATTGGCATGCACAGGAGGTAACACAAAGTAAAGCAGATGTAATCAATCTGGTCGCATCAACTTTCCAGGAAAATTTGAGGGCTTGAAGGACTTGAAATGCAACAAAATATTACTTTTCTCTATGTTTTATTTCATACCTAACACAAATGAAAATAAAGTACATGTAAAGCTTTTATTTACAACCATTTTACCTTAACTAATTAACTGATAAATAAATGTATCATGTATCATTGATTGCCATTATAAATAGTTATGGAATGATCACAAATTCACTATCACGATTTTATAGATTAATATTAAGTTCATATTTTTTTTTTTTGTTTGTTATTGAAATGCTTAGCATGAGATATTTAAATTGATTTCATAGTTCTAGTGAGTGATATCTTTTTTGAGAAAACTGAGAAGCTAGAACAATGGAGGAAATTTTCAGAAGTTGAAGAGACTTAAGATTTACAAAACAAAGTTCTAGCTATATAATATGCAATTTTAGTTGGTGTGAAGTTAATAATTATTGCTCAAAAGTTATGTGATACCTAGGGGTGACTTTGTAAGTGTCTTGGATCATTTATATATTAGATTGTTAATATAAATGAGGTTATAATTTCCAGAGTTACAGAAAAGTGGTTAAATGTAGAATTGTCTCATGAGCACTATCATAGACATTTAAAGGTGAATTTTCTTAAAATGTGATTAAATTGGTTACACTAAATGGATATTGGTGTTGGGTGATAAAGAAGTCAATAATAACCAAATTGAATGAGGTATAAATTATAATTTGGAGATGGATGTGTGTATTGGATTGATTATTTATAATGGACTGTGGAGTGGCTCCTATTCAAGATAAGTTAATGAAAAATAGATTTGAGTCTTCAAGCATGTACAATAGGAGGCTAGAGATGCACCGAACATCAGATAAATTTTGTGGCTGGAATATGATGAGAGATGGGTAGTTAAAAGGTAACATGGATAAAAATTTTGTTAAAAAAAATATACAAAGAGGTATTACTTCAGAGAAATTAACGGTGGTTGAAATTCATAAACCTGACCCCAATAGTTAAAGTTTTGATTAGTGTTTGTTGCATAGAGAAGATGATTTGCATTTGAATAATATTAACCCATATTATTTTTTTGAAGTGTTTGCAATCATAATTTGTGGTAGGAATATGAAGATAGAAGGTAGTCAAAAGGTAGAATGGATGAAAATTTTGGAAAAGATTTGTGTTAATAGGTATAGCAGCTCTTAAAGTACTCAGTAGGAATTATTGTAGAGGCGTTTCGTCAATTTGTCCCCCAATAGTTCATATAAGGTTATGATGAATATTTTTCACATAAAGAATATGATTTCCTTTTGTACTCAATATTGTTTTGAAGCATTTGCGGTCAATATTTTTGTTTTCACTTCCATGCCAGCTTGATTCAACATGTACGCTTTTGCCGGTTCCTAAAGTGCTCGAGAGGAATGATTGTAGAGTTTGATTCATAAAGATGGCCCCAATAGTTGCCATAATGTTTTGATAAGTATTCCCTGGATAGAGAAGCTTCGTGCAGAGTATTGACTCGGATTAATTTTTTTTGTTGCATTTGTGATCAACATTTCTGTTTTCATTGCCATGCCACTTTGCTCGGTGTAAGCATTTTTTATTAAGACGAGGGTTCTGCTTCATTTTAGTTTTTCTTACTAAAGTTTCTTCTTGTAAGTATTTTGTTAGAGGAAAGGTAGAGAGGAAGGATAAAACATGCTATGTCAACTTTTAATATATATTGTGCACTGATGTATCCTACGATCATGGGCAATAATTTAATATTAAATATGGGAGAACCTTATCTCCAAAAGATAATGATGAAACGTCTTGGTAACCCTTTGGTTTTGTAATTGTGAAACAGCTATTGCAACTCCCAGATTATTATAGTATGTGAATAGGCAGCATATTTCATCATGTTTAAAGGTTCCAACCGCCAGTATTGCCACTGTATATAAGTGTTGGTTTTTTATAAAAAAATGATGTCTTGAATGCTTATTTCCTCCAAATTCATGGCTTATAGGTTCGAGTTTTCATCTACAACACTGCTTGTAAATGCTGAAAAGTTTGCCTTGCCCTTCACAATTCTATAAATTCGTTAGTGGTTGCATAACATTGGAATCCACATTCTGTAGCTTTTCATTTCCTGCTTACCCCACTTGTTGCTAAAGTTCTCCATGATAAAAATATTTGAAGAATTGAATCATCTATTTTTTAGTTTTTTACTACCTTAGTCTTTTTGTTTGAAATATAATGCAACTTTATTTTGTTTATATGTAGAGATTACTGAAGCTGTTACATCCTTAGGTCCTAAGAAGCAATTAGCAAGGTGATAATATTCTTGCCATAAGATTTTTGTGTAACATTATTTCACCACATTATTGAAAATTTTGAGTTTTGTTCCTACTTTGGACGGCATCCCAATAGTGTACATGATGCGTTCTGTGTACCCTAAATTTGGTAACCGTACTGTTTCTTCCTTGGTGAGTTTTACTTTATTTGTTTACTTAAAACTGTTTCCCCATAACGGGAGGAAGTAGAACAAAGAAAACGGAAGGATGTTGTGGTCAGGAAAGTTGGTGACTATGTAGTGCTTACTGTTGTGTTTGACTATCTCTCTTTAGTATTTATTGAAACATTCGGACACGTAAACCGGTACTGGTGTATTGAAGTTACAAAAGTGAAACATGTTCCCTTTTTCTGGACTGGGATCATGCGAATCATTTTTTAATATATATTTATGTTGGGAAGTGACATTTTTTTTGTGTTTTTTACAAAAGAAATATGGATAATAAACTTGTATTGATCTTTGTCAAAAAGGTGTTTTACAATAACGATGTGCCTCTACATGTTTCTTTTCGTATGATTATCTAACTGATGTTAAGTTGTACTATTGACATATTGCATTTTCATTAGCAAGGAGCTATGTGAAAGCTGTAAGTTAATTAAGACTTGAAAATTGTCTCTATTGAAGATTTATTCTTTCTTATTGAGTCAATCTCTCTTCAAATTAAAGGTAACATTGCATAAATCAACTGTGTCCAAGCTTGCATTGGAGGGACCTCCATGCACTAGGCACACCTTACATGTAAAGTTCTAATCTATATATTCAGTATACTTTGAATAATTGGAATAGATTGTCATCACTGTCGGATTTGTAGCACTACTGATGCAAGATGATTTAGGGTCAGGATTATCTAATGTTACTATTAATATAGAATATGATTCCATGCGTAGAAATGAGGTTGCACAAGCTATGAGTTACCAATTACTTCAACTTACTTTTTTAAAATGTAAGGAAGCAATGCTAGAGTTACTAATTAATTGATAATCAAGTGATCTAAATAATCTAAAAATTTAAGTAAGAAATTAGAATTTATATATAATTACTTATTATAATAAGTTAATTTTTACAGTTTGGATCTTTGACTCATTCTTTTTTTTTTACCTAAAATCAAGAGTATAAATAAAATATAATAAATAAAGAAATTGCCAAAGGAAAAATCAAATCACACCTGACATTTGTATAAGAGGAGGACTTCTCTCATGACTTAGATAATCACATTTATATCGCGTTATGACTCAGCTAGCTTGAGTATTGAGGCGTATACTGGTAGTCGGATAAAATAATTAAAAACTTTAAAATAATCATACAATTTAAAAGATAAACATTTATCTATCGCATTACAAAGAGCCCTAAATATAAAAATAATTTATTAAGTTCATCAACTATCATAATCACTCATTAAGCAATTCATAATATACTTATTTACTACTCCATTGAGCTATTCCTAAATTATTGAGATCTAGATGCTCTTATTCTTCAGTACACCAATCTTTTTCTATGTCTATTTACTATCAAAGAGTCTTTCTTGAAAAATAATTTGTTATAAAAAATATTGAGTTATATAATAAACTCAGTGAATAATTACAATTCTTGTCATAGAAATTATAAATTGCAAAGAAACATACCTGTATGATTCATAAATGAATGACAACAATATTTATAGCAAGGTTCAATATTAATCATCGTTAAGTCAGCACATGAATGCAATTAAATTTACATTGTATTTCAATAATTTTCTTTACCATAGGAGCACCATCTAACATAGTGTCTATAAAGTACTTCCTTTTGTAGTTTTTTTTTTTCATAGCATTTTCATTTTTATGCATGTGGATACTTTAGTTCCCTAGCTAGAACCATAAAGGTTGAACTCCTATATTTAACATGCACAAATATTATTTCTCTCTCTCTCTCTCTCTCTCTCTCTCTATATATATATATATATATATATATATATATATATATATATATATATATATATATATATATATATATATAACACATTGCAATAAAAAAACATGAAAAAGAAATGTAAGTATAAGCATTTCATTTTCATGAAAAAGAAATGCAATTGTTATAACTAAAATTGTAAGCACTCACTTCAGCTTTAATATTTACTTTTAAGTCAGTCTCTATACGACAACTCTTTTGATTCGTCACCTATAATTTATACACTAAAGACATTTATACCTCTTTGATTGAAGTTTAATTTTTCTTATTAATTGTCTAAATTTTATTCTATTAGAAAGTTATATTACACAAATTCTTAGTATAGGATATAAATTGTCAATTTCTAATTTCTTTATTCATATATATATATATATATATATATATATATATATATATATATATATATATATATATATATATATATATATATATATTGCATAAGGTTTCAAATTCAATTAGTTTAAATTAATTAAATATATTTTTAAAATCTTTAATCATTTTCCCTTCTTATTCTACTATTTTCTGTTGCTACTAAAATCTAACATAAATTTGTTTTTGCAATTTAACATAACTCTAAGATTCACTAATTTAAAACAATAATTTTTAATTTAATTTTACTTAATTTCATCAAGTGAAAATTTTCGTGCCATACATATGCTTTTATTCTCTATAATCTTTCTTTAAAATCTGAACTTAAAATTTCATCTTATTTTATTTTGATCAGTATAAGAAAGAAGAAATTTATGTTACCTGAAATCTATCATTTTTGTAACTTTCTTCCTAACTTTGATTGTTTATCTTCTACTTTGATTCTTTAATCCTATGAAATCGATTTATTGATTAATTGTCTTTCCAAAAATTCTCAATCAAATCCATTTTCTTCTTTTTCTTCTTTCTCTTCTATTTTTTCTCTTTTTTTTTTTCTTTTCGTTTCTTCTCTGTTTGGCCAGTCTTCTTCTATTTCCTTTTCCTTTTTGTCTACTGTTTTCCCCTCCACCCCTTTCCCATGATAGAACTGCGGCATCCATTCTGTGAACTGACGCTTTATGTTCATTTTATTTTATTTTTTTAACAATTGTTACATACCACACTAGAAAAGAATCACACATTCAGTTTGCTCTCTCAAGACTTTTTTTATTGCAGCAATTTATAGATGCATTTCACTTTCTTTCAACATTTTCATGAACACAATTCTTAGTTTGTATGAATTCTATGAGCTGCTGTTCTGTTAACTTCTATTCCATTTGGGCATTTTGTTGTGCAGCAATTTTATAACTTTGCCTAGTGAACTCTGTATTTACTTCTTTTATTTAAACTTCTGCATGTGGAATCTAACTCATGAAACTTATTATCCTTTCAGAAGAAAAGATTAAGAAGCCGGCAAAAAAAACTCAAGGCATATGACCTAACTGTGCTATCAGACTGTCTTCCCAATGAAGCTCTCAAAAAAGAATTTAAGTTCACTGACTTCAAAGTAAACTGCAAGAATCGGCAAAAGCTGGTGTAAGTAGGCTTCAGATTCTGTTAGACAAAATTTGTCTTTTAATTTCAATAATGCGATAGCAAGGTTAGAACAGTGGTTATGGGTTTGAGCATACAAAATTAGTTTTTATACTATGTAGGGGTTGTTGGATAATTGGATAATTTTTTTTTTATAGGAAATATCAAACTTGAGGTGCTAGATATGTAAATGCATAAGAATTGTGTGCTATGTGTGTAAATGGCTCAAGCTATGTATGTTGATTTTCCTTGAGGCATTTACACACACACATATTTCTTATATATTTATATATCTAACACTTAAATTTTCATATTTATATAAATAACAACTAAAATTTTAATATTATATCAAAAATAGAACTATCATTATTTTTTTCAAGTAAAATGAATCTTTTTATGCATAAGAAAAGTGTTATATTTATAAATATCAAACTTTAGGTGCTAGATATGGAAATGCATAAGAATTGTGTGCTTTATATGTAATGTTCCTTTTTTTTTAAATTCTCTAATACAATAGTATGTCGCCAGTCAAAAGGAAAGCGAACTATTGAGATCTGTTCACAGTCATCCAGCTTTTCAAGCTGATCCCATCTTGGCCATTCAACAGCACCTGGAGCAAACACAACCTCCCCCACCCGTTGAGGAGAGGAAATCTAAGAAGAGCAAGAAAGATAAGAGGAAGAGATCAAAGAAACTAGCAGGTGTGAATATGGGACAAGCTTAGCTGATAATGTTGTTGCCTATAGCGCTTATTCAGGTAAGTTGCTTGTAAGTTCAAGTCCTTAACTAAGCAATCTTAATATGTATTGCTGTTACTTCAAACTGCAGTCAGTGTTAAATGTCTTCAGTTGGCAACTTCTTTGTCTGTTGTGTTTTCTATATTAATTTGTTCATAGTAGATATGTTAACTTGGAAATTAGCATAATATATGATATATATCTCTATGATACGTGTACTTGGGAATAAAATAAACTTTTTTTTTAATCTTATTGCCATTATTCTTGCCACTAATATACTTGAATAGGGCTGAAAATAAATCGAGCATTTTACAAGCTACTTGTGATTCGGCTTATTTAGTGCTCGTTCATGATCGCTTGTGTAACTAATTGAACGAGTTTGAACATTTTTTTTTTAAATACTTGATCATTAAGTGAACAAGTTTGAACAACTTGTCATTTGTTTCATTTATGTTAATGAATAATATTATTTAAAACTCGTGAATAAGTTCGTTAAGGAGTTTGATTACGTTCGATTGTTTAAATTTTTATTTTTTTATTCTTAATAAGCTTTACTTGATAATACAAATTGTGTATATTGCTCAACAAGTTTCTCATGAACAAGCTTGATTAAGCTTTTCATTAAAGTTCATTTATTTCATTAAACAAATAGCTTGTTAACATGCTCAATAATCATTATTTCAACCGTGCTCGTGAACAAACTCAGGCTGAGCTTGAATAGAATTTTTTGAATGTGCTCAAGCTTGAACATCATCCTAAAAGCTCGAATTGAGTTTGAGCTCAATAATGATAAATAAGCATGAACTCGAATAAGAAATGCTTGGCCCGCCTTGATTCATTTGCAGCCTTATGCCTGAATCTTTAACTTCTCAATGTGGTTTCTGATCTCTCTATTTGCAGATGGGTTTGGAGAAAAAAAAATGCACATTAATCAGGCTTGAAAACATGAACTCTCGATCATGATCATTAAGTCATCTTAAGATTGATTTGGTACATGGCCTTCAAAGGAGTTGGTAAAGTATATTCTTTAATTATGAGATATAAGTTCAAGGCATACTTTAATCATTATCTATTAATTCTCAATTTAGTTGTCATTAAGGCTCAAGTTAAAAAATAAAAAAGTTTTGAGTTGAATCTGGAGCTAAGGTGGTTTGCTCCAAATCTTCAACGGATGAATTTTTATTTTATTGCTGTCCTACGTGAGATTTGAATTGATTCTACTCAAAATTCGTGTGAATTGTGTATATATGATATGCTTTTAATAAAAAGCAATTGTTGATCTAATTGCTTGGTACATTGCAGCTCGGTTAAGGTATAATCCCTTCAACCTTACTCGATTATTTCCAAGTTTGAGTTAAGCAAAACTCATTTAAACTATTCTAGTTATAAGTTACATTTGGAGATTATTAGCTGGTTTTTTAAGTCTTACCTGACCTAATGGCAATTTACCTACACATGCCCTCTATTTTCACCCACTTAAGGAATATCCCATTCTGATGAGAAATCGAACATGGGTTGGAGAGTTTTCAGCCATGCTCTCCATGCCAACCGAGCTAAGGGCGGTGGGTACCTGCCCTACAATAGGTAGAGATCTTGCTAGATGTGAATAAAATAATTATTATTTAGCTTTAGTTTTCATATATATATATATATATATATATATATATATATATATATATATATATATCACAGAAAATCAGACAGGACGTGCATTTTCTTTGACCAAAGGATCCTATTTAATACTTGCACCAAATATATTAGTATCACAGTAATTTAGATTTTATTTCTCTTTATCAATGATTAGCCGGCATCTTTACAAATTCTCACAAAAAAAAAAAAATAATATTCATTTTAACACACTGTGAAAAAGGATTTATTTGTCTAATAAATATTTGATTATATGAATTAAGTATGTTTAAACTTATTTTAATTTGTGGTATTTCCTATGTTTGAAAATACATTTTCTTTGCTTGAAATGCAGTATTACTCTTATAAAATACATTTTCTTTGCTTAAAGAGAGAGAGCTCGGCGACCTAATGTGACTGTATGTTGTACACAAATTCCTTTACATCAAGTCAATGTGCTAACTCATCAAGATTTTATTGGGTCTATAAGTGCCACAATGCAGTATTACTCTTATAAAATAATGATTAACACTAGTTGATAACCATTGCCATCCTCATTATCATCATGGAAGCTTTATCCTAATTTTTAGAATTGGATTATGAATCCTTCTTCCCTCATTCCTATTTAATGTTGCATATTTTATCATTATAAGTTTATCATACAAAGCTTGATAAACAAAAACAATATAGAATCAAACATCTATAAAATCACAAATAATCTTAAAAAAAGTTTACTACAAAGGCCCGAAAAAAGTTAAACCTAGTAATCTTTGTGTATAACTACTTTACTCCTTGTTAACTGTACCAAATATATAATTGTTCAAACGCTAATTGCTTTGTTTGGAACAATATTAGGATGAAGACTAATACCAGCTGCATCTATCATCTGAGAACTTTATAGGCCTGTTACTGTTGGAATCAATAATAAGATCACAAGTAATATGCCTGTAACCCTTCACTCTTACCAAGAACCCTACAACATTTCCTTGGGTGGTTATGTCCAAATTTAGCGTCATTAGAGCTGTAATTGAGGTTCTTGATAGATCAAAGCCAAGGCTAGCTCCATAAAGAGGAACTTGGTCACCATTCAGTACGATGGACTTAGATTGATGGCTTTTTCTGGGCAGGTAGTACTCCTCCAACTGCAAGAAAATGTTAAAATTGTAGATGAGTTAGATATTTAGTGGAGCAGATGCTTTTATATAAAAATCAAAATAGCTAATGTTAGAATTAGTGTAAAACTAGTCCTTTTAAGTGGAATAAACTAAGAAGTTTTGTAGTATTTCTGCCTTTCAGCTAATTAAAAGTATTTTATTCTCTTTGTTGTCAAAAAATGAAATTATTCTGTAACAGTTCTGATGGACAACGGTCACCTATTTTCAAAATCATGAGTTCAAATCCAACATCATGGAGATCAGTCTTTGCTAAGAGATGGAAAACACATTGTTAAAAATGATGAAATTCGCCACTTTCCATTATTTGGTTAGTTATTTAGAGTAGGTTTAGAAAAACTACAAATAAAATAATTCGAATCCCACATAATATCAGTGAAAAATAGAATAATCACTTTTAGAAAGTATACTTTCTATCCACGAGCAATCAAATCAGCTCTTAAAACAAAATTTGTCATATTGAATGATATGTTGCCGCATGACCAAAGAACAACTTACCTGATTTGCAGCGACCAGTATTTTGGAATAGAAGAGACTAATATGAGTGGAAGTAACATGAATGCCAAAATATGGAGCAGTATTGAACACATTGATCTTCACAGTACAATTAAGACCAATTACTTTTGTTGGCACTCCAGTTCGATCTTGTCCAATTCCAGCATGAAAGTAATCCATAACCAAGCTCTGTAAGAAGGCAATGGACCAATGGTCGTTAAAAAAATTGGTAATTTGCTGTGAAGAATTGTTGCAGTATGTCTCAATTCCACACGAATTTAAGTCTCCACAAAAGAACAAATGAATATTTTTTTAAAGGAAATGGAATACCATTTTGAGCTAATTTAATTATAAAACATAATAATTTATAAAATAATCTTTAAACTATCTAAGACAATATAATAGAGTAATGCTACGCTCATTCTCCACAAGGATCTCTCTTCATCAAACAAACAAGAAAAAAATCCATTAAAAATTATAACAAAAACCAGTTTAAAAGAAAACAAGAAAAAATCACCATCTTTTTTCATACCTCCACTGCCACCTCAGGTGCATATTGTCTGCTAATTCCCCATATAATAAATCCAGCAACAGTGCATATCAAAACAAAACCGGCTAAACCAAACAGGATCTTGAACACAACTGAAGGCCTTTCAACATCAACATCAACATCACCACACCACCACCACCACCATCATCATCATCATCATCATCATCATTATAATAATCACCATAATGGACCTCCTCTTCAATGGCTGAATAATCAACCCATCCTTTTTCATTCAACCTCCTCCTCCTATCCTGTGGCCCCGTCATGGATAAACTAAAGGACCCAGAATTCAGGCTGGCCGATGAAGGACTTGAATGAGAAAAATGCGCGGGAGAAGGGCTCTTGTAAACCGGACTGCTTCTTGATGAAGATCTATTGCGTCATAAGAATCCACAGATGGGCTCTGCACATAGTAATCTGGAAGTACATTTGGGAATCGGTAAGGCGAGGAATCAGCTAGGGTTGAGTCGTCTGAATCAGAAATAGTTCTCGTCATCTTGACCTAATGGAACAGTAGAAAGAGGAAGAATCTTGCCTTCAGGAGGGGTCTGATTTAAAAGTAGAGGTAGAATCTCAAAGGGCGAATATTTGAAGGGAAAACCAGTATGTGAAGGAATCAAAACAATGATCTTGGGATAAAAAAGGAAGCTTGGCATGGTTGTAAAGAGTTTAGAAGATCAAATGTGTGAGACGAGATTGTCGGGATTTGATGAAGAAATTTTATTCGGCGGTTTCGGATTATAAATCGGATCAGGAACGAATCATAACAATTTGGTTTCTTCTGTGTTGTGTTCTGAAGAGAAAAGGAAAGCAATAATGATGGAATAATCATCAAATCAAACAGCAGGTGAGAACGAGGGAGATGAGGAGGTGGAGCAGCGAAAAAGCGAAAGTTCGTTGGGGATTTTTTTATAAATACATATTATTAAAAATAAATAAAATATGATCCGTGAGAAAATTTTTTTAATATATTTTGATTTTTGATTAAAAAATTATTAAGTTTTAAAAAAATATTTATAAGATTCTCATAACTTTTAATTTTTTTTATAAGAAATAAATAATATAAAATAAAATGCTAAGCTGTTTAATTTATAGAAAAAAAAATGTTAACACAAATAGAGAAAGAAATTGAAGAGAGAACTTAAAATCTAAGATAATTTTGTGTTTTATATTTATTATTGATTCATCAAGATTTTCTTAGACTAACATCTGTCTATATGTTAAAAATTTTGACTTTTAATAAAAGTTTTTAGGTTCAAATTTTTATATATGCATTATATATATATATATGTGAGTTTGCGATTAAATTCGCTTAAATGTCCCAGAAAAAAAAGTTGTGTAGTGGGAGATTTACATACAAAATTATATTATTTTTATATATTTTTATATATTAAATATCTAAATTTTAATATTTATTCATATAATATTTTAGTATTATAATCACATAAATATAAATAGATGAAAAAAGTGTATTTTACTTTTAAAATATTAATATTCATAATATTTCTGATGTAATATTAATTATTTAGATGTTACATAAATAAATATCAAAATCGAGGCATTGAATATTTAAATATATAAGAATTGCATGATATCTACATAAATCTCCTAAAAAAATATTTATAAAAATTATAAATTGTCATTCAAATATTAAAAATTGTATTGAAGATAATTTTAATTTGTATTGTAATTTATTTTTTTAAGGGAATTTATATATATATCATTGAATTTCTATGATTTACATATTTAATATCTAAATCTTTGAATCTTCACATTTATTTATATAACACTCAAATAATTAAATTATATATATATAAATTACGTTTAGGTATAGTCGTTCATTTAACGAACGACTTGAGTGCCATGTTAAATCCTAGTTGGCGCATTATATATGTTACAAAAAATGAGTCTGACGACCTCATTTTCTCTCCGCTTTCGCCATTTCGCCTGACATCGCTTTCCCCTTTATCCCGATAGAGCCCTCCCTCCGAATCGCAAAATCCCACAAGCAATCCCCCCAATCGTTCCCACTGCCCTAGTGAAGCTTGGCCGGCCTCATTCATTGTTCGCGGCACCTGTGGTTGCTAGATTTGTCGTATATATATGTTAAAAGGTTGGAGTAGCTCCAATGACTGATAATATTGAAGTCTAAATCCAGCCGAGCTGGTAAAATCTAAGGAAAAAAAATGTTATAAGCAAGTTGTTCATTAAAAGAACGACTTTTATGTATTAGGACAAGTCGTTTGTTGAATGGAGGGCTAGTTCAGGCGCAAAAGTAGCATCGACTTGCGCCAAGTAGGATTTGACGTGACAAGCAAGTTGCTCATAAAATAGACGACTATGCCTATATCTAAATTTTTTTAAGTATACTTAAAATGTTAATTACTATTTACTTATACTTATTTTGAAAATTTTGTCTATATATGAGCGTGTGTGAATATTATATATTTTCAATTTACATAGTTTTATATAACTATTATGCAGAAATTAGGGTGTTAAATGTAAGTAAATATAATAATTTAGATATTAAATTTATAAATATATAAGAGTTTAATGATGTATGTAATTTCACATTTTTTTATTTATTTAGAATACTTCCAATGAATTATTTAGAATACTCCCCCGATAAGGGACTTTCCATTATTGGTAAATACTTGAAATCTTGATAAATAATTGGTTTAATTATAGAAGTTAAAAATATGAAGTTTTTTACATTAATCATGCTTGTGCCATGAGCTTGAATACTGTATATATGTATTATTAAACTCAGTGCATATTATTCTGAATTTTATTAGGCTTAGTTTTCAAAATTAGCAGTTTTTGAAATTTATGATTATTTCAAGAGGTGGCACTCACCTATAATTTCCCTCCTTTCACATGTATTTTCTCACCTCCTTTATGTTTTTCTATGATTCTCAACCCTTTACCTTTAGTTCTACTTGAAGAGTCCACTCTCATCTACTTTCTTCTCTTCCTCCTTCACTTGGTTTTTCACAATTGAATGGTCACTCTATAGGCTCCAATATCCCTAATTGCTTCGAGTTATAAAGCATCTTGTCTTCTCAAACCTAGACATTTTTTAATAGGAGACATTTCTTCCTTTGAAAGGACAACTAAGAGACTAGTCTTTACTCATTTTTGAATTTTTTAAAATCCAAACTTTTTCCTTTTTACCACTTGCACATAGATCCTCAAGTTAATTATTATATAAATATTTGTAATACTTTCCCATCTTTATTTACAATACTTTATACATTCAATTATGCTTGTAATAGGAAATCCCTTTTGGTCCTTATTTCAAAATTGCCCTTAGAGAATTTTACAAAGGCTATTTCTTCAAAAATTCTTTTGAAAGCCTTTAGTACATTAGATTCTCTCATAAGAATTTTGGTGGTAGTGTTGCTCCTTTTAGATTGTAAATAATGTCAACACTTTCATTTCTTATATTTCTCTTAATAATCACTTTTTCAAGGTTTTGCTCTATCTTAATTAAGCAATATTCCCCTCAAACATATTATCCATAGCTTTATTAATAATTTTGAGCTTTAGACTTTTCCTCTCTCTACTATTGCCTTCTATCATCCCCATTTTGACCATACCTACATCACCATCTCTAATTACTAACCAATAATAAAATTATTAATTTTAAATTTAAAATTTTATGGATCATGCTTCCTAATTTGTTGAATATAGTTGAGGAAGAATGAAAGACCTATTTCTATGGAGATCCAATCCTTGTTCTCCACAATAAATTCAAAGTTGTCAAGCACATTTTCAAATTTTAAAGCTCATTTTTTTATTTTAAAAATTTTATAGTGATATTATCGAAACCACTCACATATCAAAATAGAATTCAAAGATTAATGATAATAATCCCCTTAACTCTAATGCCATTATCCAAATGTAACTTTTATTCATAGAAATAAAATATGAATAGATTGAAATTTTTTTAGAAGCAATAACGACCTAAGGCCAATTGGCTTACTTTAGAATAAGATAATCTAAACTAATTTTATTAAAGGATCTAGATTATAAAATACCTTAATAATATTAGAATCTTTTTATCAACATAGTTGTGTTACTTACCCATAATTTGATTGCAAAAAAATTATTTTTTATAATAATCTCTATAATATAACCATTCCACATTTATTGAGAACAATCATGATGGAATATCTTAATTTGATGAATAGACTAGCTATTTTGATGATGTTATTATAGTTACTATGTCATTGTTGTAGTCCTTTATTCTATTAAGAATAAATTCTTGAGCATTGAAGATTTTAGTGCAAAATTCTTCACCTTCTATTAGAATATTATGGGCCCTATATTTACTCATAGAGTCTTGCACTTATTTGCTACTTTCAATTTTTTAAATTAGGCTAAGGCCACTATTATCAATCTTTTTATTTTCTAGGCCAAAAACTCTTTATAGAAGACTAGATATTTGGATTGTCTAATTGCCCTTGCATATTTATAAGATAATAAGTTAAATACTTAAATCATTCGCTAAAAAATAATTTAGTATTTATTCTTTTATAAAATAACAAGGATTGCTCTTCTCAAGGATGGAAAAAGATTATATATATATATAACCATTTCTTATCATAAAATTTTATGTGAGTGATATTATGTCATTGCACCTTCCATTAATTATAATTTTTTTTTATAATAGATAATCAATATGTTGAGCTTCTCTTATATTTTCATTTAAAAATTTATCATACGTTTTAAAAATAGAATGCTATCACAATGTTAAAATATACATCATATTTTATCAAAATCACTTGTATATCGTTCAATGATAATGATTGTATTAAGGATTATAAACCCAAAAATATTTTAATTTGATTTCAAAACATTTGACTATGTGCAATGGTTAGTTAACAATGAAAATAAATGTTAAATTTGATTTGTATCAGCTATAACCACTAAAAAAAAATTACTAAGTCATAACCATTATAGTTCTCTTCTAAAAATTCACAACAATTATAACAATTGCAACAATTATTAGTAATGGTTATTAAAACTCTAAAATTTGTTTTATCATAATAGTTTTAGCCATCACAAAGAATTGTAGTGATTTTTTTTGTCCAAAGAAATCTATAAAGTGGAGCTTTATTATTGTGTAGATGGAATTCAAATCTAAGATCCTGTCAATAGCTTTTAAGATCTTTACCAATCAGACTAATTGAAGGAAAAAAAATCATAATATTTAAAAATATTATAATATTACCATATTATTATTATTTAATCACTGAAAAAAAACTTTACCCCATAATAGTTATAATCGCCATTATACAACCAACCCAATCGATTGCAAAAATACCCAAAGGAAAAAATAATATTATTTGTGTGAGGGATCAAATCCTTGTTTTCTACAATGAGCTCAATTTTCAAGCACATTCTAGAATTTAAAGCTCTAATAATTTTATATTTAAAATTTTATTGATATTATAAAAATGAATAATATATTAAAATAAATTTCAGTGATTCTTAATAATAATCCCCTTAACTCTAATGAAATGAAATAAATTGATAATTCATAATAATGATTGCCTATTATATTTTAATATTATTGACATAGATTATAAAATATAAAAAATAATCATTTTTTTTACTAATCTCTACAATAAAATCATTCATTTATTAAAAATAATCATTATAATATTTTTTATTTGATGAGTGTACTAGCTATTTAGATGATGATAAAATAGTCACTGATGTTGGTCATGTAGTCTTTTATTCTCATAAGAATAAATTCTTGAGGATTGAAAACTTCATTGCAAAATTCTTCTCTTCTACTAGAATATTATAGGTCTTATATCCTCTTCTACTTCTTCTCTATTTTAAATTTAATGAGTTAGGTTAAGGCCACTATCATGATTTTTTTCCTAAGCAAAAGTTCTTGCATCTCTAATGGTATCAATACTCTTAGATTGTCTAATTCCCTGCATATTTTTGAGGTTAATGAGTAAATTGCTTAAACCATTCATTGATTTTTTTTTTTTTTTTTGAGTTTTTAACTTCTTATAAGATGACAAATGATCCATCATGTTATAATTTTACCACAAAGAATTTTAGAGATTTTTTCTCACTCAAATCTATAAAATGGAGCTTTATTATGATGTAGGTGAAATTTGAACCTAAGATATTATCAATAATCTTTAAGGTCCTTACCAAGTAGACTATTTCACACAGAAAATTATACTGATTAAAAATACTAAAATATTACAATATTATGGTTGTTTAACTGCTGCAAAATTTTACCCTTCAATGCTTAAAACCACCATGATAAGCCCAATCGTATTGGTCACTTTACCGTTATAAAAATCCTAAGGAAGCAATGGCAACAATTATGTGGTAATTTCTAAACTATGTAGTGGGAATTATAATAATTTTAACTACTGTGCAATACATCTTAACCTAGTTGTTGAGAGCTTAGTGTCATGACGAACTTTCCCCAAAATCACTCATGTAGCTTTAACACACTCTGCTAGTACTAAGTCAACCTTACACTCACACAATGATTGGCTAGAATGCAAAAGAGAAGGGAAGTAAGAGAAAAAAAATTCACTAATACAAAAAAACTTTACAAGGTGTAGACCTCTTCACTTCGACACTCTTTGACTCTTACTTGGATCTTAGATCTTGAATGGTTACAAATGAGAGGGAGGAGGGGTCATATTTATAGCACTCATCCCATGCCTAAGAATACTCTAGAACACACTACAAATGACATATGTGTGAGTCATCTAAAACACTCAACACTATTCCCCAATACACCTAATACATTTCATAGCATTCTGGAGAGTTCTAGAGCCTCCTAGATTACTCCCCAAACATCTACAATTCTAGAATATTATAAAATATTCTTGATTATTCTTAAAATATATGAAAGGTTCTAAATATTTTCATAGAATTTCAGAGACTTTTAAAATATTCTTAAAACATCTAAAGTCTTATAGAAACTTCTAAAATCTTTCAAATAGATCTAGACTTGTGTAGAGTCTTCCAAAACTTCTAATGTTGTATGAATCCATTTTAGTATGATCATGGATGACTCTTTCAACTTCTTCAGCCATGTTATGCCCAAGAGATTTTACCAAATCTCATATCCCATATTTTGGGCGTGACATCCTCCCCCACCTATCTTTGTGATTCCCTCATCACAGATCCCTTGCAGTGTTGGGAGTTATTCTTGATCATCCTTTGACTCTTATACCTCCTCCTTGTTCCTAAATCAGGTTGCTCTTGCCTTGGCCTTTTCGCTATTGTGCCTTGCATCTGTAGTGGTAGCCCGATAGACCGCTCCTCAGGCACAACTCCCTTGAACCCATTGATAACCTTCACTTTCCCTCACAACTTGTCCTCTTTAAGTCATGTCTTCTTCACGCTTTTAAGCGATGCTAAGAGGCTCCCCTTGCCCTTCAAGATATCCTTCCTTGCCTTTGGTGTCTTCTCTCTTGGCCTAGCTTCCACACTAACTATTGGTTGCTCATCTTGGATGTTTGCTGGCAAGCTAAGGACTTGGGATCCCTCTTGTTGGCTTGGCACATCCTCAAGCCACTTCGCTGGTAAGACATCCATGGTTTCCTCTAGGACTTCCACCATTCTTCTTAGCGAGTCCCCAGCATCAGCCTTTGACTTACCACCATGAGTCACATGGCTATCCCTATCCTTTAGGATTTCTTTCTTGACTTGCAACTCCTCTCCCTTGAAGTTGCCTCCCTCTTGTCATTGTCCTAGTAGCTCCTGTGTAGGCCCCATTTATGCCACCTGGCCATCCTCATTCTTCGTCACCCTTTGATGACTTACGAGCTTTAAGATGATTTATGAACAATACCTTGCTTAATAAGGTCCTCCGCAACCAAAGTAGATGTTACAAGGGCTTTCTCGGTCCTTTCCAGCCTCCAGCTTACTCCTTTTATCCATCACCCATAGGGTGTCTTAGCAAGCCTCCTTACCCTGAACCATCCACCTCTCTTGTTACTCTAACCTCCATATATTATGTGTTTTTCCAAAGTGATTGTGGTTGGTGGTGAATGTTCTGCCAAGGCATGCTTGCACATGACCTCACCCTCATGCAGGTCCCTTACTCGAGCCAACGTCATACTGAGCTCTCCTTTGAGCTCATCATGTAGCTCCGCCTTTTTGTGCATCAAGGATTTCTTCAGTCAAAGCTCTATGCCTCTTCTTGTTGCTTGGATGGTATAACCCCTTTTCACTAGGCTACTCCCCTCTTCACCCTTACCATCCATCTAGGCCCCTATGCCATTCATGACCTCCATCCCTGAGGTAGACGTGAACCAAAACTAGAGATCCTCTCTTTGGACTTCCCCATAGCTTGGATGTTGTAGGACCATACTGCTCACCCCATCCTTGGCCTTCCCACAGTGACTCCACACTTGCCATACCAACCCTACCTCTAATACCTCTTGGCCTCAACATCGCCTGGGCTTCCATCTTGCCTTGGAATTAAACCACTTTGATACCAACTTATCCTTGGGATTGAAACAAGCTCTGATTCCACTTGCTACGGATGGACTTTCCCCAAAGTCAACCGTGTGATCTTAACATACTCCGCTAGTGCTAAGTCAGCCTTACACACACACAATATTTCACTAGAATGCAAAGAGAAAGGATGTAAAAAGAGAAAACCTCATGAGTACAAGAAAACTTTATAAGGCATAGTCATCTTACACTTGGACACTCTTTGACTCTCACTTGGATCTTAGCTTGTATCTTAGATGATTATAAATGAGAGTGAGAGGATTCTACTTATAACCCTTTTCCCATGCCTAAGAACACTCGATAACACACTACAAATTACATATGATGTAGAGTCATCTAGAACACTCCACATTATTCCCTTATACACCTTCCACAACATTATGGAGAGTTCTAGAGTCTCCCAAATTACTCCCCAAACATCTAGATAATTTTAAAATATTATAGAATATTCTTGATTATTCTAGATTATTCTTGAATTATCCAGAAGTTCTAGAGAATTCTAGAGAATTCTAGAGAATTTTAGAACATTCTTGAAATATCCAAAGTCTTATAGAAGCTTCTAAAATTTTTCAAATAAATCTAGACTTGTGTAGAGTCTTCCAGAACCGTTTAATATCATATGACTTCATTTTAGAATGATTCTATACTCTTCCAACCATATCACTATGCCCAAGAAGTTTTTCCAAACCTCATGTCCCATATTTTGGGCATGACATTAGACTTTCAACCAATAAGTTTTAAGCTCAAATCTTTGCATACATATTATGTGTGTGTGAGTTTGATTAAATTTGTTCAAATATCTCCCAAAAAAGTAATTTTAACAACTAAAGAAATACTGCCAAAATTGCCTTGATAGTGCTTTCTTTAGTGTTACTCTTTCAAGTCACACATAAGAGAAATGGGCTGGACTAATGCATTACATATTGCCTAACATACGTAAGATTACTAATAGAGATAAGGCTAACCCTTCTCAGCAGTATCTTAGTGGCACTATACGAAGTCAATACTAAAGGTCAGCTGAATTAGATATAATGAACTAAGAAATTTACAGCTCCTTATCTGCTGCCTCTTGTCACTCTAATCGCTGGCAATAGGCTCCATGTCTTTTAGAAGACCCACAACTTGCTGCATTGATGGCCTCTTTGATGGCAAGTCAGCAGTGCATAAATAAGCAATTCTAAGAGCTTCTTCCAATTGCTTCTCTGATCCAGTCTCTCGAATCTTAGGATCGATTGCCAATGAACATTGGTTCTTCTTCACCAGCACTCGAGCCCAATCTACCAGACTGGTCTTCTTCTCTTCTGTGTACTGGTCGCCAAACGGTTTTCTTCCTGTAACAAGCTCAAACAGCACAACACCGAAGCCAAACACATCAATCTTTGGAGTAGCAGCAGAAGAAGAGGCCTTTTCTGGATCAGATAGTTCTGGAGGAATGTAACCAGGTGATCCTGTAGTGATTTCAACATCCAAATCATTCCCCACAACCTTTTCCAATCCAAAATGAGAAAGCCTGGGCTCCAGAGATGAATCAAGGTAGATGTTACTTGCCTTCACATCTCTGTGTACTACCTGAGGGAAGCAACCATGATGCAGAAATGCCAATGCTCGAGCAACGCCAAGTGCAATTCTATGTCTAAATCTCCAAGTTGTCACACCTTCAGTTGTGATGTTTTGAACACCGTTAATTTCATTCTCCCAAGTATCAGTGCTCCAATCTTCAGTAGTCTGCACACCTAATGGCAAATCATGCAGAAGATTTTGAAGGTTTCCATTTTCCATATATTCATATATGGCGATCCTCTGATCACCAGCTAAGCAGTAACCTGTCAATGGGACTAAGTTCGGATGTTTTATTCTGCCAAGTCTCTCTAGCTCCTTTGCAACATCTTGATCTGTTGATGCAGATCCATGAATCAGAACCTTCATGGCTACTTGAATTCCTCCAGGCAGAATGCCTCTATATACTGGCCCAAAGTCCCCTTCTGATAAGAGTGTTCCCCTATCAAAATTACTTGTTGCAGCTAAGAGGTCAGCAAACGTGAAGTTCAACAATGGCTTCTCAAACATGACCACTGGTACTGAGTTGGCTCCCCTGACATCAGCAACCCATGCCGTTGAATCAGTTCGAGAACAATAAGGAGCTTCGACATATTGTTCTTCTTTGTAGGAAAGCTGCTTTACTGCCCATGATCTTGTGCTCTTCCTACAGACAAAAGAAAGAAAGACAATTCCAAGAAGAACACAAACAACAGAGAGGGTTACTGCCAATGCTAACTTCAACTTCTTGTGCTTAACTTTCATAGATGGAATGACATCTGGGTTCGCTGCTAGTGGGCAGCTGTTCTGTGATCCGATAAAGGAAGAGTTGAATCTTTGGAGGGAAAATTTCTTCGCACAGAAGGTGAGGTTGTTGTCGGAGAAGTTAAACATCTCCATATGTGATAGCTTTTCGAGAAGTGGGAAGGGATTTCGCTGGTAAGATTGTTTGAGGAGATGTCTAAAATTGTAGGTTAACCATCATCAAATTTGGAACTTTGCCGCTTAGCTGGTTATGAGAAAGGTCTAGTGTTTTCAAACCAACCAATTGGGAGATTTCAGAAGGAATATTGCCTGTCAGATTAGTTTCAGACAAGTTGAGGTATTCTAGCATATAAAGGTCATGTATTTGAGGAAATTTGTGGTGTGAAAATCTATTGTTAGCAAGGTTCAGATGCTTAAGCAAAGAAGCTTGGCCTAAATTACTCAGGAATTCTCCATTAGTTGGTTCTCAGAAATGTCAAGATAAACCAAAGATGACAAATCGAAACTGGAACCTAGCTTAACCTCAGAAAACTGGTTCTTGCTCAAGTCTAATACCTCTAATGTCGCGTGAAACACACCTGTGATGGAATCTTGAAGCAAATTGCCAGAAACATTGAGATATCTAAGTGATTCCAAACCTGACAAATCAGGCATGGCTCCTTGAATTTGATTCCTAGAAATATCCAGAAAGCTTAGATTCTTGAATGCAGTAGCTAAGCTCCACTGAGCTTATTAAAAGAAAGATCTAATGACGCTAGATATTTGCAGTCAGTAATTCCCTCAGGTATCTTCCCCTCAAAAGCATTTCTGCTGAGATTGAGAATCCTTAAGTTTGACATAGCGCTAATGCCTGCAGGAATTTCTCCAAAGAAGCCATTTTGAGAAAGATCGAGGCTTTCCAGCTTGCCAAAGTTGCCAATGTTGTTAAGAAGAGAATCCTGAATTCTGTTCATTGAAAGGTTGAGGATTTTCAGAGAACTTCCAAGTCCCCATATATCAGAAGATAACTTGGTAATATTGTTCAAGCTGAGATCTAAAGCTTGAAGCTTGTTGAGCTTTCCAATGGTGTTTTCAGGGATAGAACCGGAGAGTCCAAGACCAGAAGCCACGAAACCTATCACATCGTCTCCCGTGGAATCACAGGAAACGCCGTTCCATGAACAAACGGAAGAGGAGGCGGTTGAAGGAAGCTCAGCTCCCATTTTTTGAAGGAAATCAGCGAGGAAAAATCCATCAGTGTTAGGCTGTTGAATAGCCAAGCATTTGAAGAGCAGGACAAGAAAGAGAGATGAAGCCAGACGCCCAGAACCCATTTGGAGAAGAAAGATCATAAACCATATGAGACGAACATCTGCAGCTTTATTAGCCGTTTAGATGATTGTGAATCCAAAAGGCTGGCTTTTTATATAACAGAAGACACCATTTTTCTTAGTACTTTCCTAAAAGAAGAGGAGATGGGCAGTACAGAGAGAGGAAAAGTAAATTCACCTTTACAGTAGCTTTTTGGTTCATGGGAGAGCCTTGAAGAGAGTATAACGCATCCTTCAATGCTCACTGAATTCACTGGTAGAGGAGGAGGGATGAAGAAGAAAAGGAGGTTGGGAATTTATTGAATGGTATCGGTGGATTTATTGCGGAGTAGAAATCATATGTACCAAATGTTTACCTGCTACGTGACCGAAGTTTGGAACCCACCTATGATGAACTTGAAATTCTGCGTAGCTAACACTGAATCGAGAAGGATAATGCTCTTTTTCTCCCAAAGTCAGCACATTTTAATCATCAATTCCATCATACATATCATAAAAAATTATAAATGCTAATCCAACACCTAATACTATATGCATATTTTTCTAAAAAAAATAAGGATTTTTGGGTCAGCTCAATGAACGATTTCTATTTTGTCAATCATTAGAACTTCAAAGTCTAAGAACTAATTATCGGCAAAATTTAAGATCATTAGTTGAATAGGCAGTATCAATCATTTTATACATTTTTTTAGCAATAATAATTGTTAGGATTTAGCGAGTATTTGGTTTATTTTTCTTCGGGATTTAGATTTTTAATGAGAGATTTTATTTTTTAGATTTTTAAAAATTAGATATAAAACAAAATTTTCATGGACTAGATTGTTCAATATGTATATATTCTAACTTTATTATAAATTGAATAATTAAATATAATGCAATTAGATTATTTAAGGTGTTTGGTTGGTGGTAACAAATCTTAAAATTATGATGTTTGATTGATTGTAAAATAAAATTTTAATTTTATATTACTGTATTTATTCAAATATAGATTTTTCACATTAATATTTTTTTTGAACCATTTTTGCTAATGAATCTAGGTTATTAGATCATAGGGGAGCATGCATAGGAGAAAATGGATGTAGATGAGATTAGAATGGTTGGAGTTGGAATCGATGTAAGGATTTCGGGTTGTTATGGCATTGTAGAGTGACATTGATGAAAATAAATGCGAGTATAAGGATGGATCACACGAGGATGTTGGAGTGGTCGGTAGATGCAAGCATGGTTTTGTAAAGGACAATGATGTGAATGAATTTAAAATTCATCTAATTCTGATAAATTCTAAAGTCATAAAAATAAGCCTATGTAGATATTTTAAATTTCATATAAAAAATTATATTTGTTTTACTTTATTTGAAAGATATTGGTGGAGAGATGGCTGAAAATGGATATAAAGGGTTAGTTTAAGATGTAAAAATGTGATTAGGAGTTGATGAGATGGGATGATCTTCAAAGGAGTATTATGGTGGTATTATCAAAATTGGGTTAAGAGAAGCTACTTTGGACTATTTTACTTCTACATTTTTTTGTGGAGAGATTTATAGGTGGAGAAAAGAAAGAATTTACTTAGAATGTTTAAGATTGATATGTAGTTGATGGTGAGGCGGGTATCTTAAGATGAGTATGGATTTGATGATGCCAATATTATGCTTAAGAGAACTTAGTTTAATCGATTGACTACCTTTATTCTTTTAGGTTTATGATTTAAGGTTGGAGAATTGGTGAGGCTACTAGAGAGCATAAGATCTATGGGAGATCAAGTGGAAATAACAAGAAAGTAAAACACTTACAAAAGAAGGGATAAACTAGTTATCCACACAATAAGCTAAAGATGCCTCTAAGTTTCAACTTAATGAAAACCACTTCCAATTTCTTAACAAATACCAAACCTTCCTTTACATTTCATTTTTAAACTTCAAATAAATATTATTATCACTTGAGCTACCATAATTTATAAAGATGAGGGAAAGGAGAGAGATAAGGGGTTGACCATAACAAAGAAGAAATTTTTGTCTGCATAATTAATATATTAATTTTAAGAATATAGGCTAGCCATGGTAAGTCCTAATAGTAATTTATAATGTAAAAATAATATTTTTGAATTTAAATTTTGAAATTCAAAACTTGAAATATAAAATTTGGAATAAAATTTACATTTATAATTTATATATTCACTTATTATTTGATCTTGAATTAGCTCTTATGATGGATCCTTAGTTCTATTAATTATTTTCTCTTACTATGATTCCTCTCTTAATTTGATCATTATAATATTATATATCAACTCCCTAGATCCATTTAAAGTATACATCTATTTACATCAAAAAAAAAAAAAAGTGAAAAAAAATAAAATTAAAATTTTCTAGCTATAGCATCGCAACGCTATGTTCTTGGTGTTGTGGCGCTGTCTTGACCTTCTAGAAGGATAGCTACCCCAGTCTAGCTATCAAATTACGGTACAACATCATGACGCCGTGATCTTGGCACTGATGTGCTGCACTGACTGTTGAGAAGAAATAATTATCAGCCCACTACTATAAATAAGCGTGAGCATTTCACTCCAAGGACTTTTTTGCCCACTTGACTCCACTCTCTCACTGAACTAGTGATCGTCCCGCACTCCAAGATCTCTCACTCCAGGTAAAGAATCTATGCCATTTTACTTTTTGAAAAGGCATGTTTAATAAAAATCCTATCATTGATTTTTGATATAGTGTGAAAACTTGGAGATTTGAAGACCCCCACCATTGAATTTCATTTTGGTGCGAGATGAAAATACCCTCTCCTTTGTCAATCTTAGATCCAGAATAAGGGAGAAGAGTACTCTGCACTATACAATTTTGGAATCTAGCACTGCTACGACAAAATGCTACCAAAAATTTCTAAATTTTTTTGAAGATTCATGCTTTAAATTCAAATTTTGACTCACAGTCGTGGTGCTGAATATTGGCGTTGTGCTCTCAGGTATTCATATTATAAGAATGTCATCTTCATGCCTAAGAATCAACACCACAATACTTTAATGAAATCCCATAGGGCTACGACACCATAGGATAGGCGCCGTAGCGCCGTGTCATCCTAATACAAATAAAATGACATCTTAGCGCCATGGCGCCATATCATCAGTGCCGTGGCGCCATGCCTACCTGTCACTTGGAATATGACTTAGAACATTTTTTGATAAAAAATAAAATAAAATCCCACAGTGGCTTGGTGTTGTAGGGGCTTGGTTGGGTGAATTAGGTGTCATTGAAAATTTTAAAAGTTAAATCTTAAATTTTAACTTTTAGTAGAAAATTAATTTTTGATTTTATAATGACAAGATATAATTCTCAATGCAGCAAAAAATAAAGTATAGTAAAGTAAAGAAAGACAATAGACAAAATCTTTACGTGGTTAGGCCAAACCCCAAACCGATCTATGTCCACGCCTAGCCACCCCTAGCTAGGAATCCACTAAATGCAAAATAGCTTACAAACTATACTCTTTTATAAGGGAGTGAGTACAACCCCTACAACAATATGTACTCTCATACAGAGGGGCGGGTATAACCCCAATATAAAATTTAAAAGTTAAATCTTAAATTTTAACTTTTAGTAGAAAATTATTTTTTGATTTTATAATGACAAGATATAATTCTCAATACAGTAAAAAATAAAGTACAGTAAAGTAAAGAGAGACAATAGACACAAAATTTTTATGTGGTTCGGCCAAACCCCAAACCGATCTATGTCCATGCCTAGAATCCACACTAAAAAGCAAAATTTACAACTATACTTTTATAGCGGTGAGTACAACCCCTACAACAATATATACTCTTCTACAGAGGGGCGAGTACAACCCCAATTTAAATTTTACAGCATAAAAAGAAAAAAAAAAAAATAATAAATTTTGATAAAATATATCTTTCACAAATATAACAATCTATCCAATTCAAAAAGTGATCTCACAACTTATAAATGATCACTTTGTAACTTAGAATTTTGACAAGATAGGATGCTCACTTGATTTTAATAACAAATCATAAAATAAATATCTTAAAGTGATCTTATTAAGATATTTATGTTATTACAATTTATAGATTAATATAAAAATGATTTCAAAATAAATTCACAATAGTCTATTGCACAATAAAATAAATTTCAGCAAGGAATATTTTAAGTTTAAGAAAAACTATAACTAGTATGTATATAATATTATAAAAATGATTAACTCTCTACTAAACTTTTTTTTCCTTAATTATTAAAGAATAAAAACAGCAAGCATTACTAAATTTCAGCAAGATAAAATTATTTAAACAAAGGATATTAATTGAATTAAAATGATAAGTGATAAATAAAATAATTTAACTCTTTATAAATTTTATTTTGATAAAGAAACTTGATATATAATAGATCTAGCATATAATCTAAATTCCAGGAATAATTTATTTATTTTAACCAAAATGATGCTTTCAATTAATGCAAATGATCACAAAATACTTAAATAAAATTAGTATATGATAGATTTAAATAAACTACTAAGCTTTTAATTGAAAAGAGAAATCTAGCAAAAATGAAAATATTTTCAGCATAATAAATTAATTTAAAATACTTAAATTATACTTCTAAAATAGATCTAAGAATAAATTATCTTTCAAATAAGACTAATGAAGAAATATTTCAAAAAACTAAAAGAAATTTGTAGGAAGATAAAAATTTCAACAAGATGAATAAATTCTACAAATTATCACAAAAGTTTTTCACAAAAAAATGATCGAAGAAATTTTGATATGAAAAACTTAAACTTTGCTGTCCAAAGACTAATCCACCTAAAAATAAAAATTTGAAAGAACAAATAGATGGTGAAAATAGTATGAACAACTAAAAGAGATTAAGACAAAGAAAAATAAACTCAAGTAATTTGAGAAAGCTTGCTTAGTTGAAGATGGCGAAGCTTCCAAACTAAGATTTGATCTTGAAATATTTGGAGAACACTTAGAAGGAAAATCTAATAAATTTTTTCTTAGATTTACTGGAAAGATTTTGAATTTGAATGAGTAACTCTTTCATGAAAAGAATGAGGGCTATTTATAAACAAGAAGGTCATTTTGAATTATTTCAAAGAAATATATTATTCTAATATCATTTTATCATATAATAATATAATATTCAATTACAATATGATTTATATTAAATAAATATTAAATTCAAATAGCCAAAAATTGGCTAGTCACATGGGAAAGTAAAAAATAATCAAATATGACTCTTAATATATTCAAAGAATGTAACATGTATTCATTATTAAAATTAGCTAATATTTGAACAATCATAATAAATTCAATTTTAATCAAACGTGAGTCATGTAACCAATCAAATTAAAGGAAAAAAATCTAAGTATTTTGGGAGATGAAATCAGATATAAATTCCTTGATTATAAAATGACTTTGGCTGAAATACTAAATTTTATGTATTTTTAATAATTTTGAAATATGACATTTAAAAATTATGATATAATTTATATATAATCATACATAATTTAGTTATCATATAACTTTTAAATCAAATTCAAATATTTAATTATATTAAGTATATAAATTAGAATCAAATGCAAGAACTTAAACAACAAATGCAGACTCTTATAACGTATCTACAAAATAATAGAGTACCAACTCCTCCTCCAATACCGCCGGATCGCCAGGGGATAGATGAAGAAGATTTATATCCAAACTAGAGAAAATCAACCACTTAGAAGACAATCAATTGCTAGAAATGGTGAAAGGCGAAAATTATTTTAAGATTATAAGACTCTAATGATCCATCTCAAAGAGTTAAAGTAAAGCCCCAACTTATGATGGTATATACATGACCCAAATAAATTTCTCGATTAGTTCAAATGGATGACTTCTTTGATCGGTATAAAATGGATGATTACCAAAGGGTTACTTTTGCTAAAATGAAATTGATAGGATATGCTAAAATTTATTGGACAAATATTTTAGCTAAAAAACAAAGATTAGGAAGGATAAACCTCACTTGGATAAAAATGAAAGAAATATTAAGAGCAAAGTATTGTCCTAGGCATCATGATAAGAAGCTACATAGTCAATTATTAATTTTGAGATAAGATAATTATCTTATAACTGAATATTTGAATACTTTTAAAGATCTAGTTTCTAGAACTGATTGTGCTGCTAATGATTGGCAATTAGCTAATAAAAGTTATTATTGGACTTAGGACTGACATTAGAAATGAAGTTGAATTATTTTACCCACAATCTTTAGAGGAAGCATTTCATTATGCATTATTGGTTGAACAACAAAAGAAATCTGCCTCCCTCTCTAAAATTAAAAGTCAAGTACCTTTCATTTCATCCCATAGATCTATTGTTAGACCCGCCCATCCAAATGACCCATCGCTTTTGCTTAAAACTTCAATTGAAGGGAGTTCTAAGAACATTAGGGAAGTAATATGTTTTAAATGTCATAAAAAGGGTCATATGCAAAATCAATGTAAAGCTCAAATCTTATTTTTAGAAGAAGTTGAAAAATCCAATAGATGATAATCTAGAAGAAGTTTATGATGACACCCCATTATCTAATGAAGAGTTGGAATTAACTGATGACCCTCATGTTAATGTGATGAGATATCTTACTGTAATAAAAAATGAGGCAGAAGATTGGAGGAGAAAGAACATTTTTAGCATGTATATTTTGTGTAATGAAAAGAGATGTAGTATAGTTATAGATGGAGGGAGTGCTATGAATGTCATTTCAACACACACCTTAACTCGAGCCAACCTAAAATCTTAACCTCACCTTGAACCATTTCATGTTAGTTGGGTAAATCATACATCTTTTCCTATCACCAATCAGTGTTTAGTTTCTATTAAAATAGGAAGCTATGAGGATCAAGTTTGGTGCGATATTATCCCCATGGACATTGCTCATATTCTCTTAGGACAACCTTGGCTATATGATATGAATGTTATTCACTATGGTAAAAAATACTAATATTTTTAAACATAATAATAAGACTATTAAACTCTACCAATAAAGTTAGTAGAAAAAACACCCTCCATAACACCATATAAAATAACTTCTGACTTGCAACCTAAGCCTCTATTGAAGAAAAATGCCAAACTTCAATTAATTATCATAAAAAATCCTATTATTAGGCCTAATACTATCATTTCTGATTTTTACTTTAAAACATCTACTCTTTCTCCTTTGACCCTAATGATAAAAATAATAGGTTTTGGAGCTTTATGAAAAAAATTTTCTGATCCATTTCTTCTTCACATATTACATGTAAAAGAAGTCATACTAGACTCTAATGAGACTCACATACCTGCTGTGGTCTCTTCTCTTCTTTCTAATTTTAACGATATTGCACCTGATGAGCTTCCTGAGGAGCTACCTCCTCTAAGAGACATTCAACATGCTATTGAGTTCTTACCCGGTTCTCAACTTCCAAATCTTCTATATTATAGGATGAACCCAACCGAGCATGTTGAGATTAAAAGACAAGTTGAGAAATTATTAAGAAAGGGTTTTATTCAAGAGAGTCTTAGCGCTCGTGCAGTCCCAACATTATTAACTGCAAAGAAAGATGAAACATGAAGAATGTGTGTTAATAGTCGAGAAATAAATAAAATTACTATCAAATATAGGTTTCCTATTCCCCGATTAGATGATATGTTAGATTTAATCTCAGGAGCAAATTTTTTTTCAAAGATTGATCAAAAAAGTGGTATCATCAAATTCAGATTAGATTAGGAGATGAGTGGAAGACAACTTTTAAGACCCCTGATGGACTTTATGAATGGCTTGTCATGCCCTTTGGACTTTCAAATGCTCCTCGCACATTCATGAGATTAATGAATACTATTCTTAAATCATATATAGGTAACTTTTTGGTGGTGTATTTTGATGATATTCTGATTTTTAGTCCAAGTGAAAATGAACATCTACAACACCTACAAAAAGTCTTTGAACTACTTAGATAAGAGAAATTATACATTAATTTAAAAAAGTATTTATTTTTCTAAGCTGAGGTAATCTTTTTAGGCTTTATTATATCCACTATTGGACTTAAACCTGATCCTTCTAAAGTAAAAGAAATCTTACATTGGGCATCACCTAAAAATTTTACTGAAGTTAGAAGCTTCCATGGTTTAACCACTTTTTATCGGAGATTTATTAAGAATTTTAGTACCATTGTCTATAACGATATACTAAAATTAGATAAATTTTGTTGGACTTAATGCACAAAAGGCCTTAGAGCAAATTAAAGTTTTATCACTCGCACCAATCCTTAGGATTCTTGATTTTTCTAAAGCCTTTGAAGTGACATGTGATATTTCGTGAATTGGGATAGGAATTTTAAGTCAAGAGAATCATCCTAAGAGATATTATGATATAATGATAGAATTCAATCCTTAAGGTATTACCACTATCTCTTACATAGAGAATTTATAGTTAATTCTGATCATTATGCCTTAAAATTCATTAATACTTAATAAAAATTAAGTCATAGGCATGCAAAATGGGTTGAATTTTTATAAGATTACTCTTTTGTTCTAAAGCATAAGCCTGGAATTGAGAATAAACCTGCTGATACTTTATCCAGGGAAAACCTAATGATTTCCTCTTTAGAATTGAGAATTCCAGGATTTGATAGATTAAAGATTATTATATTGTGTGCCTTGACTTTCACCTAATTTATCTTGAACACCTAGATAAACCAATAACTTTATAAGGGACATTCTTGATAATAAATAGATATTTTTATAAAAGAAAATAATTATGCACTCCTCGATCTTCTCTTAGAGTATTCCTTATTTGAGCTTTGTGTGTAGTTGGTCATTTTGGAAAGGATAAGACCATATGTTTATTAGAAAATTGATTTTATTGGCCTTCATTAAAATGAGATGTTCAAAAATTAGTGGCTTAATGTTTAATTTATAAATAGGCTAAAACTATCAAACAAAGGTCTGGACAATACACCGCTTACTGTTCTTATAGGCCTTGGGAAGACCTATCAATGGATTTTATTCTAGGATTACCTAGATGAGGACATGATAGTATTTTTGTTGTAGTGGATAGGTTCTCAAAAATGGCTCATTTCTTACCTTATTTAAAAATAAATGATGCTTCTTATATAGCCAAATTATTTAAGGAAATAATGCGACTCCATGGTCTCCCTTTAACCATTATTTCTGACAGAGATATTAAGTTTGTCTCATATTTTTGGAAAACATTATGGAAATTATTAGGTACCAAATTAAAATTTTTTTCTGCCTTTCACCCATAAACTGATGGACAAACTGAAGTAGTTAATTGTACCTTAGAAAATTTGCTTAGATGCTTGGTAGGTAAAAGTTTAGGAAATTAGGGTTTACATTTACCGACATCAGAATTTGCTTATAATAGTACTATATCTAGAACTACAAAAAAAATCACCATTTGAGATAATTTATGGTCAAAACCTATGATGACCAATAGATGTAGGAAACATACCATCTCATGTATTTTCTGATGCAGCATTCTCTTTTGCTAAAGATTTTCAAAGCCTCCATGAAGATATAAGAAAATAAATTACTATAAGTAATGAAAACTATACTTCTAAGGCAAATCATAATCGTTCAATGAAAGAATATAAAGAAGGTGATTATGTATTGATTCGCATTCGGCCTGAGCGTTATCAAACCACTAGATATAAAAAATTACATGCACGAGCTTATGGTCCATTTAAAATTCTCAAGAAAATTGGAACTAATGCTTATCACCTTAATTTGCCTGCTGATATGCTCATTCATCCATTTATTAATTTTGAAGATATTCTATCATATGAAAGAATTGGCAAACCTCCACTTGTTCAGTCTAACTCTTTAGCAGGAGATATAGCACCGTACTTGCAGAAGCTCTTCCTTTGAAGTTAACTATATTGTCACTGAGGAAGCACCCATTAATCCAAACCAACATCATTTTCTAGTTCATTGAAGAATAAGCCACCACAATGACACATGGTTGACTTGCATCGATTTGGAGACTTTAGCCCCAATTAGTAGAATACTTAGGTTTCAACTCTACAGTAGAGTTCAATTGAGCTGAGTTGTAGAACATCAAGAGGATCCAAAAATTAGTGCTCAAGGCCCATTTACAAGATCTCAAGCTAAAGCCCAAGAAAATTCAAGAAAGAAGAAGGCTTAGCCCATTAGCCTGTTAAGGCCCATTTTATGATTTCATCTTTTTTTATTTATGTAATTTTTAATTTTCTTCTAGAAACTCCATGTTTGAAATTTTGCATTTAAAAATTCAAAGCATGACATGTGAGGTGGTTGAATCCACATAAAAAAATAGCATGTGAAATGGGTGGATGACATAAAGTAATGAGGCAATTTAATGTTTCACATTAATGTGGCCACCAACCTTTCCCTCCATATTTTGAATACTTTTCTTTTGAAAGATGCTTGTAATGGCTATAAATATCCCCTCTTACTAGAATGAAGAAGATCTTTTGGCAATTACAAATTATTATGTTATTCTTGTGGTTTGAGAGCTTGGTGGCTAAACCTTGGAAATCCTTGAGAGCACTAGTTATCCAACATATCTTCTTCCTTCACCTCCAATACACACGTTCTCTCAATCTCATCAAAAGAAAGAACACCCACCTCCATCACTAATCTTCTAAGAGACATAATTAAAATTGGAATTTAGGAAGTAAAGAAAGCTAGGAGAGAAAGAAAATCATTTGGAGAGAGATCACTGAATGAAAATCTTTAGTAGCCTGGCCTTTTATTTATAAATCAGGCCCCAGTGTCATGACAGACCGAGGTAATCGGCCTCTTGGGTTGCATAACATGGCCTCATTTAATGCACACAAGCAAGCAGGTCCGGGTCCTCCATCGCTACTATGTGATAAAAAAGATAGATTTAATTATAATAAATTTTATAACTGACATGCACGAATAGAGCACAACGTTCTGACTCGACATTACAGTGCTCATTAAAATAAAGCTAACATTTCTTCTTAAAACTTGTTGCATTCTTGTCAGGAATGTTGATCAGCACCGTGGCATTGTTCTGGCGGTGCTATTCAATGGTCAAAGGACCAATAATGTGGTGCTACTCATGTAGCGCTGAGGTGCTGGACCTGATAGCTCATCTATCCACCTAGGCAATGTGCTCCACCATAGCAGCACCTAGGCACTGTTGATTGGCGCTGAGGCGCTATCCCCTGAAAAATTTATTTTTAATTCCAAATAAAATGACAATATGCTAACTATTATATAAATCTTCTATATGTTTGTCATACAAACAATCTCTATATGTTCACTATGTGAACACTTACATAAATTCTGGCATTCTGCGAAGGGATGTAAGCCTAGTCTTTTATTTATTCGCCATCTGTACATCTGCATAATTCTGGCATTCCAAAGGGATATAAGCCCATTATATATTTACTCGTCATGTGAACACCCTTACATCTGTTCATCATATGATCAATTTATATTTATTTTCCATGCAAACACCATCCTCGGTTAAGTCTCATGACTAGATCTGGGTTACCAAAACCTAACTCTACCCAGATGATGGCTGTGCTTATTGTAGAATTCTTCTAGAGGGGATATGTTTCATTCAAAATAACTTAAAGCAAATAATCATCCATCGATCCATCATTATTTGTCATGGATGATAAGCTAAGAAAACTTTTGCTCATAGAAGTAGCCAATGTTAAATTAAATCTATCACTATGTTCATACTCATAATCTCATGCTAGTAAGGATGTGGCCTGTGTCCTCTATCTATATGGCTTTATGGCCAAATGACACCACATAAAATATGGATACTACTAGAACCCTCTAACCGGGTGGCTTGACATATATACAACTCCACTATACTTTGGTCACGAAAATAGCCCATATGTTCCCTAATGACTTTGCTCCTTGAGCTATGAATCATGGAATATGTTTAATATGTAAAAAGGCTTCCGTTAGCTAAGATTGACTTAAATTTATCATCTTAGATAAATACCACCCCAAGTCTATAAGAATATTTTAGATGACTCAACCCATAGTTATTGACAAGATTCTTCAGTCAGAAATTATATCCGCCCTAACTAAATAAACTAGGTACCATGATAAACCAAGATGATGGAACCATCGGATCTTGATCGGGCACATAATCATTCTCTCAAATATATTTGTTAAGTTAAAAGAGAATGATACATACTTCTTAATAGTTATCCATGCTATTGTATATTAAATGGATATGTGTATTTCCAACCTTAATCGAGAGTGCTCTCTTATTGTAGTAAGTGATGTAATTAACTATAGAGGCTTGCATCTTTAGGAAGTAGATCCCAGTTCTAAATAAACCCTAACATGATGTTAGGCGAAATCTGGTTGAATATATACCGATCTGCCACATGAGAAAACATACTACTATTCATCTCATCCAAAGATGGTAGAGTGCATCCTCAAATGTATTTTTTTAGTGATTAACATCATAGAGTTGAATTCTAAGTAATATTGTTTAAATTATAGAGCAAATGACTTTAAATCTTCTTTTAACTATCAAGAGTTTTTTATTGGTGATTTTATCCTTCATCTAACTAGAAATTTAAGTGTTGTAGTTTGGTAAATATGTACTTGTTTAGTTATTATTGAATCCATTTTTTAGAAAGTGAGCTATAAAGAAACTTACAAGTGCTAGGTATTATCTCATATAAGGGTGTTAGACTAAATATTTGAAAGTTGGAAAAATCCATCAAAGGTTGAAAGATGTAGGTCTCAATTGCCAAAACTTTACTCGATTACACATTTAAGTAAATTTTTCATAGTTATATTAATTATTCTAATTTGCTCAGCATTTTGAGTGTTAAATGTAGAAAATACTTTAATTTAATTTTCATCACTCATGAAAGTGTCTTTGAAAGTAATAGCTAAACTTAACATTCTTATCAAAGATAATGATGAAAGGAAGGCCATATACTCTAAATATCTCTTGAAGAGTAGCCTTTTCACATGAGATACATCATTTATTCTAGATCAAAACATGAAAATGGCCATCTCGACAAATCTAACCTCCAACATAACTTACTGTCATATCCTCTAGAAGTTTTATATTATCTTAATACAAAATATACAAAATATATAGATAAGTTTTAAGATTTATACAACATAAGTAGTGCAACACACAAACACATGAATACACACACACACACACACACACTTCCATTTAGTGGCCTTAACTTGTTTGCATGTTAAATATTAACACACTAATCTCTAGACATCTCTCTTTGGTGATGACCAATAAAATAAAATCTTTATTAGTCCTATAGCCTTGTCTTCACCACACTTCATGTAATATCACTAGGATGCAAATTCACAAAAAAAAAAAAATCATTAAGAGAGTCCTAGGAGTACACTATTACTTTTCTTTATATAAATACCCACCCATCAATCATTATGAATGCATCTAACAAAGACAAGAGTCTATCTAAGTGCTTAAGATATATCAGGTGAAAATGAAGACATACTAAGTAATCTTTTATAAGCCAAATAAATTCAAAATTCTAATGCTCTATAAAGATATTAAAAGTCACTCTTAATAAATCATTAGCAAGTTCATTGTCTATCTAAACTTATGTTTGAGTATAAATAAATAGTCATGAATAAACTTAATCTACTTGGCAGGCCTATGATTGAATTTTACTTGGGCATTGATAAACTTTAAGGCATGATGGTTCTAATTAAAGTTATATTTCGTATGAAATAGATAATACTACTAATATTTTAGTAATTTAATAATAATAATATAAAAATCTCTTTCAGATATGTGCTTTTTTTATTGAATCTTATTTAACTTCTCACTAAAAATGCATTGGGGGTGATTCTCCTAACTTTGAAACCAATATCAATCCGTAAGGCATTACATGTCACTTCAAAAATTCTCAAAAATAAAAAAATTTTAAAAGTGTAAAGACTAAGAAATATGAAATTAAAGGAAGAATAGGCTCACTAAGCCTAGGATAAGAAAAAACATCCTCAACAAGAAATCCAATAAATGCTAACTATAGTTTACATCTTTCTTAGAGTTTCAATTTAGGTTATAGATCTAATATTGGATGATTAGAAGCGATAAAAGGTCTCTTCTCTACTAGCTTTGTTAGTAAGTGTTTTATAAATATATTATTTTTTGTGAACACATAAGTGTTAATGTATGACAATTATGCTATATAGCCATGGTCTTCTTTAAAGAATATGTACATTACTTATAGAAAGTACATCAAACATGATGTAATCCTCATAATTTCCTATTTTAGTTAGGATAAGATACTATTTGGTAATGGACAAAGAGGTATAGCTTAACTTATATAAAAAAACTTAGAGTGATGTTCAAATTTTAGATTGTTCATTCCTATGATATAAGTGAAGTTGACTTTCATGTTTCTCCCAATATTTATGAATAATTTATACCATTTTTCATAACAAATTGCATACCTATAAAAGCCATTCTTCCTTCATATTTTAGTTACATTTCAATTACATATCTTATAACTCCAAGCTAAAAAAGATTCATGAACTCAAGCTCCTTTTTAAATAAAGGAGTGTGATCCAAAAACTTTCTTTTGATTATCATCTTTAAGAGTTTAATTCTCACTTAGAAGTAGAATTAGAGCTTTAGATTCATGTTTCATAAAACCTTTTTATAATATTTAAAATAGGCAATATCTTTAGAATTCTTTGAACTCTTCTTAATATGAGCTCTCATAATATGTGTTTCTCTAATATATTGGGTGGGTCTAGTAATGGACCTGTGAAAGGAAGTAAAGGGGATAACTCTTGGCTTTAGAGATTGATGCATACATCTTGTGTTGGTTCATCATGATGACATAGTAAAAAGCTTCTTCTAACATATGTGATCAAATAATATTATTTTATTTCTAATGTCCATCCTAAAGTCATTGATAATTTATTAACTAATTGCTATCAATATTACTTAAATTAATCTTAAACATTTAGTCCTTAAAGTTGTTTGATATACTATATGACAAGTATATTACCTTGCATAAAAGATAGCAATTATCTATGCAATATCCTATCATAATGGTTATAATAATACTTATTCTTTAATATTTTTTATTTTAATCAAAGTGATGTTTACTTTATCTAATATTTGCACTTTAGTTCAATATATTTTATCAAGACCAACCTAATTTATTGGTATTATCCACCTCATGGTAATAAATAAAATTACATTTGAACTAGCCAATCTATAAACTAATTTGGGTTATATCTTTGCCATCAATATGGGTTTTAACCATAACTCTCAAAGGTATATGTAAGAAGCTTTAAATGGTCAACTAAGCTTACAAGGGTTGTATGATATTTTAATGTTCATAGGAATATGTAAAAGGTGTAGGATTGATGTAGTGGAAATGAATTAGAGGATACAGAAGGAGAGCTCCAAACTCATATAGCCTAAGTTTAACACTTATAATAAAGAGTCATAAAGTAATTTATTAACAAAAGATAATAATCACATAATGTATATATTACATTAAATAATGAAAGAGTGCCATGTGTTGCTTAGTGTGAGATTGGCATATGGCAATATAGTCCAGAGTAAATTTTCATAAATAATCTAAGTTATGATATTATTTCAGTACTTTTAAAATTTTATTTCCTTTGTTTATGATTATTAGGTCGAAACTAGTATTGTATGATATAAGTATTCAAATATTTGTAGGAATGTCTATGTGCTACTTTTCAATCTTTTAAATTAAGAAGAGTTTATTCTTTTTTGAATGAAATATCAATTGCATGTTACATGCAAAAAATTTATGTTTAAGAGTTTATCATTTATGATTATCAATCTTATAATTGTATGCCATGGTAATCTATCGGTCAATCTCAACACTAATTTAGAACTTACATTTTTTCTATGATGCATGTTTCATGCATATTGCTAAATTTATTATATAAAACCCTCCACGATGTTGCATTTAGGTTTGCCACTTTAAACTTTATTTGTGACTTTTTTACTTATGAAGAAATTTAATTAAAATATTATCACATTTGCTAGTCTATTGATGTCTATTACAAGGCTACAAATTGGATGATACTTAGTTAGGATTCAATGTGAGATCCAATGGATTTTAAAATAATTGATAATTCAATTATTCTAGCTAATGCATAGTTTATATCAAATTATAAATCTATAATCTACCCAAGCTTTGAATTCTCCAATAGATGATAAATTTATTGTACTAAAGTGTTGTTAGAATAGTTATAAAAGTTTAAGTAAAAATTATATCTAGATTACAAAACAAACATATTTGATATCACAAACATAAGTAATATAAGTTTATATGATTTAGTGAAATATACCCACATATAAATAAAAAAATTTACTAAGTTTCAAAAGAGAAGTTAATCAAGGAATTATCTTCATTTGATGCTAAAGTTATGAATAGATATATAATTTTTTATTTAACAATGAATGAGAGAAAATATAATTACTTGTAATGAAGATAAGGATTAAATGTGGAGATGATGACATTATTGCTATTATCATTATAATATATTCATATATTTATTGTGAGAGGTTCAACTTACTCTACCTAATAAGTTCTCTTTTAAATGAAATTATAATTATATTATTTCATTCTTCTCAAAGAAGTAGAAAATTTGCTCATGATAAATACTCAAATAATCCTTCTTTGTCTTCTTGATTAGCATTACTTGTCTTACTCTATTTCACTTTTCTTGTTCGCTCAATTTTTTTATGGTTACGAGACTTCAAACTGTTCAATGTAAGAATCTATTTATAATGATAATAAAGAATGAGTTTAAAAATGTAGAATTTATTACAATAATTTATAAGAACTTACAAAATTGATAAATAAACTCACAACTAACAAAAAAATTAAGATTATCTTTTTAAATCTCAATCTAATATCTATAATAAGTATAAAATCTCAATCGTATTTTGTGAATATTATATTTAGAAGAAAAGTGTCTTATTATGAATAATAATATGTAACTTAGAAACATAAAATTTAAATTATTTGCTTAATGGATGGTAGTTGAACATCTTCTCTTGAGACACTTCCATAATATCTTTCATAGTGGTCAATTAAGGCTAAAGCCTCAATCTTTTAGCAAGCATCAATTTTATGGGTATATCAATTAAAATTTTCCCCCATTAATCTTGATGACAAATAAAGCAGATTTTTTAAATAAAATTCATATAAAGTGTTACTTATTGTATTTGTTTTGTTTGAGAGTAAAAAAGCAACATTCTTTGCCAACTAAATGGAACTTTGGCCATTATAAAAGAATGTAGCATCTTTTTATGACATATTATACTCTTTTAGGAATATTTTGAGCCAAATTACCTTCGTGTTGGCTTTATTGACAACTATATATTTAACTTTTATTTTTGATAGTGATATCATCTTTTGAATTTGTGCACCAAACTACTATCAATGTTATCTAAGATGTAAATAAACTCAATATTACCTCTACTTATATCTAGATTTTTTCATAGATATGATTAAATATTAATTTATACTTTTAAGTTAGTTCTTTAAACTTTAAAGGATGGCTTTTTTGTATCTCTTAGCACTATAAAAATCACTTTAAAGTTTTATAATGTTATCTTCTAGATTAAGCATGTTTCTACTAGCTACACTTACTTCTTATAAAGCATATTGTCTTATCTAATCATTGCTCATGTAAGAGAATCAATGACTGAGACAATGTGGACAATGGCTATATACTCATTTCCCTTTTTAGTTTCCAACATAAATTATTCAGATAATTTAAAATAGGTAGTGAATATTGTACATATAACCTTTGTCTTTGTTATATTGAGCTTCACTAACATATTTTGCTGAATATATGATCATGAATGACCATATATATGAATGATTATATCTACATATGGCTTTGTTCTCACCTATAAATCCCAAGTATTTTAGTTTCTCTAAGATCTTTCATGTTAGGCTTTTTGTTTTACTATTTTCTCTTTAGGTTATTGATTTTTTAAATATTAACCTTTATAATTAATATATTATTGTATATTATAATAGAATAGTATAATTTTGTTTTATGTTCCTTTGACCTAGTAGTAGTGATCAGTGTTGTATCTATTATATTACATGAATGCGCTATATTTTTTAGTACCATTAGTGAGATATTTGGTTCAAACCATAAAATAATTTACTTATTTTTATGTAAGATTTTTTCTTCTAAGTTCAATAAAGCATTTGGGTGGCACTATTTTGATGCCATCACTTAGGTTGCTATAAAGACAATTTATCGTAACATCCATTTGTTCAAGAAATAGATCCTCTATTGCTTTAATGCTAAGCAGAAGATGAATGATTAGCTTGGTTGTATGATGATATATGTCAATAAAGTATATCTTCTCATACAGGATAAGTAAGAATGTCTTTCACTAGATTAAATACAAATTATAATAATATCATGATAAATCCACTTATAAATTAAGCATGGGACGTCCAAGTAATGTGAAAAATCAAAAGATTCACACATTCTTAATGAAACTTCACCTTCCTTTTACGTTAATTCAACTAATTAAAAAAGAAACCAAGGATTGTAACAATCCACTTATTCACATACAAGGTTCAACCACATTATTTTTAAAGGGATTTTTTGATGGAAACTCTAATATGTTTCCATTTTTGCCCTTTTTTTCTTAAAATTTTTATTCATCATTTATATTCCATAATTCAATAAAGAAATATACTTTCAGCTACTTGGAAATCTTCTTTGTTTATAGTGGTTTTTTGTTGCTACCTTGCAAATTAATTTTTTGAATATATTATCATTAAGATTCATAAATCTTAATACACCTCTCATTCATCTATTTTGATTAATCCATATAAAAATATTATAGCTTGAAAGTTGAAGACTATGAGGTTTGAACCTAAACTAGAATATCCTTGTTCATTTAATTTTCATCTTATAGGATAGTCATGCTCATATGACTTAATCTATTTATGATGTGGCTATAATTTTGTGATTGAATCAATACCATTTTATGAACTTAGTTACCCTTTGAATTAAGTTCAATTTGATTTTAACCAATACCATTTTGGTTAAATTCTTACCAAACTAAGTTACACCATTTTAATTTAATGATTATATTGTTTAGTCATACCTTATGATTGAATACCATAGGTTTCAAAAATACACATGGACTTATTAAAATTTGTTCTTTTTATGAACAAATGATTCTTGTTCAAAATTCCACCTTCCACTCTAAGTGATTCGAGTATTTTTCAACCTATTTAGAACAGTTTTATCCTCTAGTGTTTATATCCCACTTGAATACTTGAATCTTGTAACCTAACAATTGATAATTTCAACTATCTCCATCATATTGATGTTAATGGGAACACTTTAGGTTAGAAAACATTCCATCAGTAGTGAGGCTCATCTATAATTATGATTAGTTGATTATTGTTAGATGATAGTTCATTTAAATTTATAATATAAATTTTTTAATCATAATGATATCTCATATAATCATGTAATGAGTTTAGTTAGCTTAATGCCAACTACTTCAATCAATAATAAATTGATAAGCCTTATGATAATTATACTCTTTTAAATAACTTAGCTTAATAAGTTATTAGAATCATATGACTCAACACAAGAATAAACAAATTTTTTGCACACACTTAGATATTGTGATAGCTCACAGCCCTTTTAATCACTTAATATATAGAGGATATATAGTTAGAAAATATATGGATGTATAAATCCCTTGATTCTTAAGATGAATTTAGATTACATGCAACTAAGATTTAAGTTGAATTTTTTATGTTTCCATGATGCTATGCCAATATATTATTTTTGTTACTAATGTATAAATATTTTTCTTTAGATACCCAAGGTATGGCCATGGCCCTATACTTTTACTTTATAGGGGTCATGCATTAGTATATAAATTCTATAATGTTATATATGATATGTTGACATGTTGTTATTGCTCCATTTAGTTCAAAGAAGTTTTTCTATATTTTATAAATTTTATATATACAATATATATAAGCAAGGCTTCTTAACTCAATATAAGATGATAATCTAAACTAAGAAAAAGGATCTGCGAAAAGGTAAATTGATCCTTATACATATCATTTAAATTATCCAAGCTATTTGAATAGAACTCAACTATTATTATTTTTTTACTTTGCATCCAAATATGTATAATTAGATTACTCAACAATATTGGCTTGTTAACTATTCTTTTATTCATAAGATATGGGTTTGAAGTCAAGTCAATAATTGTTTATCACACTTTTCTTTCTACAAAATATTTTTTGTTTCAAGAGGAAGAGATATTCACCTTTAGTTTAAATTTTCTTCACCATTTAAGGCTTCACTTGGTGTTTAGAGGCAAGTCAAAATAATATTCAATAATTAGTTTTAATAGATTGTAGATCTAATTTTCATTGGTGGGTAAATTAGTTAAATCATATCTTTAAATTCTTGAGTTTGATATTTTGTTGCTTGTAATTAAGTGAAGGATTTTGTATGCTTCTTGGCAATCATAGAAAGCAACTCATTTACTATCATTTAGTTGAGCTTAATCCATTATAAACCTACCATACCTTTATTTGCTCATCTTATAAAGAATTTAAAAAAACAAAAAATAAAAAAGTTAAAGATTTTGAAAATATATAGTGAATTATGTAAATACAAATGTTAAAATTTTTGTTAAAATGGGCTAATTTCCTAAAAGGAGCTTGAAATATTAGTAGTCTATGCCTCCTCCTCCCTTAGAAGTTTTTTTAGACTAATAGAACTCAATTTTAGTAATATATTTTTATTTCAATATTAATCTTCTTCTTTCTTCTAAAATCCTTTTCAAAAGTAACAATGCATATGCATTTTTATTATTTTTAGCTCAACAACTTAACTTTTAATTATTATCCCATAGTTTAATATACAACAACAACAACAACACTACCATTGTTGGTCCCAAGTCCGGATGCAAAAAGTGGAGGGTTGCGTTAGGTATTCGACAGCCAACGTAAAATTTGTCGAAATAATCATGACATGAATCCATAGTTTAATATGAAAAGATAAATATGTTTCCAAAGGGTATACAAGTTAGGAATGAGGATTAGAACTATGATAAATTTGAAAAAATAAAATTAGGAAAATGATATATTGAGTAGTCCAAAAATATGTTCAATAAATTCATTAGTAATATTACAATTAATGAAATGAACTCACCTATGCAATTGGGGCAACAAACACCCATATGTAGCATGCACTAAATCTTTAATAATAATAAATCTAGGAATGATATAATTTTTGAAGTATTTATAATCTATGGTAAAAAAAGTATGGAAAATTATTGATAAGAATAATGCAATATATTTTGTCTCCAATAAAATACTAATATAAGCTAAATTAAAATTTGAAACCCCATTCTTTTCATATTAATTGCATATTAACCAATTATTGCTTGTAACCACTAGGTGCTTAATCACAATAAACTAGGTAGTTATGAAGGAAAATTTGGTGTAGTATCCTTGCTCTAAAAGTACATATCATCTTAACAAAATCATTTTTTAATGATAATAAATTACATATAATAGTTATGATAAAGCTTATATCTTTCAACATAAAATAAAATTCTTAAATACAACTACTTTAGACCCATAAAGCTAAATAAATCGGCCTATATGCTATGTATTTCATTCCCAAATGAAAAGCTACACACAACTAATATGAGAAAATGATAATTTATTCATCTATTGACTTTATTAAGGGTTTTAGGTTATAAAAAACATAAAATTTTAAAGAGGATTTTTTTCCTTAAGAAAGAAAATATAAATATTGTGCTTTAAAGATCTTTTGCTTGACTAACCACTATCCTTTAAAATGAACTACACGTTAAGCTAATATATTATAGTGACCTCAAAATCATGTTAAATAATTCTTATGGATATCCTTAAACTACAACCCATTTGCGATATTTCTTTTGGAACATCTATTCTAGCAACTATATTAGAAGATGATGATTCACATGATACATCTTTTAGTGTTCTCTTTGAAAAGTACAATCTTTTTATGAAGGATATCATATCTATCTTTTAAATTACATATAAGTTTTATACTTCAAGATATTAATTATAGTGAAGTACATGATTAGCTTTTCTATCCTATGAAGGATGATTTCTCTTTGACATGAAGACATGTATCAAATGAAATCTAAACAACTTAGCTTAGACCATAATCTTGGGTCACATTTGTTTAATCTTCCATACCCAATATAAAATTAAATGATAACATATTACTATAAATGATTTATGTTTAAGATAATCAAATATGATGAATCACACATTTCAATATTCAACTACATTATCACTAGCATCAAACTTTAATATTAAAACTAATAGAATGAATAATTTTTTTATGTTTTCCTTTAGACATATTGTCTAATCCTAAATTATTGAAACTAACATATTACTATTTAAGAAATTTATAATGCAAACAACTTATAGGAGGTAAATGCTAACTTTTATAATTATTACCATTATTAGTTACTTCAATAGATATAAATATTATACCATAAGATGTATTTAAAGTTATAGGAGCTATACCATATTATAAAAATATGAAGTTTTTACCCTTTCATTTCATTATATCGCTTTTATTTATTTATTTTGGAAAACAAAGTTTATCAAGTGAAAAAGTATTGATATGTGACAAGTAGGCTCCCCACTAGATCACAAATGAGAATTATACTACTATTATAGCACTTTCAAATCATTTATAAGATGTCCAAGGAAGGAGGAAATAAAGGGCTAATGTATTATTATAACAACTTCACCATTATTATATACAAATTTAGCTAACTATATGTATAAATCAAGCATGAGACATCCAAGTAATTATAAAATTAATGGATTCATATATTCTAATGACTATTCCACCTTTTATATATTCAATTTAACAAAATGAAGTGGGAAATTTAGAAAAATATAATCCAGTCACAACACTTGAGGAGGTTTTATGGAGAGAAATTCTAATATTTCTTTCTTATGTTCTTTTTACTCTCATAAATTGTTTATAACTTATAATTTAATAAAAATTTTGATTTTTGATTGCTAGTAAAATTATGTGTGTCTAAGGTGATTATGTGCATTATATTTCGAAAGACTCATTAAATAGTCATAATTAAGATTTATGTACCTTAGCTCAACTCTCTCTCTTTCTCTCCCTCACTATCTTTTCACTTATTTCTCTATCTTCCATCCACATTCCCAAGACTTTAACTTACTTCAATTTTTAACAAAACTAATAGAAATAACATATATAAATCACAACTCATGCTATCCATCTATTATGACCAATCAACATAAAAATCTCATTACTTTTTTATTTACATATCTCTTTGGCCTAAAATCATCTCCATAAATTCACTAACTTCTCAAAGCACAGTTCTTAAGGTCCTCACCCTTCCTAACTAAAGAAAACATGCTCATACACTATAAGGTTATTTAAACTCTAAATCTATATATTGCATCTAAAATAGTCACCAATTTCTTAGCATTCTATTAACAATAACCTATTCTCCACATTTCAACAAACTCTAGAATTTTTTCCACTACCTTCCCATCACATCTTTTTTGTTTATATCCCTTTTATAGTTACTCTTTTTATATATCCTTTTGTTTTTCTCCTTCACTTTACATATTCCTTTATTTTATACTATATTTTTTTCTTTAGGAAAGTTGGCCTATGTCAAAGTATTGCTCTTATAAAATATTCCATCTCTTATTTATGGGGGTATCCAACTTGACATAAATGTTTATATGATTTTGCAACAACACCTAAGCTCTATTGATCTGTAAGTAACATCTAATAAAAGAAGGAAAATAGTGCATGATTGATTGTAAATTCTTTATAAGCTTCTAACTTAGGTTATAAGTTTGTTGGGCTCAAGCTAATCTTGAGTTTCTTATCATATTTTCTATTTTTATTCTAAGATAGACAACTCTTCTAGTTCAACATGTTTTAGAATATAAAAATTTTCTACTATTCTTGACATATATTTGTATAATATAATTAAAGTCATTAAGAAAATATTTCTAATCTTAATAATTATGTCACAATTATTATCCTAAAATACATTGCCAACTCATTTTAGCAATATCTAATGAAAAAGTAATTCTTTATTTCTAGGATAAGCTTATTTCTAGTGATAATCAATAAAAATATACAATAAGGTAAACAAATATTTTTGAGTAAGATAAACCATCTTTTATATTACATCCCTCATTATGGAGCCTAAAATTTTATAGAACTAACAACCTTCAAAATTTTAGGAACACTATTATGCTTATTTCATTTGCTCAAACCATGTAGTCTCATGCCCCTTCCACATTTGTTGAGTGTTATATTTATCATCTTACTTATATCATGTTTGAGGACCTTTGAATTAATTGATGTTAGTACTAAAAATACAAGATAAAAATTAATACGATCTGACGAGATCCATCTATAAACACCTTTTCTACGATGTAGAGGTATACCTTCTGCAAAGTTGAGAGCTTAAAATAGAGAAGAAGACATTATTGTTGCTACAAGTACTATTTTAATTCCTCTAATGTCAGTGTTTGTCAATATCATCACTAAAGCTTCTCTTTTAAATGAAATTGTAATTAGCAGCATTTTTTTTAAAAAAAAATTTTAAGGAGAAGAATACCTCCAATCTCCTCAACCGACAACTTATATTAAACTTCATGAGGGAATTCGTGTGAAAGAGTTCATATTTTGACTAAACAAATATCGTCTTTAGACTTATGATTTGCGAGAAAATTTTGTTTTTTTTTTAAACCTTCCAACTTAAACAACTTATTCTGCCATGCTTCCCCCTCCTGAATGCGGCTAGGGCTTCTCTACTGCTCTCAGTCGGCATTTTTTGCCTCCCTTTCCTCCCTCCCTAACATCCAAATCTCTCCACCTTTCTCCCTTCAAGCTTTTCCCCTCCTCCTTTGCCTCAGGCTCTGGGGTCGAGTTCTCTTGGTCCTGTTTATTTTCCCTTTGCCTGATTCACATGGGTGACCACAATATTTCCTTCCCACCTCTTTCATCTTTCACTTCGCCAAATTTGTGCCAGGGAGCATCCACTATGGGATCCCGGAGCCAATGTAATTGGAAGGAGCTGTTGCTAGCACAGAATGAAAAAAGCAAGGAGTTCCCGTTAGCCTACATTCCATCATAGTCTTCAGAAGTATCCTTTACTGAGGAGGATCTCTTAGAAGGACAACAGGAGTGGAACCTGTCTTTAGTTGGTCACGCCATAGGGCAGACCGTTCTGGTTCTCTTTGGCTGTTAAAGGAAGTAGCGGTTCAAAGGCACCCTGGAGTTGCTTTCCCTTGAAGGAGACTTCTTTTTATTCAAGTTCACTTGTTTGGAAGATTACCAAGCTGTGTGGAATGATGGTCCATGCTTCCTCAATGGCCGGCCATTTATTTTTCAAAAGTGGACATGGGACTTCCGGCCATCTAAGGATCAAGTGACTGAAATTCCTATATGGATCAAATTTCTCAATTTCCCTCTATGTTGTTGGAACCAAAAAGGATTTTCGAAGATAGGAAGTATGATAGTGCTAGCGAGATAACCTTCGCATCTAAAGCGAGAATCACCTTTGCTTTCTATGCGGTTACATCTTGTCCTACGATTGATGATACCAATCAACATGAACGGGAAGAAGTTCAATCAGCCAGTTATATACGATTGGAAACCAACAGCCTACTCTAAGTGTAATACCTTTTCTCATGATGATAAAACATGTTCTCGGTCTCAAGCTATACGAGAAATTCATATTGCAAATCGAAATCCAAATAGAGGAAGGAGTCGTAGCCGGAACAAAGCTGCAGAATTACCCCTTGTTAATAACTTCAGTGCACTGGCTGAGCAGGGGGAAATAATAGGAGATGAAACGGAGATTGGAGATGTGGAGACTAACGATATGACCCCTCAAAATGTTCTATTAACAGATCTAAATCAGTCACCCATTTTGTCTCCTCAACCGGAAGACCTTCTCGAGCATACAGGAAATCAAGCTATCTTTGAGGATCCTATTACAGAGGGTAATCACTCATATTCTTCGGGTGAACCTCAGAGACAGGGTGTCGTAACCAGATCCTCAGTCAATTCTCCAAAGCATTCAGAGCAACCTAAAGGAAAAGATAAAGACAAGCTACCAAATACGCCTAACAAAACTCATCTTGATGGCGAAGTCTTGAAAATAAATGCTAATGCGACACCTTCCAATCAGAAAGGGAAACATAAAAAGGGTAAAAAACCCTCCTCATCTTCTTCTCAATGATTTTTCCCAACTTTGGTGCATGGAATGTTCGTGGCCTAGCTGCTGAGGGCCGTATGCTTGACTGCTCAAGACTCATTAAGGATTTTATATTGGAACTTTTTTATCTTCTTGAAACCAAAATTAACTTGAAGACTCCCTAAATCCCTTCTGTATGCGTAAGTATTCTTTGTTTCCCCTCAATCAATTGAACTTGAGGCTGGCGGAGGTCGTATCTGGATCAAATGGTGTTCTGATAAAATTGACTTTAAACCGTTGGTAATTACTAATCAGTTAATACATGGGTTAGTTATTATTAATGGCACCTTATCATCTAACATGTGTATCTTGAGAATGATGCTCAAGCCCGAAACTCCCTTTGGAATTCAATTCATGAACTTGCTGTTGGGCTCTCGGATCCTTGGGTGTTGATGGGAGATTTTTTAATTCTTTATCCGGTAAGGAAAAGATAGGCGGCAATCCTGTCTCTTACAAACTCTCAAACCTTCTCAATTGCATTATGATTGTGAGTTACTGGACCTCCCTATACCGGGCCTATATTATACATGGTCTAATCCAGGTAAAAAATCCCATTTTTCTAAATTAGATAGAGTTTTCAATGCGGTATGGTTGGAGAAATTTCCTTCCTCTTTTTACAAAGTGCCTCCTCCTCTCTCATCCGACCATTCTCCCCTCATTACTAACCTTCAACATTCAAGTCCCACGGTTCATCATTTTATGTTTTGGAATTACTGGACTCTTGCATCTGATTTCATGAACGTAACTAAAGAAGCTTGGAAAGGTTATGTTGTAGGGGATCCCATCTTTGTTCTTGCCAAAAAATTATCAAATGTCAAAAAGGCGCTTAAAGCATCTATGAGGAGCTCCTCTTCCTTGCAATTACAAATCGAAAAGGCTAAAGGTGATTAAAAGGAAATATTTGATATGCTTGAAGAGTATCCTAATGATTTAAATCTTATAGCCATGGCTAAGGAAATTAAAGACTCTTATATAAACTTATTACAAATGGAGAGTGCTTGGGTTAAGCAGCGAGCAAAGGCTCATTGGTTGACTTCATTAGAGGATGATCTTAAATTCCTTTATTTTTCAATTAAAGAAAGGAGAAGTACTAATTGTATTAGGGAACTACTTTCTGATAAGGGTATTTTGAAGGAGCAGGACTCCATTGCTGAGGAAATTTACAGGTACTATTCAGCTTTGTTCAATAGTAACTCCTCAGATTCTTTCATTGTGCAGGATGTACCAATCGGGAATACTCTTTCGGTTGAATCAGCAAAGGCTATGGAGGCAGACATTAGTGATATGGAAATTAGAGAAGCTCTTAAAAGTATTAATGAGAACAAAGCTCCTGGGCCGGATGGATTCAATTCCAAATTTTTTTCTACAACCTGGGAGGTTACTGGAGGATCTTTTCTAAATGCAGCACATCATTTTTTTAAAACACAGAAGCTCCCAAAGCGATTGAAACAATCTTTGATTACCTTAATTCCTAAAGTCAAACACTCAAATCTAATTTCAGAGTATCGACCTATCTCACTTTGCAACACTTTTTACAAAGTTATAGCCAAAGTTCTAGCCATTAGACTTAAAAAAGTTCTACCTCATTTGATTCATTCAACTCAATCTGCATTCATTAAAGGGAGGGATATCTCAGATAATATTATTATGGCACATGAAATTTGTTATGAGTTGTTCCAAAATCGTTCACAAGGAAGTTTTCTTGCTAAACTTGACCTCAGAAAGGCATTCGACTCTATTAATAGAGAGGCTCTTTGCAATTTCATTCTTGGATTCCCATCTAGATTTATTAAGTGGATAAAAGCTTGCATCGAGATTCCATTTTCGCTAATCTGAATGGGGAAATCAAAGGCTATTTTTCTTAAAATAAAAGGCAAGGATGTCCACTATCTCCTTTCCTTTTACTTTGACCATTGATACCTTTTCTTGTTTGATTGACGAGAAGTAAATCTATTTAGATATATGCCTTTTCAGCTTTCTTGCCATATTTCTCACTTACTATTTGTGATGACCTTCAGATGTGAGCAAATGTAAAATTAATTGTGGGCTCTTTGAAATACTGCCTAGAAAGCTTAAAAAGATATACTGGGTTAGCTGTAAACCTGGATAAATCTCTTATATGCTTCTCTAAAGGATCTAAGGAGGTGGAGAATCTTTGTAGCATCCTCAATATATCTCAAAGCACATTTCCTATTAAATACTTAGACCTTCCCTTAACTTTGGGGTCTCCTAAGTTCATAAATTTCTCAAGTTTACTTGAAAAGATCCAGAAATGGTTTGCAGGATGGAAATGCAAATTTTGTCATTGGGAGGAAGGTCAATTAATTAGATTTTCAATAATAATCTTATATCATACTTCTGATCAATGATAATTCCCAAAGGTGTATTAAAGCGCATATCCTCTCTCACTGCCAATTTTTTTTATCACAATGGGGAATCAAATAAACTATCCACTATCTCTTGGGATAAAACAGCTAGACCTAAGGAAAAAGGGGGAATTGGAGTTCTTTCTACCTTCTTACTAAATGCACTATGCAAGATCAAAACACTGTGGAAGACTCTTAATCAGGATTCATTGTTTGCAAATTGGTGTGAATAGAAATATGGATCGATTTGGAAACAATCGATACGCAGTATTTCTCCTATGTGGAAGGATCTGAAACTATATGCTAAACGTTATTCTGATAATATATCCTACCACATAGGAAATGGTAACAAATTTTCTTTTTTGTTTGATCCTTGGTGCGATAAAAATATTATGGCTGAATCTTTGAGTACAAACGACGTAAATTTGCAATTTTTTCTAATAATGCTAAGCTTAATGCTTTTATTTCGGAAGGCAAATGGAGATTACCTAGCTGGTTTGAAATTAATTACCCTATGCTTATGCAAATCAAACTTCTTAAGGAAGAAGACTGGATTACATGGGACTCAAACAGAACCCCTTCTTCTCGAGATTTTAAAAAGGTTCTCTTTGAGAATTTACCTTCTACTAATTGGCATAATAGTATTTGGTTTAAAGGAGGGGCTGTTAATTTATCTTTATACTGCTGGATGGCTTACCTTGGTAGGTTAAAAACTACTGATACTCTTGCAAAGAGAGGGTTGGGAGTTAATACAGATTGCTATTTTTATTTTGGAGACACAGAATCCCATTCTCACCTCTTTTTTGAATGCCCATTCTCAATGCACTTGATTAGGAGTATTCTTCCTAATGGAAAATTCTTTTTACTGCAATCTACTTTGAAACAGGTTTTAAATAGTCTGGAACCTAGGGTGCATAAGATCATTAGAAGACTCCATTATCTATCTACTGCGGCTGTTGTCTACTGTATTTGGAGAGAAAGAAATAAAAGAATCATGTCTCACGTTGCATCTCCAATCGCTTTTAATTGATCGACAAGGAACGGATTGCATTTAAAGTAGTTAGATGGAAAATAAAGGATTCATGGCCTGAACATGTGTTACGTATTTTATCAAGCTGGAGGAAAATTGCTACTTAATTTGATGCTCTCTTTTGGCTTGGCTGCCGGAGGTTGTGTTTTATCGCAGAATGTGATGACTAGTATGCTTCCTGGATTGAAGGTCGTTTTATTCTCCTCCTCTTCCCCGCTTCAAGAACTATGTGGGTGTTTTGAAGTGAAAAGGACGATGATGACATTGCTCTTGTTTTGAGGGTAGCTTGGACGGCCTTCACAAAGAACCGGTTTTGCTATTTTTTCGATCAGCTCTATTTCCGGTTATTAAGCAACAAGGGAAGGTCTAAGGAAACCAGGACCCTCATTTTGCTTTGGCTCTAATTACCGATAAGCAATCTTACATGATTTAATCTTTGGTTGATCTGAGTCCAATCTCGCTCTCGCTGTAGCTTTGTTTTTCTTCTAGTTTATACGTTTTTATTTTGGGTTTGGTGGTATAGTTTTTCTTTACAGTTCTCTTCTTATGTTGAATGTAGTTACTAGGAATAGTGGTCTCTCTGTCCATTGGTCCGCTGTCTTTTATGTAATTGTAACCTTATTTTACATTTGGAATTAAATTGGGCAATCGCCCTCAAATTTTTCCAAAAAAAAAAAAAAACCTTCCAACTTTAGAGAGAGAATTATTTTGTCTCCCGATCTCATTGGCGAAAGTCTCAAGTTGTTGAAATAGGCTTCTCATCAGTTTAGATGAGAAAAGCTTACTCTCCCATACGTTGAAACTGAAGTCATCAATTTGTCGGGGATTTCCACAACAAACCTTTATCAAGAATTTCCATACTGTTTAAAGATGAGTTCAATGCAGATTCTGTTACATCAATATTATATATATTTTTTTGAACAGAATTACAAGAGCTTTTCTTTTTAGTCCTTTTCTTTTCAAGCTCGAACTGCTTCTTTCACTCATAGATATTTTTAAATTCAATAAATTTCAAATTAAGTTAGTATAAACTTGCTTTGTGTTTAATGGTAGGTGGGATAAGAACAAGAGGTATGATCCACTTGATGAATAGTGCCCATTCAAACTTGAATCGTTAAAGGTGACTAAAAGACTATGGTAACTCAATCACCAAAAAAAAAAGTGGTTAATGTTTATTTAAAAATTTTAAATTATTATGTGCTAATATGTTTGCCTTGGCATAGAAAGGGTGGTTAACATTATAGTTTTATATGAGGATTCATCACATGTTGTGGTGATTAAAAATAGGACACCACAGATTTTTGAGGTACTTACTTAGGTGATCAAAGAGAATATTAAAGAATAATATACTACTTTAAAGATAGAAATATTACCCTATGATGGGTTCAATCATTTAATAAAGACTCCTAAGACTAATGTGTCTATATGTACTAGAGATTTTTTCCCTATCTTATATGGGTAAAGTAAGACCTAATTTATTTTACCTAAGTAATAAGTTCCTTATAGGGTCAAGCACCTATAATTAAATACATCCTAGAAGATATGAATCTCCTAAGAAAGCTTTCTATTAAAGTAGTCGGCTATTATCTCTATCGATTTCAAAGTTTAGATCAAGAACTGCTAATTTGGAGATCAAATGGGACAAATCAAATATGAATAGTTCTTTTTGGATTTCAAAGAAAGATAAATATGAAGCTTCAAAACCATGAAGCTCAATAAGTATTTCAGTTTGTCAAAACCATGGAGCCTAATAAGTATTTCAATATGTTAAGAATTTTCATTTAGCGAACCCTTCCCTTTAAGAATTTTCTTTCTATCTAGCTATTTATGTTTTTCAAGTTTCACTATTAATCATGCCTTTTAAAAGATTTGTTGGAAAAAAGAAGGCATCAACGATACCAATCGCTTTGTTAGTGCTGACGCTTAGGAGTGGTACCAGCACACTCTCCTCCACAAGCAATTAATTCAAAAAAGGGCTTTCCAGAATCCCATGGTAGTGTGGAGGGGATAATTATGGAGTGGAGGTGGCTCAAATTGGCCTATGACAACAACTCGTGCATCATCCCTGTAGTGCGCAAATTCTTCAGAAATGCATGGGATGGCCAGGACAATAAGGCATACATTTGGGGAAAAGTGGTAAGTTATGACAGTAGTGCTATAAATGCATATTACGATCTCCCTAATATTGAGTATGATTAATATCTCTTATATTACAATGATCATCCTAATTTCAACTTTATTATTTTTTTGTATGAAAATGAAAGCATGCAATGGGAATGACGTGAGGAAATGATTATCAACTTTTTTGCCACCGTATGACACCGCTTCTAAGGATTAACACTATTTTATTTTTGTCAGGCTTATGTCATCTTGTAACATTAGTGAGATTACCAAGGATAGGCCTATTTTGAATTTTGGTAATCAAAAGGGGTTCTCAATTAATATCAGGAAGGTTATTTTTAATTCTATTTATAATGTACTTAAGGGGAACACTATTGCCAGGTACGATCACCCTTCTCTTATTTATGGTTTGTGTGTAACGGTGGGTGGGAGGGGGCTAATGAGAAGGTACTATTTCAGAAGGCTCCTCTAATGAAGAGGGTGATCAGGGGATTTGGGAATAGATTTGAAGTGGGAGAGAGTTCACTATCTAAATCTGAACTCCCAAGTCCTTAGGAGCAAGTTCAAGAGATTGACAGTCTTAAGAGGGTAGTAAGTAGTGTAGGCAAGAGATGTTGGAACTCAAATTTGATCGTCACATGGATTAACAATAGATGCAATTCTCCTACATGGCCCAGTTCAACAATGCCCTGGTCAACATGTTTCAGAATTGTAATCTTGCAGATCCTAGCTAGGTCTCCTTCCATACGATGCCTCAATATCAACTATGTGTGATTATCTCGTTGCTATCAAGCACAGAGGAGGAAGAAGAAGAAGAGGAGGAGGGTGGTGATGAGTATGACTACTAGCTTCCCCCATTTGTATTTTTTCTTCTTTTATTTTATTTATAATTTGTAACTTATAATTTTCTTTGAAGAAATAAAATTTCCCTTTTCATTATCTTTGTGTTGTATGCTTGTATATTTTTTTTGTCGCTATTGATGCTCAGGAAAAATAAAATTTTTTAACACTTATATAAATAATAATCAAATCAAGGTACAGTGCCTCGACACCATAGATAGACTAAAGAACCTGAGAGAGGCATGACATTGTGGGCTATTATTTCCTCCATAGTAGAAAATTTTCTTAAGTCTTTTTCACATGCAGCAAGGTGACACAATGTTGTGGTACTGTACCTTAGTGCCATGGTGCTGTGACATTTTATTTTATTTTTTATTAAAATATTCTAAGTCATATTCAAATGACATGTAGTTATATCACGATGCTGATGCTATGGCACCGTGGCGCTATAAGATTTTTTTCAAGCGTTGTGATGCAGCTCTTGTAATATGAATATTTGAAAGCGCAGTGCCAATGTCCAGATCCGTGGAACTATAGGCCAGATTTTGAATTTAAAGTGCAAATCATTCAAAAATTTCAAAATTTTGGCAACATTTCGCCTTAGTAGTGGTAGGTTTCAAAATTGTATAGTGCAAAGCACTCTTCTCTCTTATTCTGAATCTAAGATCAAAGGAGGGGAGGGGATTTTCATCTCACACAAGAATAAAATTCAATGGCGAGGTCTTTACATCTCCAAGTTTTCTACACCGGATCAAAGATTAATGGTGGAAATTTTGTTAAACTATAAAGAAAAAGACGATTCTTCACTTGAAGTGAGAAAATTGGAGTGAAGTGTGAGCACCATTCAAAAAAAGTAGAGTAAAATTGGAATAAAAGTCTCTTGAGTGAACCACTCACTCTTATTTGTAGGAGTGGGCTGATAAATATTCTCCCTTAATAGCCAGTGCAGCGTCTCTGGTGCCAAGATTGCAATGTTGTACCATAAATTGACAACTGGACCAGGCAGTTAAGCAATACCTTGGCGCTAAGATTTCGGTGCTACGACACTATAGCGTAATTCGACAGTTGGACTGAGCTTTCTTCTAGAAGACCGTGGCGACTCTCAAGGCATAGTGTTGCGGTGTTATAGCCAAAAAAATTATTTTTATTATTGTTTTATTTTATTTTGTTTCTTTTGATGTAAATAAAACAACATACTTTTTTAGGTTTCTTTTGAAGTTCTATGATGGAATGCCTGAAACATTAGCTTTTGTGAACCATGTGAGTATATTGTTTGTACTTCTTGAATTGCATGCTTCAGCCATTGCACATATTGACTTCACTTTTAGTGAGGTTGATAACCCTCCTCATAGACTTAGGATTTGATCTAAACACTAAAGTTCTGTTAACCTCGAGTGAGGTTAGTAATCACCCTAACTTAGTAATTAGGATCTCCAACCTCAAATTAAGAGCTTCCTAATTAGACACTTAAGATACTACAATTAGTAACTAAGTATATAACTCAAACTAAAATAGAAAATAGAAAGTCAAAATAAAACTAAATATAGAATCAAAACAAAATTGAAAAGTCAACACATTAAAGTGAAAACCCAAGTTAGCTTATTGAACCCCACAAGACCTATGTGAGTCTAATCAAGTCTAAATTTAACATAATTTAATAAAAAATTAAATCAAGTAAACTTAAATTAGAATATAAATTTAATTGAGTCTAGATTGAGTCAATTAGCATGATCGACTCAATTGACTCTATTTAAGCTCAAAATTATCTATGTCCATTAAAATAAAATAAAATCAAAATCAATTCAACTAAATAAAACTAAAAGCACAAAATCAATGTATAAACATAAACAAATATAAAACTAAATTTAGACGGGATACAAAAGGGCTAGTTAGATGATTTGACCAAATTTGGATTATGTGGGCCCCACTAAGTTCATACAAAGTTTAACTAGAATCAAATCAAAATGAACTTGCATAAGGCTTAAAATCATTATATTATATTTTTCAAAATTAATTCAATCTCAATTTGAGCCAAATTTGAGTCTGATTTGTCTATTTAGACCCTTGACCCAAATTGACCTATGTGGACCTCACTAAAGCCAAATCAAATTTAATCAAAATTAAATGAAATTAAACTTACCCAAAAGCTTAAAACCATTGAATCAACTCATTCAAAATTAATCTAAGCTTAATTTGGGCCTGATTTGATCATTGGATCTAATGGAGCCGAAAATGACCAATTAGGCCATTTGACTCAATTTGACTTACTTAAGTCAAATTGAGTTGACTTCGGCTTAGATTAAATCAAATTAATTAATAATAAATATCTTAAATTATTAATTTAAACTTAATCCTAAATCAATTGGACAAACAAGACTCACTTGAGTCAACCTAACTTAATTTAGGGTAAATTGAGTCAATTCAAGTTTTAACTCAAAATGAGTTCACTCACCTCCCATATGCAAAATCTAATTAAATTTTGGCTTTAATAAAGAAAAGGGCATACCAAACACAAGAAAATAAGGAAAGAGAGATGTTAGCATGAAGAGAAAAAAAATACATTTCTTTCTTCACATGGGAAGGCATGGAGAAAAAATAAGAGTTTTCTACACACCTCATTTCTTTTCTTCTTAACATATTAAACATGCACACACACATCTTCTTCCAACCATAAGAAAACCCCTCTCCCCATCTCTTGTGCTTTCTAAGTCCAAGAGCCACCAATTTCTAGCAATAGGAAGTGCTGCACAATAGCCGAAGCATTCCATAGGGAGGCAAAGTAGCAGACCAAAGGAGATCTTCTCGCTTCCACCAAATGCGGGGTTTGGTGAGGCAGCTTCTCTAAACTTTAGATCAACCATAAGTGTTTGTGTTTGGTAGAAAATTTGCATGAATCTAGAATTTTTTCTTAGATCTCATTACATTTTCTTTCTTTTAATTCCTCACTGTGAAATAAAGTGATTTTTGACTTAGATCATTAGAAGATCACAAGATCCGATGATGTTTGGTGTAGATCACATTCTTCTAAACCTTTTTGGTCTACCTCTCATGAAGAAGACAACTTTCGGGCCAGCCATCTTTTTGGATAGAATGGACGACTATGATTAGATCTCTTTTTTTATTTATTCCATCATATCTGATCTAAAACTTTAAAAATTAAAAAAAAAATACTAAACTAAAAAAATTCATATAAGGGCTCTATGAATTTTCTTTTTCATAAAGAATCAAATGAATCAAAAATTCCAAAATTAGCTATATATTTTAAGAGTAATTTGAGTTTTAGTGAAAACTGTATTTCTTTAATTACTTTTAAAATACTAAACAAATCAAGTTGAAAATTTCAGAAAAGAAACTTAATATTATTGCCTACATATCATAAACATTTCAAGTTAAATAGCCCTCTAGTTTTAGAGTTATTACTTTTTTAAAGTAAATTAGCTAATTTTCAACAAATAACCAATTACAAATTATAGAAATTATGAAAATACGTCAAAATAATTCAAATCACTTTAATAAACTTAGATATCTTAAAAAATTAATTAGACCCTCTGGATCACACTAAATCACAAAAAGAAATAAATTAAGGTTTAACCAAGGATTAATTAATTACTTTAACTATGCATAACTTTCAAAAATTATAACTACATGTAGAAAAATCTAAAAATGTATATAAAACTTCTATGAAAAGTTTCGACAGAGGAGAATCTAATAAAAATTAAAAACCCCAAATTTTATCAAGTGCATATCGATTAATTAGGGTTTGAAATTTTACTTAGTTAGTGTAATTATGCTTTAATCACGTGTCATCTTAGCTTTAAAAGTTGATGTGATTGTCTTGTGAGATGACCTCTACCTCCCATAATTATTTCAGGTTAATTTGCTAAGTAATTTGGGATATCTAAATTTTTAAATCTAAATTTATTATTTTATGCATTGAATAAATAATTAAAATTAAGAAAAATTAAAAAAGTCTAATTATGTATTAAATAGTAACGATGATCAAAGAAATTAATTAGGACATCTAGTCTTGATTATTTCTCAAAATCACTCTAAAGAGCTTTTATTTAATTAATAAATATATAAATTATCGTAGAACTTAGAAAATTTATAATAATTAATGTAGACCTCCAAAGTTTTGACCAAACTCTCTTTGAGCTCAGCTAACAAATAGGATTTTAATAAAATCAAAGTCCCCAATTAGTTTAGGATATTTTGAGTGTAACTAATGATTATGGACTTTTTTTTTCATTTCTTTAATTAATTTTTAATTACAAGTCAATTTCATTAGGATTTTTAGGACATGTTTGTTTTATGTTTATGTATTTTTGATAAATTTCTCGTAATTTTTGGGCTTATACTTAGTGCTTAAATAAATTTATGGGCACTTTTATACTTAATTGATTAAATAATTAATTAACTTTAATTTATTCATAAAAATTATTTAAAATATTTTTGAGTCACTTAAAGAACAGAAATGGGTCAAGGGACAGCAGCTTTACTAATTTTTTTTCCTTGTTAGGATTAAATGATTTAAATTTTAAAAATCAACTCTTAATGAATTCAATTAAACTTAATGATGCTTTTCTTCATTTGAATAACCATAGGAATTAATAATTCTAAATATGTTATGTGGTGATATTTAATTGCTTTTCTTCATTCATTCATAAATTTATCTTTCATATATTTCATACACTCATATTTCAAAAATAAATAAATAAAGATTTTTTGTAATTTCATGTTTTGAATTAAATAGTATAGTTTTTATCACTAGTAAATCTTAAATTGTTTGTTTAATTAATAAAAAATATCTATTAATATAAATAAATAAAATTTAAATTTAAAATCCTATATCTATGAACTATAATTTGAAAGGTATATAGTTTGAAAACCAGAGGTCGCAGAGCTTTTGGTTCGAAGAAGGTGTTGATACCTCATATCTCTGGTTTAACAACGACACATACCTTAAGATTTGTAGTAGATTACATATTAAGGTCAAATTATTTTTACTTATATATATAAAGTGTCTTAAAAGTTCTCATAATTTTATGTTTATTACTATATATGTATGCATAAGCATATGAATTAACAAGTATATAGTTTAGATATCTCGAGAGCTTGAGACTTTAAGTAGTCCCAAGGGAGTCTTTGGTTACCTCTCTTCCTTGGTTCAACAATGACACATTTTTATATAAATTCAATATACTAATGTGTATGTATATGTATAAAGTATAATTAAATAATTTTCTTTTATAAAATTCATGCATCATATCTCATATATTAATTACTAATAAAAAGATATTAATTCATTCATGCATTAAGCGTGGAATAATCTAATAATATATATACATATATTCATTAAATCTAGTTATTCAATTAAGTATGTTATCTAATAAACTAAATATTATGGGATGATAAAGTAAGGTAAAAAAAAATCATTAAATTAGCCATTATTTGGTTTATTAATCTTAAGATATTTTTTTATGTTTAGATAAAAATCACTTAAACCAAATCCAAACACATAACTTAATTGAGAATTTTATTACACGTCATTAAGATGATTAAAAGTCATAAAATTCATTTTAGATTCAACCTATGGTTTGGACTAAGGTGGATCTCATTCCTTCTTTCTCTCTTTAAAATTCTAAGATGAAATGAAACAAAATAATAATAATAATAATAATAATAATAATAATAATTAATTAATTAAGAGTTAAGTTTAAAATTCATCTTAAATTATTAATCATTTAAAATATGATCATCATTTAATGAGAAACTTGAACATTCGTCATTAGCTAAATTTAAACATCAAAGCCTAACTTTTTCATACCACACTAAGCCATAGCACATACATTAGAATGCTAAGTCACCGATCATAGTTTTAGGTTGGGCTAGTGCTTTTTTGTGGCGGATTGATATTTTGTTTTGTAATGTAATCTTTTAAGTTAGATGTTATGATTGTTTGTGCGTTAGTCTAGATGGTAGGGTGTTATTTATTAGACTAATGATGCCTTCTACAAGTGATTGTGCTTAAGGGACTGTTGTAATAATGAAAATTATAAATGTCTTCGTTTGCAAGTGTTGTTTAAGTTTTAAGCATAATCCACTATGACAGGTAGGCTTGGTAACCAAAGGCAAGGTGCTAAGCTCTAATGTGTGAAATATAACTATTTGGTATGATGTATGTTAAGATGACCTCTGTTTTACAGGTGTAGTTAGATTTTTATTTCATAAAAAAATGTAATTTTTGCAATAGGATTAGGCTTAGTGCTATGGGATTTAAGATGAGCAGTGATTATAAGGCTTAAACCTGGGAAGCCTTGTGATGCTTGGAGTGCTCAATCCATGAAGTGAAATGAAGACTAAGATTGAAGATCTCCATAGCCCAATTTTCATTATAAATTATAATTCGGGATGTATAAGTGTAGAGTTCAGGTACCTAATTTCTTTTTTTTTTTCGGGGTGTATAGAGGTCTTTTATTCTTTTACATGATTAATGGTTGGTTATTATGTTTACATTGATTATGAAATAGAAATTACCTACTTTTTTTATGTTTCTTAAAATTTGAATGTTTGATGTGTGACCTGGATGTGATAGACTTTTTAGGAAAAAAATAATTTTTCTATCATAATTAATAACTTTAATTAGAATTTTAATTAACTCATAACCTCATCATAAAACCTAGGATTTCTAAGCAAGAAATAAAAGATTTAGCAATTCCTTAGTTGAATGGTTGTATGTTTCAACATCATACATGCATATTATTTCACTATTGTAAATAGAGGATCTCCACTATTGCACGATAAGAGATAAAGCTTGACTTGTGAGAGCAATCTCTTGTGGTGGAGAACACCCATTCCTGCTAATTTAGCCCATAACTCAATTTTATCATGCATTTAAGCATAAATCTTCTTAATTTTGAGTCTAAAATTAATGAGTCAAAATGAAATAAAATTTGTAAATTATTTTGCATTAGTCTAAGTCATTAGTTTTATACCAACCATGATCTAGTCTCTTAGAGAGTGAGTTTAGGACTCTAGATTCTTTCTTAATTAATAACAGTCTGGCTATCTTACATTTATATAAGACTGACCAACATTATTTTAAATTGTAGAAGGTGTTATCTCGTAGTCACTCCAAACGGTTGCAAGTCCAAAAGAGTTTGAATTAATTAATTCCCCTAGTGGAAATGCACAAACGTATCCCACTTTCCTCGAGTAGATTTAGATTGAGCTCTTAGCTTATGCTAGAGCATTTTTGATGTATGTTCAAAGGCTACTTGTTTCTCCTTCGCTATGATCATAAGTCATCACCTCATAGGCATTTCCATAATCTTGTGTTATTGGAACCTAAGCCCTAACTTTCTAGTAAAATTTTAATTCAAGTAAATATAATTTCTCTCCTTCAAAAATATAAAGCCTCACTAGGTTTCCTAGTATCATAGATGCTTCTTACTCATTCTTCTTTGGAATTTACTAAGAACTCTTCTCATTTGAACTTTTTCCACTTGATTTTCAAAATTACCAAATCTTTGATACCAAGCTTTGAATCCATAGAGATGTAATTAATTGTAGGGGTTTGCCTTTATAAAAAACTTAAGAATCCGGCTTAAAATAAACCTTATTTTACCTCATCCATGTGAATTAGGAGAAAAGTCTCCAGTGTATGTAAACCCACCAATCTTAGAGTTCTTATTAGTTGATTAAGTCCATGATATGGTGATATCTCTACCTCTTAAGGTAGTATATCATTTCTTGATGTCATACTTGATTATTTTAATAAGTATCCTCTAAGATATGCTTGGTGTCCCTCATCACATTTTTAAACACCACAACACATAAGGGGGCATCTAACCTGTGAGGATGACCACCCTTCTTAGAGAAGTGTGCCCTCTCTTATTGATTTATCCAATAACTATTTTCAACTACATCTCATCTTAGACATGATTTGCATACCTAAAGCTTTTAAATAAAATTATGAGTCAAAATATATAAAAATAAAAAATTATTGATTTAGACATGTGCATAACATACCTATATTTATTTTAGATTAGGGAGTGAGTTTAGGCTCTTAGTTTTCTTTCTTAAATATAATTGCTCAACCATCTTGCATACATAAGACTAGAATCATAGTTTTAAAAATTAATTAGGTGGTTTTAACTGGAAACCCTTCCAAGTGAGAAATAAGTCCAGAAGAGTCAGTGATATGTTTATTTTCTCAAGTGAGAAGAAGAGTCGATAATTTTCAAATTCATAAAATTAGACTAGGTCAAGTTTCTGACTTATGTGAGAAGAATTTTTGGACTTTTGTTTTGAAACATCTTGTTGCAATAAGTCTTCAACCATAGGCATTTCTATAATCTTGTATTGTAATCAAAGTCCTAGATTTCTAATAAAATGTGAACTTAGAATCTCAATAATTTGAATTTTAAAAAATATAAAGCCTAACATAGGATAGTTGAAGTGCTTACTAGAATTCTCAGTATCTAAAAATATTTCCTACTTATTCCCTATTGGCTTATGAAAATAAGAACTCTTTTTTCTTGAAGCATTCCCTTTTGAATTTTTAAATTAAACATTCTTTTAAGACAAGCTTTGAAATCTATAGAGATGAAACTCATTTTTTTTAATTGATAGTAATCTTAGAAGGAATTCTCTTTCTTGTAAGATGTAATTAACTATAATGGCTTGCCCTTATAGGGGACTATGAACCCTCCACTAAAATAAACTCTATTCTACTTTCTCCATGTAGTTTAGGGAAAAATCTTTGGTACATCAAAGACCATCAGTCTTAGGATTCCTTATTAAGTAATCGAATCTATTATAGAGTAATATGTTTATCTTTCGAGTAATATATTTATCCCTTAATGATATTTGATTATCTAAATAAGTACTTCAAAATCTATGTGGTGTTCTAAATAAAATATTTCCACACTTAGGAGCTTGAGGGATTATCTTTGGAGATTGAGTGAACATGTTGAGTGCATAAGGTCCCTCCAATTCAAACTCTATCAAACTCTACATGTAAACCTTTATTTTGGCTTAGATCAGCCATGGGGAGGTGTTTATGTGATGGTCAGAGTTCAAAATGAATGATTACTAGCAAGTTGGTGGTGTTCTAGTGGCTAGCCAAGTTTAGAGTAGTGGGGTGAAGTAGACAATCCATGGTGAGTAAACCAAGGGACTAACTTTGGTGATTTTGACCTCACTTAGGTCAATAGCTAGGAAAACTAGCTTTGGGTTAGCTAAGTCATCATAGGTGAGCACAATGGATGCTAAGGTGACTGTGTTGACTTTATTTTTGAGTGAGGCTAACACTCATTCTCTTTTTAGTGATAGGATTCTAGTTCTAAACTAAGGACCTCTTCATTTAGACACATAAGATACTTTTTAGTGGCTAAATGAACATTATAACTCAAATTAAAATAAATAAAAATCAAAATAAAATGAAATGAAATTCAAAATTTAAAACTACAACTAAACTTAAATCAAAACCTTAGATTAGACCAAGGTCAAGGTGGTGGACCCCACTAGGACCTAACTTAGCCCAAATAGGTCAAGTGAATTAAGAAAATTAATTTAAAATTGAACAAAACACAAGATGAAATACACTTTAACTAGAATATAAATCCAATGACTCCTAATTAGATTAATTTAGATTGCTTAACCTAATAAGCTTATTTAGGTCCTCTTCAACCTAAATTCAAAATAAATCAAATTAAATCAAAATCAAATTGAACCAATATAAACGCTTTAAAACTCCAAGCATAATTAAATATAATTTAAAATTTAATTGGTTTAAGTTGGCTAATCAAGTCATTTGATTTAAATTGACCCATGTAGGTCTCGCTAATTTGAAATCAAATACAATCAAAATCAAGTCAAATTAAAAATTTCTAAGGGCCTAGATCATCATGTTAACTCAAGTAAGCCCAAATTTAGATTTAATTGAGGCATAATTTAGCTAATCAGATAACTTAGCCTGAATAGATCTAAGTAAATTCTATTGATCCAAAATCAAATTAAATTAAAATTAAATCAAATTAAACACTTTAAATTACTTTAAACACATAATGGAATCTAACCTAACTTTTCCTTGAGTCTAATTTGACTTATTTGTTTAATGGACTCAAGTAAACCAAATTGACATAATTAGGCCATTTTGGGCAAAACCCAAAATAAACTCAAATAAATTGCAACTAATTTACTTCAATTTCTTTAAATAATTCAAAAAATATGATAGAAGTCCAATCAAAATCCAAAATGACCAATTTGATCACTTGATTAAACTTAACCAATTTAAGTTAAATTGAGTCAATTTGCACTCAAATATAATTCAACCAAAGTCAAGCCTTCTCCAAAGCCTGAAAAGCTACTTGAACCTCAAGAAATTCTTAGTGTGAATGGAAGCAAGCATAGTAAATAGACAAACTTTGATTTAATGAATAAAGAAATGCAAATGGACCCTATAACAACCAAAGAAGACTTTTAGCTCTCTTATCTCATCATCCTGATATTGGATTTGATTGATGCATGTTCACCATAATTCCAAGGGAAATCCCATCAACCCGCCACACTTCCCCCATCATCATTAATGATAATTTTTGGCCAAGCTTAACAAGAAACTAAATGAGCACCCAAACTTTATTCTTTTGTCATTGTACACCCCCTCTATCTCCTAAGAAGCAAAATTGAACCTTCTCCCTCCATTTTTACTCACAAAAACATCAAAACTAACTAGATTCCATTGAAGGGCAGTGACTCTCGATTGTTGGAGTGATCCATGCCGACATAAGTGGGCGAATTCATTCTAACGCTTCATCTCTAACCATGGAATGATTTTGAATAAAAACATTTACTCAACATTGGCTTGAGTGAGGTTATTTTTAAATCACATAGCCAAACATTAGGATGTGGCCTTTTGTGAAGAGGAATTACATGAACTTAAGATTTATCCATAAGAAATAATTGCTCTTTTGATTTCTAATCTAATCATAGAAAAAAATTGAGTTCTTAGCAATAATTGCTGGAAATCGAGCTCAAGGGGCAATGGAAATGTTCATGTCAAAAAATAAGCTCAAGGGGCTGTGAAAATGTCATCCACCCCTCTCTATTCGTCGACCATGAGAAAGGAGACTTGATGGCCATCCAGCCTGCTTGATTAGGGTGGACAACCACGATTAGATTTCTTATTTTGATTTTAAACCCATTAAGTAAATCACGTTTAATTTGCTCGTTTGACTGAAAAAACCTCATTTTCCAACCGCCTCGATGCAAGCAATTACGTGGTGCAGCCACATATCGATACACCTAAAGGCATGTCGCATCATTATTGATGGGGATAACTAAAAAAATAGGTAATTTGTGAATTTAAAATATCAATAAATTGCCCAAACTTTATATATATATATATATATATATATATATATATACACACACACACACACACACACACTCAACAAAAAAATGAGATTAGCCTTTATATGGATTTAGCATTCATATAAGAATCTAATGAATTACAAAGCCCCAAATTCTATTTGGTATTTTGAGAGTAATTTAAGTTGTAGTAAAAATTAAATATCTTTAATTACACCAAAACCATGTATCTGATTGGGATGAAAATTTTATGATATGATCTTAGTGTGAATGCCTATCTCTCATAAAAATTTTAAGCCAATTGGAGTTCTTTATTAAGAGTTGTTGATTTTTGAAGTTTATTAACTGATTTTAAATAAATGATAAATTGAAAATTATAGAAATTATGAAAACTTATCCAAATAATTTAAAACAATTTGACAGTCATCAAGGATTGTAGAAAAATTTATTGGACCCTTTGAATCACACTAAATAATAAAATCATTAAATTCAGGTTTAACTGAAAATTAATTAGCTTAATCATGCCAAACTTTAAAAATTCATGTAAAATTAACTTTTAAGTGAAAAATACAAATAATCCATCTCTTGATTTTAATTATATTAGAAAGGAATCCAATGGATTAAAATGTCCTAAATTTTATTAGGTTTTTTAGATTAATTTTGGTTTTATTGAAAATGATAATTCGTTAATTACTCTTAAAATATAAATAAAATTTAGTTAAAATTTTAAGGTCGAAATCTAATGCCAAAATCTCTTTATTATAGAAATTTCAAGTTAATCAAAGCTCTAGATTAAAAAATATATAAATTTTGAAGCATATTAGGGTAATTTGGATAAAATAATTAATAAAATTATAAAAAATTATAAAAATATACTAAATTAGTTTAAAACATCTTGAATAACATCAAAGACATTAAAAAATTATTTAGATCACTTAGATTTTTTAAAATCATATAATGACTCAATTAAATGCTTTAATAAGTGATTAAATCTTTATTAATTAATATAACTAGGCCTAAACTTTAAAAACTTATATAAAATTATCCACTTGGCCAAAAATTATGAGTGAGTCTTCTATTGATTCTACATTTAGGGGGGAATCCAACAAATAAATGTCCACTTACCATTAAATTTTTAAGGCTTTGGGATCGGTGGATTAAACGTTATTAGTTTTCAACTCCCTAAAGATAGTTTAATCAAATAATTAATTTTAAAATCACAAAAATAACAAAAGTTATATTAATTAATTAAAAATATCTCACATAATAGAAAAACACATAAATAAGATATATATAATTTTGGTGTTGATATATACATATAATGTATGTATGTATATGTGTGTGTGTGGTATTGGTTTAAATGAATAATGAAACCAATAGGTGTTGATACAACTATGTGGTATTGGTTAGGTGAAAATAGTTAAGTAGTATAATTTGGCGACTATAATTGGGTGATGGTGGTTAGGTGATTGTAGTCAAGTGATGGTGGTTAGGTGAACGTAGTCAAGTGATGGTGGTTCGGTGATTGTAGTCAGACGACCATTATCAGGGGATCATAGTTGAGCATCGAAGATCAAGCATTTGCATCATTAGAGGTCGAATGACCATAATTAAACATTGATGGTTGGGTGATGATAGTTAGACAATCATAATTGACAATAATTACCCAGTCATAACTAAGTGATGATGGTCACAAGACCATTATTGAGCAACATAGGTCATGAAACTATAGTGAGGTAATAAAGGTTAGGCAAATAATTAGTTGATAGAGGTCGGGTAATCAATGTTGTTCATTAGAGAATAAGAGGTCAAAGTTGGGTGATGAAGGATGAGCGATTAATCATTGGAAGACTACTGGGTGTATGCAATAGTCAAAAGATGGGCAAGTATAATCATCGATGGAGGTTGAGAAGCTATAAATAGTGAACACTAGTCAGGTAATGATGGTTGAGTGAAGGTAATTAAGTACTGGTGGTTTGAAGACCACAAATAGGTCATTGTATTTTAGGTAATGATGATGAAACAACCCTAATCATTTGTCAAAAGATAAGAGGTGGTAGTTCGGTAGTAGAGGATGTGTGATTGCATTCGGTCATTAAAGGATGGCCACCACATTCGGTGATAGAGTTTGGAAAGCCATATTTGGGAAATAGTGGTTTAGAATTCATAGTCGAACACTGAAGATCGAGCAATCGTACTTAAATGATGGAGGTTGGTTGATTGTAGTTGAGTGTTCGAGGTCCGAGACATAATTTGATGATGAAGGTTGGGTAATCATAAATAGATGTTGATGATTGGATGATTATGATAAGACATTAGTAGTTAGACTATGGTGACCATTATCGAATGATGGCTATCGATTGAACATAGTTAGATGATGGTGGTCAAGTGACTATAATCGAGTGATCAAGATTGAAGCACCGTAGTTTGATGTTACCAATACTAGTTTGATGGTGGTGACTGAGCACAATGGTTTTGACATGTTGGTCAACAATGGTGGTTTGATGGTGACAATTAGCATTGATGGTTAGATGATGGCGGTAGTCTATTGGTGTTGGCTAGGCTGCGATTGTTCAAAGATGATGGTGACAATGGGTTGATGGTGGTGGACTGGTGCTTGTGGTCTAAGAATAATGTTCACATGACTACGATGACTAACAATTATTGACCTCATTTTTTGATGAGGTTAATATCCCTTTTTATATTAGTATTTAAGGTTTCTAATCCTAAGCTAAGGAATTTCTCACTAAGACACTTAGAACACTTCCTTAGTGGCTAAGTGGACATCAAACTTAAAATTCAAACATCCCTAAATCAACAAAATTAAATAAAATTCAAAATAAAATATATTTGAATTAAAATCTAAACTCAGTTGCCTCTTAATTAGCTTAATTAAGATGCTTAACCTAAATTAACTCATTTGGGTTCATATTGAACTAAATTTAAATTAAGTCAAATTAAACCAAAATCAAATCAAATTAAATCACTAAAAAACAAGAAATTATTATTCAAGCTTAATTAAATATAAATCTAAGTTTAATTGGGGTTTAATTTGACTAATTAGGCCATTTGATCTAAATTGATCTATGTGGGCTCCATTGAATCAAAATCAAATCCAATTAAAATATAGTCAAATTAAACTTTCTTAAAGGCTTAAAATAACCATACTAACTCAACCAAGCCCAAATCTAAATACAATTGATAAATTAAACATCATTTAAACTTAATTTTAATCCTATAGAGATTAATTGACCAAACACGGCCCACTTGGGCCAATTTAAACTAAAACCCAAATTAGGCCCAAGTCAAATTAAAATGGGGCTTACCCATGTAATACAAAACTCAGAATCTTAATGCTAATATGCTAATTAATGTGTTATGATGCTCTAAAGATTGTTTGGAAATTATCTAATCAATCTTTAGTCAAGCACAAAAATCAATCCCATCATACCCATGATATGGATCAATGTCTTCACCTAACCCCACCATAATTTGTCCTTTGAAGTCAAAGAAAGTAACAAACTTTAGCTAGTCATATAACTAGGTTAATTGGAAGAGAAAGAGAAATAAAATAAGTATGGAAGTTAAACAAAATATAAAGAAAATATCCAATCCATACCATTTTGCACATGGCCACCATATGGAGGGCTATTTCTCTCATTCCTCCTCTTTAGACTATAGGGGATGGTCTAAGCTAGCTGACCATTGAATCCAAGTGGCAAAATCGATTGACCAACCACCACCAACCTCCACCAACCTCCACCATGATTAAAACTCATGAACAACATTAAAATCCATGGAAATTGTGCTCTCTAGTGAGTTTTGCAATACCAACATGTTCTAAGTGAGAAGATGAGTTAAATCGAGCTTTTACCCGAGTGCCGCGACTCCAACAAACTGAAATTGATCAAACTTGGCAGCAAGCAATGGCCAAGATAATTATTAAAGATGCAAAATGAGCTTTATTTACTGGTGATCGCTAAAAAAAAAAAACCTTTGAGGATGCTCTCTGTCATCTTTATTGAGATGGATAGAAGTATATTTTTTCATTTGGCAGATTGGTATATATTCAACTAGATTTCCCCTAATATTACATTACGGCTTATTTAGATCTGGGTTCCACTTCCTATGAACACAAGACTTTATAGTTAATTACCCATTTTATTGTAGTAAGAGAGCACTCTCGATTAAGGTTAGAAAATAAACATATTTATTTGATATGAATTAGTGTCTAAAGGTGTGTTCAATATGACCTAAATGACTGCCATTTAACATAAAGTGCATATTACGGAGGGATGATAACATGCCCGATCAAGATCTCATGGTTCCATCATCCCTAACTGGTCTCTAGTCTACTTAGCCAAAGAAAATAGTTCCTGATTGAAGAATCCTTGTCAACATCCATGGGTTGTATCATCCATTGTATTCTTGTAGACTTGGGGTGACATTTTTCTAAGGTAACAAATTTATGTCAACCTTAGATAATAGAAGGTTTTACTTATTAAATATATTTCATAATTCATGGCTTAAGGAGTAAAGCCATTAGAGAACATATGGGCTATTACTATGATTGCAAAATAGTGGAGTTATATGGATGCCAAGCCACTCAGTCAGAGGCTTCTAAATGTAACCACATTTTATGTGGTGTTATTTGACAATAAAATCATGTAGATAGAGGACACATACGTCTTTATTGGCATGAGATTATTTAAGCATGAACATAGTGATATATTTAATTTGACATTAGCTCATTTGTGAGCAAATATTTTCTTAGCTTATCATATTTAACAAATGATGATGGATGGGTGGATGCTTACTTTAAATTATTTTGGATGATAGAATTCATTCAATTTTGAATATATCCCATCCAGATGAATTTTACAATCTACATGGGTATCATCGGAGAATAATTAAGTTTTATTGACTCTAACCTAGTCATGAGACCCAACCTAAAATTGTAACCTGGACAGTATCCTCAAATATTTAATTTGAATTTTTATGCATATGTCAGGGCACATACGAGTGATTTAGTCACATTTTTTATATTAACCCACAAAGCATCCTTGGGCAATGGACTTAGGAAATTATTATTATGTCGGGGCCCATGTGGGTATATTCTTCATTTATCAAATTTATTATTATTTAGATATTTCAGGTATTAAAATTGTAATTGAATTAAATAATAATTTTTAACTCAAACATTATGTTTATGTTGGGAGAATAGTGTCTCGACGCTGAAGCATCAACATTGTGGTGTTAGGAGGTTAGCATAGTGGTATCATAGGATAAGGGCTTTTGATTTTTTTTATAACTCAAGAAGGACACTACGACGCTAGATATGATGTGTTGTGGCATTATAAGATAGAGATTTTTGACTTATTACCTAAGAAGATAGTGTTGCGGCACCCAATAGGCAGGACTGTGGCATAATATATTAAAAATATTTTATCATCTAACCTGAGAGGGTGGCATTGCAACACTCGATGGTTAATGCTATAATGTTCTAATATAGAGACCTTTTGGTTTATCACCTGAGAGGGTAGCACTCTAGTGTCTATTTGGCACTATGATGCTATAAGTTAGAAAATTTTGGGTCCCAACCAGAGATTGGTTGTAGATAGACCATTGGCAATGTGAATAGGTTTTGAAATTAAGTGAATTTTTGCTATATATAGATGTTTTAACTAAATAAAACTAGATAAGGTAGCACCTAGGCGCTAAGGTTGAAGCATTGTGACGTCGTGTTTAGCAGCTTCTTGCCACATAAGGCGTTGTGGTACTGTGATGTGGGATTTTATATGTTTAAATTTTTGAGAAATTAACGTAGAGGTGATATCTCTCAGTGTTGATGCGCTATGTATCAGGAAAACCATTTTTGGATAGTTATCTTGAGAGACAATTCATTGATTTCTTAAAATTTTGGCAATCGCACAATTTAGTAGTTCGAGAATTCACACTTGTTAGTGCAAAAATACTCTTGTTTCTTGTTCTGAATTCCAGATCAATGGAGGGATGGTGTTCTTATCATGTCAGAACTAAGTTCAATGGTCGAGGCCTTTAAATTTGAAATCGATGGTGTTTGTAATGATTTTATCCATTTTAGTTCATTCATTTCATGTAAGAAAAGAGTGGAGTGAGTGCAAGAGAGCATAGGAAGGATATAGAGTGAAGAGAGTGCAGAAATGCCCAATCTATAGTGGAGAGTGAGAGCCCTTTGATTGAGTAGGTAACCCCCTTTTCATAAAGAATAACTCCTCTAACCACTCACGCTCCTTTTTTGAGTAGTTATTTGATAGGGAAAAACTGCTGGTGGGCTGCTATCCCCTTTTGGCTAGTTATTGCTAGTGGGGAGGTAGTTAGGAGTGATTTTAGTTTCATTAAAATATCAATAGTGCCACAACACTTTAGGTCAAAATACTTTATTTTCTCTCTTTTTTGTATGCAAACAACTGGAGATTCAAACCAACTCAAGAAAGCTCTTGAATGTGTTGATGCCACCAACAATCAACTCCAACGAGACAAACTTAACTAGGCCCTAGGATTTCATGCTATGTGAAACAAGTGCATGCTTCACTTGGATCCAATTACATAAATCCCTTGTATTTTGTTTCTTAATCATTTTGCAATTATTATCTTGCAAAACATAGCCTAGATCACTGGATTTTAATCCCTAAGCATGGATGAATTTCAACTCTCAAGAGAAGGAAGAGACTAAATCACAAATGTTTGTGCTTTTATTTGGAATAAATGACCATGATTTAGTTGGAAGAAAGATGCTTGATTTAATATTTTAAACCATGGATTGCATTTGGGCCATTTGATTTTTGATTGGATGGTCCTAGGTGTTTCTGTGTCATATTGGCCATTCGAGTGGAGGTGACATGGCAGTGGTGTTTTAATTTGGAGTCGTGTGAACACCACACAGACTTTAGGATACTTATTGAAGTGTTCGGGCATGACATTAAGGTATGATGTACCATCTTGAAAGATACAAACATCACCCTATAATGGACATAATTATCTAATCTCCCACTTGAATGTAGAGATTTCTTAAGAAATCTAAGACAAAGTAGTCAATTATTATCTCAAAAGATTTCAAGATTAAGACTATCAATAAATCTGCTATTTTAAAAAAATCAAATTGGATTGTTCAAATGGAAGAATTATTTTTGGTATTTAAAGAGAAATAAGTAGGAAGTACTCATGATATTAGAAAACTTAGTGAGCACTCTTACCTATCCTGATATGAGGCTTTATATATTTGAAAGTGAAGATTTATTTTGTTTGAGTTGAGATTTTATTAGATTGTCAGGGCTTATAATCCATCAACAGAAGATTATGAAAATACTTAAGAGGTGAGAATTTACGCTTGTAGCCCAAGGGAAATAAGCAACCTCAGATCATAAATCTAGGGAGCTTTAACATAAGCTAAAACATAACCTAAATCTAAGTGGGGGGGACATAATAATTTATCTCCACAAGAGAGAATAAACTTATCCAACTCTTCTGGACTTACAACTACTTGGAGTGGTCACCAGCTAACACCTCCTATGCTTTAAACCCATGTAGACCTGTCTTATGAAATTACAAGATGGGTAGGCTTATTATTTAATTAGAAAGAGAATATAATCTTAAACTCACTCCCTAAGAGACCAGATCATGACTGATATGAGCATATGACTTAGTTTAAAAATGTAAAATTTTACAAGTATTATGTAATTTTGACACAATATTTTGGACAAAGGTGCCTTGGGATTTCTTATGCCTAAATGCATGGTGAAATTTGGTTATTGGCCAAATCAAGAAAGAAAGATGGTGAATCTCCATCATAAGGGGTTGCTCTTATAGGTCAAGCGGTCCCTAAAATGCGAGAATGGAGGCCCTCATTTTTACATGAGTGGTATAATATGACATGCATGATGTTAAACATATAATATACAGCTAAGGGGTTACTAAATCTTTTAATTATCTTAATTTATAGCGTAAGCTTTAAAGTGAGGATGAAAGTTGCTTAAATTTTGTTATGAGTTATTAGTTGGGTAGAAAAATTAATTTTATCCTAAGAACCTACTACATCTAGGCCACATTCAAATATCAATCATTAAGAAACTATAAAAATCATGTTATTTTATTACACAATCTAAACAAAATAATAATCATTTTATAGACTACCATGAAAGAATAAAAGGTCGATGTAGTTGGATACCATCTTACACCTCAAAAAAGAGAAAAGAATGGGTAGCTGAGCTCTACCCATATACAACCCAGATTACAAAAGAATAATTACAATTGAAATTGAATACATGCTATGGGATTCTTCATTCTTCATTTCTTCTTTCTTCTTTCTTTCTTTTGATTTAATTTGCTCTAAGACTTCATAAGGTACCCTTAGGCTAAGCATTCTAGCCACTGCTCATCCTAAACTCCATAACACTAATCCTAATTCTTATTTCACAAATAATATTTATGAAAAGTAAATCTAATGACACCTACAAAATAGATATTAGTTAAACATAACATACATTCACAAGCAGTTATATGTATAATTTAGACTTAACACCCTACACATGGGTAACCAAGTCCACATATCCTAATGTGGATTATGCTTAGGGGCATAAGCAACCTGCAAGAAGAATATTTATATTTTTTTTAGCTGCCCCTTATTTCACCAATGATATGTACATGAGGGAAGATAAAATTTCAATGCTCCTAAGGGACTTAATGCAATTGGCTCATTAGAGATTAATTAGATCAAAAAAAAAATCTAATTAAGTACTTTTATGATTTTCCCACACCTATGGGATAATCATAATTTTCTTAAGGGTCTTTATATTATTGAACACATAGAGAGGAACCCTTAATTCCAAATTAGATTATCTAATGTAGTTATCAATTAATTTAATTTAATTTAATTATTAATTGATTAATTAATCTCTTAATTAACCCATACATTAAATAATTCTTTTTTATGAAATGAATTTAGGAAAGTAATTAGAAAAGACATCCTAATCACCTTCCCTCATCATCTCACTATTAATCAATAATTAATGAAGTTTAATTAATTAATTTTTATTATTTGGGGCTTTAAATAATCATTAAATTAATTAAGATGGTAAATAAGATTTGAATTTCAAATTCTCTTAATCACCTAGCCAATAAACCTCAATAAAATCATGGGAGGCATAGGTCATCCCATTAAATAAATATGCTAAGTTTGGGATTGATTGCCCAAGTAATTAGGTCATAAGTAAGCTAATTAAGAAAGCATTCAAACCCTAATTAAGCCTAAATCACTATTCAAAATTGAATGAAATCATTTTTGATTAAATTATCCTCTATTTAGCCTTTCCAAAATGTATTTATTTGTATTTTAAGATTTTTCTACAATTAGTTATTATTTTATAAAATTTTATAGCATTTAATTATATTTTAAAGCTTAATTAATCCCTAATTCTATCAGTGCCATGCGGGAGGTTGACGTGCTAGTGCTTTCGACATGGCATCGTGGGATTGGCCACTTAAATCATCCGACGTGGTAGCTGAGTCAGTGGTGGCAGATGCGCTTTTGTCCATGTCGCCCGATCTAAGATCAGAAGGTGATGATTAATTTCGTGATTCCTATGGAAATAAAATGGAATTTATTGCGGATTAAATCATGGCTATCCATTCTAATCATGCGGAACAGACGACGGATGATCCGTCGTCCCCCGAGCGACGGAAGACAAACACCGTCTGCCCTCCTTCGCTCAATCTGAGGTTGCCAGAGCTTGTGAGGCCTCAAGATTGACTCCAAAATCTTTAGGGAAGAAACCTAGAAGGATCTAATGGTGGAAATCACACGAGAACATGATTTCTTTCACAAAATAACTAACTCCTAAGGCTTTTTCTATGTTTCATCGGAGTTTACCTTGTCGGAGCTCGGGACCAGTAGTTTTCTGACTGAGGTAGCTTCATCTTATAGAGATAAAGCCCTGCTAAGAAGCTCACACCTTGCCTCTTTGTCAGTGACTTTGTGGACCAAGCGTCACATGAATCCTTGATGGAGTAGGTATTGGAAGGGTCTCCGGTCCTCGAATTGATTCATTTCTCCTCTCTTGAGCTAGAGGAAGGTGTGGGTGATGTTAATTTAGATTTGATTGAGTTTGAGAGGAGTGGGATGGAGTGGAGGCTTTATTTCTCTTGGTTTCGATGTCACCGATGATAGGGAGCTCAAAGAACTTGGGGATAGCTCAGGGAGTTCATTTCGACTCTTTAAGCTCTAAAGATGCTCTTTTATGAGTTAGAATGAGATGGGGAAGAGTATAGTCTCCTCCCTCTCAAATCAAAAGGCTCAGATTGGTTTTGCCATTATCAAGCAGGGGCGGGGGGGGGGGGGGGTGGGGTGGGTACGAGTGGGTGAGTGAAGGGAGTACGCCAAGGTCGAGGTGCAGATTCCTTGCTTCCCTAAGTAAGGCAATGAGATTAGTTGGGTTAGCTTACCTTCCTTGACCATGGCTGACTTAACCAGCTTTGGGTTGGGTTTGCTAGTTGTTCAAGGTTCAAATTGAGCCAAAGGAGGCTGCTAAATGCAACGGGATAGGTAAGCCCACCTAAAAGGTTGGTTTTATCCCATGTGGAGGGCTTTACCTAATGGGTAATGGGTCAATTCAAGTTTGGTTAGATTTGGGTTGACCTTAGTGATCCAAGGATGGGTCATGCCAAGCTTGAATAGATTTGGAGTTGATTTGATTGGGTTTGACACAAGTTGACCCATGTAAGTTAAATTGGGCTAAGTTGAGTTAGGTTGACAAATTGATCAAATTGGGTCAAACTAAGAGTTGAGTCATGTTCAAATGATCATTTGTGATGTTTAGTATCAATTGGTTTGATTTAATTTTGATTTAATTTGAATTTGACTCATATAGGTTCATATGGGTAAAATGGGCTAAGTTAACCAATTTGGTCAAATTGACCAAATTGGCTTGGGTTAAGTGTTGGTTTAGGTTCAATTGATCATTTAAAGATGGTTGTATGTTTCAATTTCAATTAAATTGGATTTAGGAATGATTTAGACCAATTTTACCATTTAGGTCAATTTAGGCTAAATGTCCATTGGGTTGAATTGGTCAAATTGGGTTCAACCAAGGGTTTGATCATGTTCAATAATCAATTTGGGATGGACTTGAATTATTGGTTTCATCAATTTGACGTAGGATTTCATTTGGTCTAATTTGGTCTTTCAGGTCAAATTGGGTCAACTTGGGTCAAAGGACCAATTAAATTTGATTTGGCTCAACTTATGGCCAAGTCATGTTCAAGGATCAATTTTGAGTTGGTAAGAATCAATGGTTTCAATTACTTGGGTTTAGAATGGAGTTTAGTTCAATTGGATTCATGTAGGCTAATTGGGTTAACTTGGGTCAAGTGATCAAATTGACTTGGTTTGACCCAATTAATTATAATTGGACAATCAAAGATGATTAATGATCATTGTAGAAATGATTGAATAGGTTGATTCAGTCCAATTTGGGTTGGTTTGAAGTTTGGCTCAAATGTGTCCTTTAGGTCACTTTGGGTCAAGTGAACCAAATGGATCAATTGAGTTAGTTTGATAGAATTGAGTGTTGAGTTGAGTCTAATAATTGATTTGAGATTGATGATGGTTTTGATTGCAATTGATTTGGGTTTAGTTAGATTTTGGCTCATTTGAACATTTTGGATTCAATGTGCTAGCTTGGGTTAATTGAATTAGTTTTGGTCACTCAGCTTAATTGTAGATCTTGGAAGAGTATGAAATGATGATTTGAATGGTTGGAGGAAATTAACTGAGTTTAATTTGATTGAAGAAATTTTGGTTTAGTTCATAAGGTTGGCTTAAGGGATTAAGATGGATTTGATTTAAGTTTGGATTGATTTGATTTTGGCTTGGAGCTTGGATATGAAATCAAATTCAATTGGTATTGGTTGGATTGATTTGAGATTTGGTTTAGGCCATAGGGTGGGTAAGTTACCTTTAGATCTTAAGACAACCTAAACCTATGTCAAGTCCTCCTAAATCTAGGTTTGGGTTAAGTATTGACTTAGTTTCTAAGTGTCTTATGACTAAGAAAATCCTAGTGTTTAGAAGACTCCTAGGTCTAAAATGGGAAGATTGAATCCTCACTCCAAAAGTGAGGTCAACAATAGCTCAATCTTATGATAAAATGCGAAAGGGCTGCCCTATTTGCCGTTGACAAGATTAAATAAAAAAACATAAATTTTTGGGCTTTAAACATTGTAGAAGATGTCTAAGATTTTAAAAAATCATGAAAAAAATATTAAGAAAAAAATATATGACTTCCCTTAATGGATTCAACATACAAGGAGGAATTCAATGAATCCAAAAGTCTTAAATATTTTTTGACATTTTGAGATTAATTTAAGTTTGATTAAATTCAAATTTCTTTAATTACTCATAAAATACTAATCCATTCAAGCTAAATTTTTAGGGATTAAATTTAATGTTGTTCCCTACCTACCATACAAATTTTAAGTAAAATAGACAAATAAATTAACAGTTATTAATTTTTAAAAATTTTTAGGTAATTTTAAGTAAATAATTAATTTAAAATTATAAAAATTGCAAGAATGCATCTAAATGAATCAAAATACTTTAATATTAAACAAACAACTAAGAAAATTAATAAACTTTTTGGATGACTCAAAATCACAAAATCATTAACCTAGGATTTAATTAAATACTAATTAATTAACTCACTAAGCCAAACTTTAAAAATCCATAGAAAAATAACCATTAACCCAAAAAACAGAAATAATCTCTCTCTGAATTCATATTTTAAAGTGAAATATAATGATTCATAATTTTAAATTTTACCAGGTATTTTGTGAATATTTTGAGTTTTATTAAACATAATAATCTTCTAATTACTTTTTAAATGCAAATACAATTAAAATGAAACTTTTATGCTAATGCCAATATCTACGCACATGAATGTTTCAAATCAATCAGAGTTCTGTATTAGAAGTAATGATTTTTAAAATATATTAGGATGATTTAAAAAAATAAATAATATAAAATTATGAGAATTGTAAAAATATATTAAAATAGTTTAAAACATGTTTACTAATATCAAAAAAATTAGAAAAAGTAATTACACCATATGTATTTGACAAAATCATAAAATCTCATAATTTATGTTTTAATAAAGGATTAGAATTCAATTAATTAATTTAATTAAGTTAGAACTTAAAAAAAAATCATAAGACATTAACCATTTGTCTAAAAATTATGAATGCCCCCTCATTGGATTCAACATCTAGAAATAAATCTAAAAATTAAATTTTACTATGTATTTTAGAAGTAATTTAACTTTTATTAAGAATTAACTTTTTCATAACTACTTAAAAATACTTGCTTAATTAATCTAAAATTTGTATGGTAGGATTATCGCATCAATGTTCAGTTCCCATAACATTTTCATGATATTTGGATCATTGGATTAAAGTTACCAATTTTCATTCCTATCAAGATAATTTAATTAAATAATAAATTTTAAAATCACAAAAAATTACAAAAATTATTTTAATTGATTTTAAACATTTATACTGACATAGAATCACTTAAATAAACTTGTTAAAGTCACTAATCTTGATTATAACATCAAATCCTTATATCCAAAACTAAATTAATCTAAATCAATGAACTTTATTAAAAAAGATTTAAATATACTTAAATAAATCACAGTAAATTAAATATTCAACTAAGAGTTGCAAATAAATCTTCTTTGGATTCAGTTTAAAAAGAAAATTTTATAAAAATAGAAATTCTAAAATTTATTAAAAGATTAAGGACTAATTAAAGGCTTACTAAAATTTTAATTAAAAAAAGTAATCATAAACTATAAGTTTAATCATGATGAAGTGATCAAGATACATTATTACGGGTATCATAAACTTTTAGTGGTTTTTCTTGAATAATTCATACGACATGTGGTTAATAATTAAAGCTTATTCTTAAATGAAAATAAGAAGTTAATAATCAACATTAAAACAACTAAAGGTTTTATTTTTAAATTAATAAATCATATATGAAATCATCTAATAAACAAGATAACAAAACATAAGTCATTAAACCATTTTAACCTAATTAAAGATGATTAATTACATAATTGAATCTAGTTAAACTTACTTAATTTTTAAATAAACCTTAATCAAATTAATCATTTAATCAAGTTAAGCTTAATTAATCATCAATTAAACCTTAATTAAGCTAATCACTTGATTAAGTTAATCATGCCAAACTTGATCATTATTTAAACTTTAATAAAGTTAATCACGTGATTAAATAGATCATATTAAACTTAACTAATCACTAATTAAACCTTAAACAAGTTATGACTTAATTGTGTTAATCTTATTAAGATAAATTAATCATTAACTAAGCTTTATATAATAATCACTTAACTTAATTAATTAATTAATCATTAAATAAATCTCAATAAAGTTAATCACCTAATTAAGTTAATTCATCTATCATTAACTAAGCCATAGCTCTATTAATCACTTGATTAAGTCAATTATATAAAACTTAATTAATCATTAATCAAACTTCAATTAAGTTAATCACCTAATCAAATTAATCATGTTGAACTTAATTAATTATTAGTTAAATCATAATTAAGTTAATCATCTAAGTTAACATAACTAATTAAATCTTAATTAAGTTGCTATCTTAAATGAGTAAAGTTTATAAAATCATTCTATTTAGTGCTTGGATGAGCTTCTTCTCCCATTGGCAAGAAGTTTATCCTCACAGAGTTCCCAACCTCATATAGAGCCCACTATCTTCTTCACTCTTTAAAACAATAGGTTTAATATTAATCTAAATCGAATGATAACTTAAAATTTATTTCAAAATCATTTAAACATTCAAACTAAAATCACTAATGGTAAATCAAATCGAACTCTAAATTCAAACTTCAACTTTAAAAGCCTAATGTAGCGTTACGACACTAGCCTCCTTCCGCACACTAGATTATTAGATCACTAACTCTAGTTTTAAGTTAAGTCAGTGTTTTATTTATGATGTGTTTTTTGTTTATAGTGTATTATTTTAGACTAGATGATATGATTGTTTGCTCATAGATTGGATTTTAAGGTACTATTTATTAGATTATCATTTTCTTTAGTAGGGTGTCATACTTAATAAAAGGACAATCATAATAAGATTAAAATTAACATCTTTTGCTTATTGGTGTTATCTATTTAAGATCCTAAGCATAGCCCATTATAATAAGTGGGCATAGTACAAGCTAGTACTCACCCACATGAATATAATTGCTTATATGTATGTGTGTTTTCAAGATAACCATTATTTTTTAGGTTTAGTTAAAATTTTTTTTAAGCATTAGAATATAATTTAATATTAGAATTAAGTTAAGATCTATGGGCTTTAAAATTATGGAGGATGGTCTCCTATGAAGCCTAGGAAGGTCCCTAAATAAAAAGATGATCTAATAAACAAATTAAATGAAGACTCTATAGCTCAAAATTTTAGTTTTATGTTCGGTTGCATAAGGGCAGAGCTCAGCTATCCATTATTCTTTTTAATTAATTTGATTTGCTTGGTGTGTTTATTTTGGGTGCATGGTGCAAGATAATATCCTTTTCATAATTTTTTTTTTGTGATTTTGTGATGTGATGTGAAAGCCTAGTTTATGTGATAGATTTTTAGAATAAAATTAATTTTTTATCTAACTTAATTAAATAACTTAAATATAAAAATAATCAACTCATAATCTCACATAATTTAAGCCTCATGGATAAACAATAAAAACAACTAGAAACCTCTAAAATTAAGAACTATGATTGTACAATTTTTTCTTCATTCTTTGAATTGGACCCTCTCTTATTGAATATGAGGGGCCATTGGACTTTTTGAGGATGACCTCTCTTAGGAAAGTATGTCGTCTCTTATAATTTAGCTCATAAATTATGTTTAATTACATTTCATTATAGACATAATTTCATACTCAAAGTCTTCCAAATAAAATGAAGTGTCTAAAAATATATAAATATTATAAATTAATGCATTAGTTCAGAAGTATGTCACTCATGATCCCTAGGTTTAGTGGCTAAGTTTAGGTTCTTAGTTTTTTGTTAATAATAGTCTAAACTATCTTGCATTTCATATGACTGAACTTTTGATTTTAAAGCATGAGGTATTAGCTGGTAACCTTATTAGGGGAGATATATGTTTAAAAAAGTGAGGGTAGCTTCACACTTGATAGTGAGAGAGAACTACTGCATCTCAATTTTCCTTTATTAGACTAGGTTAAGTTTCTAACTTAAATTAGAAGTATGTTTAGATATAAAATATGAGGCTTCTTGTTTCTCTTTCGGTACAAAAATAAATCTTTATATTTTAGGTATTTATATCTTGTGCTATTATAATATAAGCCCTAATATTCTAGTAAAATTTTAACTAATAACAAAAATAAATCTACCTTTCAAAGCAATAAAGTCCAACCATAGAATAAGTTAAAGTGCTTACTAAGCTTCCTTGTATCAAAACATTTCATACTTATTCTCATTTACAATTTGAAAAGAATTATTCCCTTTGATATATCCCATTTGACTTTCATATTTAATAGTCTGAAATCAACTTTAAAATCTACCACAATAGAGAACTGATTTCTTTAATTAAACAATTTCTAAAGAAGTTTATCTCTTTTAAGATGTAATTAATTATAAGAGTTATCCTTATAGAGAACTCGAAACCTAGCATAAAAAAAATCTTATTTTACATTTTTAAGTGTTGTTCAGGAGAAAAATCTCTGCATAAGATAAACCTTGTCCTTAGGAATCTTTATTAAGTTATTATAGGGTGATATTTTCATCTCTTGAGATGATATATAATTTCTTAATGACATTTAATCATCTAAATAAGAAACTCTCAAAATCTGTGTGGTGTCCCAAATAAAAACTCCACAACAATAACATTCCAATGCGAGTGGTTGAATAGTGGCAGTGGTTAGGGTTGATGGTTAGATGATGACAGTGATTTGATGGTAGTTGTAGCAGAGCTCAAGAATCCTCAAGTCTCTGAGCTCTCTTTCTTCTACAACTTAGCCTCAATCTCATCGCAAAAGTCCACTTCATATAAAGAGTAAAGGCATATTTCTAGACTTTTTTTGTAGTTGCATTCTTTGCAAATATGATCAAAATTCAAAATTCTCCAATTTAAATATAAGCTTGAAAGTTTTGGAGATCATTTAGTTCTTCAATTAATTTTTCAAAATTTTCAATTGTGCTTCAAATATTAGATGTTAGCTCATTTGAGCTTTGGATTAGATCATGTTTCATGTTATTGAGTTTATCTTATCAATACATTTAACGATCCTTATGTTTATTTTAGATGTTATCTAATCTCAATGTGCATCAAAATTCAAGATTTTTTGGTGATGTATTAAAAATTTATTATAAAATTCTGAAATTAAATCTCATTATACTAAATTTATGTTTTCATGTTTAACATTAAAGAAAAAAAAAACATTCATGATTCCATGGGGGCATGAATGCATTTATGCTCTTGGTACAGGGATCATCAATAAATGAGAAAAAGGCAGGACCTGAGCGTGATAAATGGTGTCTGTTTCCTTAATATTTTTATCTTCATAAGAATCCCGAAGCTGCGGTGATGACGCCTGCGAAGTAAAAGAATAGCATTAATAATGCTCGCTCATCGACAGTTCAAAAGTTAATTAAAGAGAAGCAATTGGCGGCAATCATAAAGGCTGGAGGAATATTTTGCTAAAAATTACGTAAAAAAAGCCACCGCCCCACAAAAGTTTTCAATTTATTTCAATTAAATTTACATTATTTATCGTTGATAATTGCTTCCTAACAAATTTAATCTGCAAGAAAATATTATTGTAGATAATGAGCTGAATGGAAGGGCATCAAAAGGTTTTGGCTACAGAACTGATAACTCATATTTACGGGCAATGAACTCAAATTTATCTGAGGGAGTTTAATTGATCTAACTGTCACTCTTTTCATTATATCACTTTTATTTTGAAGTTTTCATCAAGCTTTCTTACATGATCTCCAACACTTAAAAGAAGGGTTAGTATTAATATTAAGTTTTGACATGCGGCTGCATGAAAGATGGTTATCATTTGGGCATTGTCTCGAAGAGAGCTATGGTGAAATGGAGATGTACCACATCAAGATAGAAAGACTTTATGAAGCTTTATGACTCGAAAGGATTGTTTTTGGGCATTTCCTGCATTTCTTAGGTGGAGGGCGACGAAGGCTCTCTCTTGGGGGCAAAGCATCAGTGAGATATCACTTTCAAAGAGCTAGAATTCTAATCCTTTGTCAGAACGTAAGGGACAAAAGATTGTCTCAGTTAGACCTTATTTATGGGGCGTAGACCTCCCCAAAGATAATGAAGGCATGCAAAAGTTTCTGGCGGCCAGGTGGAGTTTGACCCTCGAGTGCAAGCGCAAAAGGGAGCTTGATTACAAGACTTGGCCGTCAGTAGGGGCGAAAGTTAGACTTAATTATTTGATCGTGCCAAGTGAAAGGGTCATCTAATAAATCATAAAAATCACTAGACTAGTCAAAGACATCATTAAGATATGCAATTTAATAAAAATGATTCATTTACATATTTGTTTGTTGCTGAAGCAGAAAAAGTTCAATATGTTCCTAAATGATTTTTTTTTAAAAGGATTTCAACTTCTTCAATGAATATCTTGGTAAGATAGAATTCTTAGAATTTAGATTTCCTTTTGTTAAGTAGGTATGTAACCCAACTAGAATTTATTTACTAGTCTAATTCCTTACACATCAAGATATGCATTCATTTCGGTGTAAATAGTAGCTATTTGGTCTTCCATTGTGAAAGGGTTTGACTAGACTGTTTAAGTAACTCATGTAAGCATTGAACTCATGCCAATTGATTTTGAATAGTTTAATCTAGATCAAAAGTAAATTGTGAAGAGTTTTTTAATTCTATAAATTGAGCTAGTTCCAATATTGATTTGCTCTTTACTAGTTTCATGGCTTTAATTTGAGCTGTTGATCATACTCTTGAAACTAAATACCTACCATAATAGCAGGCCTAATTACAATATTGAATAGAACAACAAATAAATATATTTATTCATTTATAATAGAAATTACATTAGTAGGAATATAACTTGAAATGAGTCTAGATTGAACCTCCACTATTGATAAAAGAGTCATATTGATTGGAATATAATTAAAAACATACACTAAGAATCTATAGTTAATTTCTTGTATTTATTGTAATGCAAATGAAAATAAAAATAATGGATGAAGAAAAATAGAGTCTTTTTTCTTTATTTTATACAAATCCAAGATTTCTTTTGTTAGAGAACAAATGTTTTTTAGATCTTCTTCATGGTGCGACGAAGTATTGGGCTGAGCTAGATCTAAACTAGCATAGACATCTTGCCAATGAATTTACACTATGTCCCTATTAACCACTCGAGCATTGCCTTAGGAAGAATGAATTCTACATTTATTGATAATACATGACCTACTTCCTTTCATAGTCCATTACCCCTAGGGGAAGTCGATTACCCATTGTCTCCTTGAAGAGAGATATCATGAACCACTAGACGATGAGGGCATACCTACTCCGATTATTATCATACTAGACAATATTATGAGTTTTTCTTTTTTTTTGTAATTGTCAAAATATATATATATATATATATATATATATATATATATATATATATATATATATATATATGACTAGATCTCATAAGTTATTCCTACTTTCATGTTATGATCCCATAAAATTACTTGGATTTGATGATTCATTCATGAATGAGATACCACATACTCTCATAAATATTCTATCCTAGAACTATATATAACTCTATATAATATAATGATAACATAGTTGAAAACCTATTCAATTAAAATAGATACAAACTTAATATTAAAATTTCAGTAAAATTATAAAATTGGACTTATAATCTTTATTCTGATTAAGACTATCACTATCTAAGCATATGTATAGATAATCACCTATGTGTATTTAATTAAATCATGATATATATCCCATGGGCCATGTATGTATGAAAGTTATATGTTCATAAGTGAAAGATTCTATCTCATGATTAATATGTTAGCTAGGTTTATGACTAAAAATTCTTCTTTATATTTATATTTGCTCTAAAAGACAAACGAAGTAAAATTCATTAAAAGTTCTTTTAACTAATATAAGTCTTATTTTAAAGAATATTTTGTTGGATTAGTTTTAAAGTTGTTTACCATTTTGATTAAAATTGTAAAAATATTTTTTTTCCTATGAGTTAAACATAATATGTTATCTTTAGATAAACTACATTGTAAAAAAAAATCGCAATCTAATTAAAACATCGATTAAAAATAATAAAATCCAAACCAAGAAAATAAATAAGTGCAGCTGGATTTGAAAATGCAATTCACATGAAAACAGAAAAAAAAAAAGTAGCTTACCTCTATGAAAATAGAGCTTAGTTCTAATTTTTATATACAAGAAAAAATATGCCAAAACCTAACCTATGAACATGAAGTAAAAATATTAAATTTTCTTTGCTCAGGGCTTGTTTGGGGCAGCTGCCAACCCATGATGCGGTGTAAAACGCAATGCGGATTTGTTTGTTTCGCAGCTTATCTCCCACAGCTTGCGAAGCCGCGGTGAAGCTGCGACCTAGGGGACGAAACTGTGGCCCACGATTTTAATTCAATGCTCCCTAAAATACCCCACTTCATAAAATCCAACCAGTGGAACAACGCCACCTCCACTGACGATGAGAACTTTGACGAGTCGCCAATCTGCAGTTACTTGAGAGAATTTGTGCAACCTTCAGAATGGTGCGTGAGAACGCCGCAGTAGTGCGAGTGAAATGGGGTCGTTGGAGATGGCGAGAAGAATGTGTTCTATCACACGGAGGGAGTTAAGCTGTCGGAATTGTTTGATCAGAATGCTGGTTCGTTGAATGGGAGCCAGTGCCAAGAGTCTTGCTTGATGAACTGTTCCTGCAAAGCTTATAGTTTTTTGACTGGGATTAGATGCTTATTATGGGAGTGGGATTTGGTGGACATTCATATTTTTTAATGATGGTAATAATTTCTATCTCAATTTGTTGGTTTAGAAGTCATTGATGAGTGTTTTTTCTCTATCAAACAAAAATTAATTATGATTTTATTTAAGATAATTAAGATTATGTTGTTAAGTTCTCCGATTTTGTTATTTTTAAACATTTCATTAGTCAAAATGATAATAGAATAATTATAATTGATAAGAATTTTAATTATTATGATAACTACATATACTATTTCTTTTAAAACACTAAATTATTCAAATAATTTATTCTTTCTTATTAAAATTATAAGTTATTGCATTTATAATTTTATTATTAATATTATTCCGTATTATGTGATGTATAAACGTTTAATGTAAATTAGTTGGCTTATGTCTATGAATAAATATTACAAAATTTATTTTTTAAATTATGTTTCATATTATTCAGAATATAAGAATATTTTAGTCTTTTCTGCACAAACAGCTATAACACAATAGATTTCCAACTGAGTTTTCTAAATAGAATAACAGCTTCAACAATAACACCATTTTACCACTAATTTCTTTTGCAATAGCTTCACAACTGTTTCTCAAACAACTACAGCCATCCCAAATGGGCAAGATTGTTGATCATCTTAGATAATCTTAAATATTCTTAATCTAAATGTACACTAAGATTTAGAAGTGTCATTACTAAAAGTTCTTGCTTGTACCTTATCTCACTTACAAGAATTTTTACACTAAATATACATTTATCAATCAAAAATATAGTGAGCCATTAGGTAGCACACAAATCCTAACAATATTTATAAGAACGCATTAGCAGGCTATATATATATATATATATCAAATATCCTAAAAGTTATTGACATTTTCCTCCATTAATAGCAACTCACCTTTCCTTCCAAAACTTTTTTCTTCTTTTATGATTGATGATTGTTGTAATCCTTATAAATTAAACTAAAATGTAATAACAATTTCTTAGCTCTGGAATATAATATTTTGAGTGAGAATTTTTTTTCTCTTGACTTATTGCTAAAGTAATTATCTTTATTTCTTTTAAGTTGGTCACTCCTCCTATGTAACTCCTACTCTAAACACTTTACACCTCATCCTCCACTTTATAAATACCCTTTAAGATTAATAATAACCAAAGATTCACAACCACTATAAAACACCATATATTTCTCTTGGCCAAACCCAATAAGACTAGTACCTGCTCTTATTCATTACTCCTCAACACCCACTTAAGCTTTACCAAACCTAATAATGTACTCCAAATCATAAGAACACATCCTTAGTTATCCATCCAAAAGTATTTCTAACCATTTATCTTTCTTAAAAACTCTCTCTTAAAGTGTTGTTTCAAATCAACTTAAATCAACCCAATTTAGACTAGTAGTCATGGCATTCTTACTACCATACCAATCTAAACCCCTCACTATTCCACTAGTAGTCATGGCCTTAAGGCTATGTTCATAAGGTGAGCAAGTTGAAAAAATTGATTGACTCAAGAAAAGTTACCATTATTCTACTTTTACTTTCAATGATATTGTACTTTTATTTTTTCTTCAAATTTTAATTTGGCCAAAACTTATAAAAAGGTTAAAAAACATTAAAGAACTCAATATTTTGAAAAGCTTTCACCACGAAACTTTAAGTATATTTTTGCTTTAATTTTTATACACATTGGCACGATCATATTGAATTTTTATATAATTTCTTTATTTTAAAAGCATATGTGCTAATTTGAATTCTATAAATTTATTCTAAGATTTTAATAATTTTCATCTCAATATAGCGACATGGCATAAAATAAATACAAGCTTACTATAATTATGTATTATTATTTATACATATAAATTAAGTACATTGATTTATTATGTGATTTTTAGTTTACATGTAATTATGTCTTGAAATTGACATGACGAGATGAAAAATAAGTATGATATGAGATGTTAAATATGATATATAAATTATGAAATGTTCATATGTAAGAAAGATTGTTTAATATTATTTAAGTTTTTGAAGACATGATGATCTTTATGTATGATGGTGGTATGATAGGCTTTGTTTTAAATATGAGTTATAAGTGAGACATTATTTGACATGAGTGCCAATGAGTTTAGTGATCACTTCTATGTATTAGGGCACTGACTATTTTACATGATATGATATGATATTGTTTTGGACATGTTATGATTGGTACAGGTAAAGCACCACATGATAAAACAAAATTAATTAAAATATCTGACTTGCATATTATGTGTGATCACAAATGATCCTTGAAATGACACACTTGATGATATGAATCATATAAAAGTCTATCGTTATGATATGACATGTATACTTTGGTCATAATTTATATTTAACAAAGTATAATTATTCATAGATAATGTTATAAAAATTTATTTATACAACATGTGAAATATTCATGATATAGACATATATATTGTTCTATTTCTTTGCATTAAATATAGTTGAAGATTCATGTAGATTATTGAGCTGTTTTTACTACATAAACATGAGTATTGCATCCTAGGTTACAATTACATGAAAAAAACTACCTCTATATTTTATATTGAGAAATACTCCATCAACATTTAGTATTGGATAACATACCTTCGATGCCTTGAATGCAAACATCTGAAATAATTAACATATTTGAGCTATCCTGATTGGCTATCAAACAGCCTAAAAATATATTTCCATCTTGCATTGTAGCTAATTTTAATTCTTGTAAAACCACTTATTTATATTATATGGGTTACTGTTTTTATGGTGAATATTATAATGTAAATCTAGTGCTTCTGTGTAGAGTATATTGATTTACTAATGCTCAAAGTTAACTTCTCTCAATATAACATAAATTATTTCACATCACTATCTTTTTAATCTAGACACTTGCGTGGTGCATTGGTGGCTGTGAATCAACATGATCTACAACTTGTGTGGTTAAATGTGCCTTCTGTATTGCGCTCACATGTTATATTGCTCACTCACTAGTTTAGCAATCTCTCTCTCTCTCTCTCTCTCTCTCTCTCTCTCTCTCTCTCTCTATCAATCTCTCTCTCTCTCTCTCTCTCTCTCTGTGTATATATATTGTGTACGGTGCTTCTATGCATCAAATTCATTAAATAATGATTCTACATTGAAACACATTTATTATATTTCTCAATATATGTTATCAATGAGCTCCTAAGAAAATCATCTTTTATTTTATTCAATAATCTTGACATGATAATCTTCATTACAAGAAATATATATTCAATTGTTGTACTCGAAACATGCAATAGTGTGACCAATCTAATCAACCGATTAATAAAAATATGTATGATCAATTTTCTTATCTTATCTAATATTTGGCATAAATAAAAAATTGTAGAGAAATTTAAAAAAATATTTTAACGAGCTTCATTCTTAAAATACTCTAATTGAGTTTTTAAGTGTTTCTATATCTATGGAAATATTTAAGGAAAAATTTAGTTACAAATTAACAAATATCATTAATTTTGAATTATCATATCCATCTTAAGGATCTAATACTAATCTAAGAATCAATAATTCTTCAACATATTCTTTAAATGTGTTCTTATTCATCTCTTGAAGTATTATTCTAAAGTGGCTATTAATTTTTATTTTCAACAATTTGCGACCACTTATACTCCTTTAAAAAAAATGTTAATAAGGTTTCTTTATCAGTAAATCTGTCCACGACTTCCTTGTTTTCTATAAATTTAATTCAGATAGTTTTTATTTTTTTTAATGCAGCTTTGATGTTTGATTTCGAAAGCTACGCTTGATTAACTTTATGTAAAATATATTATTAATATATGTATAAACCATTCTTTTTAATCTTCCCACATTTTTTTTTCTTTTAGTTTTGAATTAATCTGTGAAGTTTTAGATTATTCTCCTACATTCTTTATGATGGTCCACTATAAAATGATGTTTCAATTTTTTTATTTTATTAATTGGACTACTTATAATTGTGTTTGTTTTTCATTTTTTTAGGAAACTTAAGCTAACCATCAATGTTATGTACTTCATAAATTCCAATGAATGGTTGAAAATGTTTCTTTGTGAAAGAAGTATACTTATTGCAAAAATTTGATTTGTAACTTAGTAAATCTTGATGAATAAAAGTGTCTAAATAATATAATGGAATGAAAGAGTTTCATGAAAGAAGTGATGCGACAAATTGAATGTATGATATGATTTAATTTATTTAGAAAGTTTGCAAAATTTAACCTATGTATTAAAAATAATGCATTATTTAACACTAATTATATCGCAATGATAATTGACACCGTCAAAAAATTATCCGAAAAGGGATTTTAGAGAAGGGATTTTTCTTTGGATTGTATTTGATTTTAATTTGAAACTCTCATTCAACAAATTTGATTATACTTAATGAGATTCATTTATTAAGTTGGAAATGTTTAGAATTTTGGAAAAGATTTTTCTTTGCTTTTGCTTTGGACTTTATTGAAATTTTGTTGAATATTGGATGAACCTTATTTCACCATGCGAGTGGTAAGAGGTTCTTAAATTTATTTGGTTTATATTTTGGATAATTTATTTAGTTGATTTTCTTCAGGTAATTTTCTTCAGGTTCTTATTTAATATATTTTCTTCAAGACTTATAATACTAGGAATCCTAGTAAACACTCCAATCTATCCTATGATGAGGCTTTACATATTTGAATGAGAGAGGATATATTTCTATTTGAATTGGAATTTTTATTAGAATGCTAGGGCTTATAGTTCATCATCATAAGATTGTAGAAATGCATAAGAGGTGAGGACATATGCTTGTGGCCCAAAGAAAATAAGCGACCTCAAATCCTAAATCTAGGGATCTTTAGCACAAGCTAGAAACACGACTTCAGTCTAAACGAAAGCATAAAGGTTTACCTCTACAAGAGACTAAAGTCCTAAACTCACTTCCTAAGAGACTAAATCATATTTGGTATAAGCATATGATTTAGTCTAAATGCAAAAACTTTTAAAATTTTATATTATTTTGAGATAATATTTTGGACAAGGGCTTTGGGATATTTTATGCCTGAATGCATGATGAAATTTGATTATTGACCAATTCAAGAGAGAAAGAGAGTGAATCTTTATCATAAGGGGGTGCTCTCGTAGGTCAAGCGATCCCTAAAGTTGAAATGAGATGGGGAGGAGTATAATCTCCTCCCCCTCAATTTGAATGGTGTGGATGCTCTCTGAAATTGGTAGTCATCGGTTGGCACAGGCAACCGAGGATGTTAGTAGGTGGCTGAGGTGGCTCGGCTTGAGTGGGTGAAGGCTTGAGGTGGGCTGCCAAGGCTTGTCCTCCTTCTCTTAGGTGTGCCAATGGGAATGTGAGGGTTATCTCAGCTCCTTTTACTCATGGCTGACCCAACCAGCTTTGGGTCAGGTTAGCCAGTGGGTCAAAGGTCCAATCTAAACTAAGAGTTGTTGCCAAAGGCATAGGGGTAGGTAAGACCACCCAAATGTAGATTTTATCCCATTTCCAAGGCTTTACCCAATGAATATTAAGTCAATTCGAGTTTGAAATGCATTGGCTTTAAATTGACACTTTCCTCCATTAATAGCAACTCACCTTTCCTTCCAAAACTTTTATGATTGATGGTTGTTGTAATCCTTATAAATAAAACTAAAATATAATAACAATTTCTTAGCTCTGGAATATAATATTTTGAGTGAATTTTTTTTCTCTTGACTTATTGCTAAAGTAATTATCTTTATTTCTTTTAAGTTGGTCACTCCTCCTATCTAACTCCTACTCTAAACACTTTACACCTCATCCTCCACTTTATAAATACCCTTTAAGATTAATAAATTTGTAACCAAATATTCACAACCACTATAAAACACCATATATTTCTCTTGGCCAAACCCAATAAGACTAGTACCTACCCTTATTCTTTACTCCTCAACACCCACTTAAGCTTTACCAAACCGAATAATGTACTCCAAATCATAAGAATATATCCTTAGTTATCCATCCAAAAGTATTTCTAATCATTTATCTTTCTTAAAAACTCTCTCTTAAAGTGATGTTTCAAATCAACTTAAGTCAACACATTTTAGACTATTAGTCATGGCATTCTTACTACCATACCCCTCTAAACCCCTCACTATTCCACTACAAACTCCAAAATTCTTCTTAAGCATTAAATCACAAATCCATAACCATTTTCATCTATTAATCTCTACACAAAGGCCACCCATCTCTATTATTAATGAATTTTGATTGAGTTAAAATTCATGATAAGAATAAATTATAACATAAGTCAACTATGAGGTAGGTTAAAGTTTGCCATTTTGGTTAGATATAACCTATATAAGTAACCTTTTTTAGCATAACCTAAGTTATTCTGATGAGCTAACATAATTGAAGCATATTTAATTATCAATTATAAAGGTTGTATTTAATGAATTAAGTTAATACAATCAATTGAGCTCAATGGGTTCAAATAGATTAAGTGCAATTTATAATTAATCTTACTTGGAATTTCAAGTCAATTAAGCCAAAGGAATGATCAATTTAATTTAAGGGTTATTAGAAATCCATTTGATCAAATTAAGAATAGTAGCTAGAATAAATTGAGAAAATTCCAATGGGTTTTTATATAAGTTAATTTGGGTCAATTGACTTCAATTAATGTGTGATGAACTTACTTTTGTCAAATAAAAAGCTTAGCTCAAAAGAATTTGATAAAGTTAGTCTCAAGGTTCAAATTAGATCATTTTAAGTCAAATTAATCAATTTGTTAAATTGGGTTGATTTAAAATTCAATAAAGCTCAAATAGAATAAGATAAATCAAATAAATTATGCTTCAATCATTAGTTATGTTCAATTAGTTAAATTAACAAAAATGACATAAGATGTTCAATTGGATCAGCTTGAGATAAATGATCTAATTAGCCAAATCAAAGTGAGATTAGACTAAATTTTGGTACAATTGATCTATTGGTGATTGATACTAAGCTTGGGTTAAATCAATTTAGCCAAATCAAGTGCTTAGTTTCAAATGAGTTAATCAAATGTGCTAACCTACATGGTTTAATTAGATTAATTAAAAGATTAATGTTCATCAATTAAATTATATAACCTACTAAGACTTATTAAGGCTAAAAAAACAAGGTTAACTAAATTTAAAGTGACTAATTAGGTCTAAGATTCAAAGGAGAGTCTAGCATAAGGCCACAACGCAAATCAAGTGATCTAATGGTCAACTGAAAATGAAATCAAATATAAATGAATCACTTTAAAGAGTATTTGAAGGCTTAGACCATCAATTAATTCATTAGTCATAATTAAAGTTGACTTATAGTTGACTCCAGTAAAACTAAACTAATTAATATACTTAGAATCAAGAATTTAAAATCTAGAATTTATATCTTTTGATTGATGATCTTGGTATAAAAAATGATCTTAGTATACTTGAATTATATGAGAATTTGACACATAATAGGACACGATGGAGACGAAGGATTCATGTAGCCGACCCCACCTAGTGGGATTAAGGCTTGTTGTTGTTGTTGTTGTTGTTGTTGATTGATGATCACAAATAAATCTTGTGGTCAGTGTAGGGTTGATCTTATCCAAGTCAATTTAAGAGCTAGAGTAAAATCTAAGCTAAATAATGATTCAACCTATAAATGACTCATGGAATGTACTTGAATTCATAAGAAAGATTAAGTGATGTTGATCTTGACATAGTCAATTACATTAAGGGTCAAAATTTAATATTGCATGGGTCAAAACTAGCTCAAGTTATCAGATCAAGATAAGAGTATCTTATTCAAACAAGTGTAAATGACAAAGACTGAAAATGGCTTGCTTAGTCAAGAGAAAGAACAACAAAATGAATTGAACATGCCCAATAATCAATGGCATTTAAGATTTTTAATTTTGACGCCATACAAGCATCTATCTTGTAATAGATCATTAAAGATGAAAAGAAGTTCTTAAAGTCATAAATAAATGTAAACCTCATATATTATCAAATTAATATAAATAAAGTTTATTAATAATACAACAAATTTTATATATATATATATATATATGCTTAGAAGATTCAAATGTGATTAGATATAGTTTAAAAAGCATTCAAATATAATTGGAACCATATTTTAATATAGTTTGAATATGCCTAGAAAATGATTTGAATCTTATTTAAAATATATTCTGACCTATTCTAACCTTATTCATATGATATTCTAATACAATATGCTTATACACAAATATGGCGTATATAATAAATATTAGTTAAGACATTGAACTCAATTCCATTCAAAATAACTTTCAGAAAAATGACAACCTTCTACATAATTAATTAAACATGTGAATAAAATCATTTACATGTATTAATTGGTTCACCAATAATAAGCATTTTTTGTTCACAATATAAAAGGATTACATGCATTATAAGTAAACCATAACATCAACTTTTAAAAGAGTTTAAATTAGAGTTAGAATCACTCAATTAAAATATATATATATATTTATATAATATAAGTAAAAATTATTCAAAGAATGTACATGTTAGTAAAAAAATATTCAAAGAGTTGGACGATTATAAATGTCTATTATTTCAAGATGGTGGTGAGTACTTACCTTTACTTAGTAACTTGATTATGACATTTCACTCAATATTGGCTACATATAGTGTAATACCTAAAATTTTAGAAAAAAGGAAATAGTTTCTCCTAAAATTTATACTCACTTTTTGCTTATTTCAAAAATAACTAAATATTTTTATAATTTTTTATTTTCAACTAGAGCATTTTTAGTATAAAAAATATATTAAAATATAAAATATATTACTAATTTACATTAATTTAATAATTGATAGAATAATTTAAGAATATTCAATATTTGATTTTATCCATAACCATTCTTATCCATTGATTTTCTCTCATTAAAAGCTTTGCCAACCATGAAATGGAGGCATAAAATAGAGAAGAGGAAGGAAGAATGAAAAGAGGCAAGAAGGAGAAAAGGGTAAGAAGAAGAGAAAGAAGAATAAGGAGAAAAAGGAGAAAAGAAGAAAGAGAGAGAGGAGAAGAAAAAGGAAAATTGGAGGCGAAGAGGAAGAGGAGAAAGGAGAAAAGAAATGGAGGAAAAGAAGAAGAGAGAGGAAGAGCGAGAAATAGAGAGATAGTAGAGAGAGCATCTAAAGTCATTGTAATCATTAGTCATGAGGGAAAAGAGAGAGAGAGAGAGAGAGAGAGAGAGAGAGAGAGAGAGAGAGCCTTAAGGCTATGTTCATAAGGTGGGCAAGTTGAAAAAATTGATTGACTCAAGAAAAGCTACCATTATTCTACTTTTACTTTCAATGATATTGTACTTCTCTTTTTTTTCAAATTTTAGTTTGGCCAGAACTTATAAAAAGGTTAAAAAAATTAAAGAACTCAATATTTTGAAAAGCTTTCACCACGATACTTTAAGTATATTTTTTGCTTTAATTTTTATACACATTGGCACGATCATATTGAATTTTTATATAATTTCTTTATTTTAAAAGCATATGTTCTAATTTGAATTCTATAAATTTATTCTAAGATTTTAATAATTTTCATCTCAATATAGCGACAACGCATAAAATAAATACAAGCTTAGTAATCTCTCTCTCTCTCTCTCTCTCTCTTTCTCTGTATGTGTATATATATTGTGCAGGATGCTTCTTTGCATCAAATTCATTAAATAATGATTCTACATTGAAACACATTTATTATATTTCTCAATATATGTTATCAATGAGCTCCTAAGAAAATCATCTTTTATTTTATTCAATAATCTTGTCATGATAATCTTCATTACAAGAAATACATATTCAATTATTATACTCAAAACATGCAACATCACGTCCAATCTAATCAATCGATTAATAAAAAGATGTATGATCAATTTTCTTATCTTATCTAATATTTGGCATAAATAAAAAATTGTAGAGAAATTAAAAAAAAATTATTTTAACGAGCTTCATTCTTAAAATACTCTAATTGAATTTTTAAGTTTTTCTATATCTATGTAAATATTTAAGAAAAAATTTAATTACAATTTAACAAGTATCATTAATTTTGAATGATCATATCCATCTTAAGGATCTAATACTAATCTAAGAATCAATAATTCTTCAACATATTCTTTAAATGTGTTCTTATTCATCTCTTGAAGTATTATTCTAAAGTGACTATTAATTTTTATTTTCAACAATTTGCGACCACTTATACTCCTTTAAAAAAAATGTTAATAAGGTTTCTTTATCAGTAAATCTGTCCACGACTTCCATGTTTTCTATAAATTTAATTCAGATAGTTTTTATTTTTTTTAATGCAGCTTTGATGTTTGATTTCGAAGCTACGCTCGATTAACTTTATGTAAAATATATTATTAATATATGTATAAACTATTTTTTTTAATCTTCCCACATTTTTTTTTCTTTTAGTTTTGAATTAATCTGTGAAGTTTTAGATTATTCTCCTACATTCTTTATGATGGTCCACTATAAAATGATGTTTCAATTTTTTTATTTTATTAATTAGACTAGTTATAATTGTGTTTGTTTTTCATTTTTTTAGGAAACTTAAGCTAACCATCAATGTTATGTACTTCATAAATTCCAATGAATGGTTGAAAATGTTTCTTTGTGAAAGAAGTATACTTATTGCGAAAATTTGATTTGTAACTTGGTAAATCTTAACGAAAAAAAGTGTCTAAATAATATAATGGAATGAAAGAGTTTCATGAAAGAAGTGATGCGACAAATTGAATGTATGATATGATTTAATTTATTTAGAAAGTTCGCAAAATTTAACCTATGTATTAAAAAAGGGATTTTAGAGAAAAATAACGCATTATTTAACACTAATTATATCGCAATGATAATTGACACCGTCAAAAAATTATCCAAAAAGGGATTTTAGAGAAGGGTTTCTTTGGATTGTATTTGATTTTGGTTTGAAACTCTCATTCAACAAATTTGATTATGCTGAATGAGATTCATTTATTAAGTTGGAAATGTTTAGAATTTTGAAAAAGATTTTTCTTTGCTTTTGCTTTGGACTTTATTGAAATTTTGTTGAATATTGGATGAATCTTACTTCACCCTGTGGTGGTAAGAGGTTCTTAAATTTATTTGGTTTATATTTTGAATAATTTATTTAGTTGATTTTCTTTAGGTAATTTTCTTGGTTCTTATTTAATATATTTTCAAGATTTATAATACTGAATCCAAGTAAACACTAATCTATCATGAAGCTTTACATATTTGAATGAGAGAGGATATATTTCTATTTGAATTGGAATTTTAGAATGCTAAATCATAGTCATCATCATAAGATTGTAGAAATCGAGAGACATGAGGGCCAAAGAATACCCTCAAATCCTAAATCTATGGATCTTTAGCACAAGCTAGAAACATGACTTAAGTCTAAACGGAAAGGGGGACATAAAGGTTTACCTCCACAAGAGAGAATAAACTATCCGACTCTTCTGGACTTACAACCGTCTAGAGTGACCATCAGCTAACACCTCCTACGCTCTAAATCTATGTATGTCAGTCTTATGTAATTGCAAGATGGTTTAAACTGTTATTTAATTTGAAAGAGACTAAAGTCCTAAATTCACTCCCTAAGAGACTAAATCATATTTGGTATAAGCATATGATTTAGTCTAAATGCAAAAACTTTTAAAATTTTATATTATTTTGAGATAATATTTTGGACAAAGGCTTTGGAATATTTTATGCCTGAATGCATGATGAAATTTGATTATTGGTCAAATCAAGAGAGAAAGAGAGTAAATCTTTATCATAAGGGGGTGCTCTCGTAGGTCAAGCGATCCCTAAAGTTGAAATGAGATGGGGAGGAGTATAATCTCCTCCCCCTCAATTTGAATGGTGTGGATGCTCTCTGAAATTGGTAGTCATCGGTTGGCACAGGCAACCGAGGATGTTAGTAGGTGGCTGAGGTGGCTCGGCTTGAGTGGGTGAAGGCTTGAGGTGGGTCGCCAAGGCTTGTCCTCCTTCTTAGGTGTGCCAATGGGAATGTGAGGGTTATCTCGCCTCCTTTACTCATGGCGACCCAACCACTTTGAAGCTAGCCAAGGTCGAGGTCCAATCTAAACTAAGAGTTGTTGCCAAAGGCAAAAGGGTAGGTAAGACCACCCAAATGTAGATTTTATCCCATTTCCAAGGCTTTACCCAATGGATATTAAGTCAATTCGAGTTTGAAATGCATTGGCTTTGAATTGAGTTGACCCATGGTGACCCAAGGATGGGTCATGCCAAGTTCGAGTGAGTTTGGCTCAATTTGACATGTAGGTCAAATTGGACTAAGTTGGGTTAGGTTGGATTAGGATAACAAAGTGGTTAAATTGGGTCAAACCATGGGTTGAGACATGTTCAAATGATGATTTGAGATGTTTAGGTTCAATTTGTTTGAATTAATTTGGAGTAGATTTGAATCTGACTCATATGAGTTCATATGGGTCAAATGAGCTAAATTGGCCAATTTGGTCAAATTGGCCAAATTGGCTTAGGTTAGGTATTGGTTTAGGTTCAATTGATCATTTGAAGATAATCGTACATGTTGGTTTCAATCAATTTGGATTTAGGAATGATTTAGACCAATTTGACCCTTTAGGTCAATTTAGGCTAAGTAGGTCAATTGGGTTGACTTGATCAAATTGGCTTAACCAAGGGTTTGATCATGTTCAATAATCAACTCATGATTGATTTGAGTCATTAGTTTGAATAAATTTGGATTGGATTGAGATTTGGTCCTATTTGGCACTTTAAGTCAAATTGGGTCAACTTGGGTCAAGAGGCTAATTGGACTTGGTTTAGCTCAATTGATGGTCAAGTCATATTTAAAGATCAATCTAAGATTGATAGAGATCATTGGTTTTAATTAATTGAGCTTGGAATGAAGTTTGGTTCAATTTGCTTCGTGTAGGCTTATTGGGTCAATTTGAGTCAAGAGATCAAATTAGCTTGGTTTAACCTAATTGATTCCAATTGAACAATCAACAATGATCAACAATCATTGTAAATGATTTTGAATGGGTTGGTTCAATCCAATTTGGGTTAGATTGAAGTTTGGTTCAAATGGACCCTTTAGATCACTTTGGGTCAAGTGAACCTAATGGGTCAATTAAGTTGGTTTGTGTTGAATTAGGTTGAGAGTTTGATGATTGATTTAAGATTGATTGATGGCTTTGATTGCAATTGGTTTGGGCTTAATTGAATTTTGGCTCATTTAGACATTTTGGGTTTAAATGGGCTAACTTGGGTTAATTGAAGTGCTTTGGTTTGATTAGTTTGATCGTAAAATTTGGAAGAGTTTGAAATAATGATTTGAATGGTTGAAGTGCCTTTTGTAAAAATTAATTAGATTTGGTTTGATTGAAGGAGGTTTGGGTTAGATACATAAGATTAGATCATATGTTTAAGATTAGTTTGGATTCAAATCATTTTGGCTTGGAGCTTGGATATGAAATGGGATTAAATTAGGATTCGTTATATTGGTTTGAGGTTTAGTTTGAATTGATTGGATAGGCATAGGTTTGCTTAGGCCATAGGATATATAGGTTCCTGCGATCCTAAGGTATAGCCTAAGCCTATGGTACATCTTCTTAAATTTTCTAGACTTAGGTTTAGTGTTCACCTAATCACTGAAGTGTTTATGAAAGTCATGGTGAAGACTAAGTCTAAGATGGAAAGAAGAGTCATCATACATCTAATAGCGAACAAACTTATTTCTGAGTAGATTATCACAAACAATGAGAACATATACTTATATTACAATGAGTTTCTCTGCTACATTAGAATAGTGTGAACGAGTACTTATTTTAATGCAAATTTTCTCATCACGTTAGAACAATGTGCATGAGTAGTTATCTTTATAGCATATTTCTATGTTATATTGGAACAACGCCATAGACTTATTTTCATACCAAATTTATTACTTATAGAAAATTTTCTACCACATTAGAATAATGTGCACAATTACTTAGTAACTTTAATATTTCTTTGCAATTTTACCTTTACATATGCATTAGGGCAAAAGAAGCATTATATAAGTGAAGCTTTTACCTTATATCGTGACCTATCACTATTTCATCCCAAATTTAACCTTTGGAATGCACAATCAACAAGCTAATGTATAAGTCTTCAACAAAATGCAACCCCCATATAATCTTTTCATGTTGAATACCAAATATATTGCTTTCTTCCTTAAATTCATCAAATCAAACCAATATTTTTGATGGTAAAATGCAAATGAATTTTCATCTTTGATAACATGAAAGAGGCAAAACCAAATTAATGTGCCTTCATGAAAATCATAACCCAATCTTTTCATGTTAATAAAGAAAGTCTCAAGCACAAATTGATTTAATACACATGGGAACAATCACTTGCTCTCTTTTTGTTTTTATCTCCTCCAAATCAAGTAAGTGAGGTAACAAATTGATAGCCAAGTAAAACATTAATATTGGTAATGTGGAGGCTAATAAAGTTAGAACTTCATTGTTTACATCAAATATTAAAAGAGGTTGAAAGCTCATCATTCTTATGTTTTATCCTAACTCAGTAACAAAACCACCATTGATAGAAAGATACAGCAGAAATTTTCATGTAAACAGGCTATAAAAGATTATTTTAAATCCTGTAAAACAAGAACATGTAAATCCCAAACAAAGTGGATATTTAGTGACCAAGTAATAGCAACAAATTAAATAGGATTTAACCCAAATGTTACCAACTAGCTGAAATGGCAACTCCCACTTTATGTAAAATTTGACACCCCCATTTCTCTTTTCTTTCTTCTAAACACAGCAAGAAAATACTCTTTTGATAGCAAGTTATAACCAGGATTCAACTAGTATAACCGGCCAATACATGCTTTAAGCTTTATCAAACATGCAACCCATTCTATTTCACCCTAGCTGAAATCTGTAAGAGATGGAGAAGAGGGAGAAGAGGGAGAAGAGAAGGGAGAAAAGCATGCAGATTTGCTGAAGGGAATGAGCAAGATAGCAACTGAAATGTGGGATGGCCAAAGCCAAAAGCACAAGAAGGATTGGTTGTTTCTATGTTAACAAGAAGCAACAGATTTCATAGAGATTACCTATAAGAGACGAGGCGACCCGTAACTTACTGTGTTTGGTGACTTAGCTGAGGAATGTCGGATGCCTTATGTGGCTCATCCGATTTTGGAGGAAGAGTTCTCCTTTTCGTTCTGCTGAGAGAGAGGGGAGGCTTTCAGTTGGCTGCATGGAACATACGGGAAAAGGAAGAGTTCTCCTTCGGCTGCTCAGCTTGCCCGGACGGAATGAGAAGAGGGGAAGGAGGGTGAGTCCCACACGGCTATGTAAGACAGACACACTAGAGGGTGAGCAAACATAACCTAGTCATTCGGTGAGGGCTCGTTCAGCTATTCATGCACAAACAGGAGTGAGAGATGGACAAACCGAGAGAGGGCCCAGGAGGGGGGAGATCGGCCGAGAATCACGCGAGAGAGGGAGGAATCACACAAGAGGAAGAAGGGGGATTCTTTCATTTGGATGGGACCGTGCAAATGGAGGGAATCTAGTCTTAGTTTAGGTAGAATTAGGGTTGGCCTATTTTCTCTAATTGGTCGCATAGGAGGCAAGCCAATGAGGGTATATGGCGGAAAATCCAATTGGGTTAATAGGCGACAACTCTAATTGGAGGATTAAGATGCAATCTTGATTTGGCAGAGTAAAGGTGGGAAGGCTGAGATTAAGGATTAACTTAGGCAAATTATAATCAGATTTTTTTTATTATTTAGCTTAATAATGATATTGTTATTTTTAATCCCTAAAATTTTCAACGAATTATTCTGTATAGCGAACCCTAGCAATATGGGTATTAATTTTAGGTAATTTTGCTATGCCGAATGCAACGGTGATGTCTGTTTTACAATTGAGATCATTTAGACCATGTCGGTGATGATCGAACTAAAATTAAGCTTAAATTGTGCTACATCGTGTTTAAATCACTCAACGCTCGATTGATAATCGAAGATGGTTTGATAGAAACCAAATTGCAAATGAGTTCATTCGTATTATCATCGCTTCCTCGATTTGATATGCACATAATTTCATTAAAAATTTATTTTAACTAATTGATCAATTATTAATTGACCTGATATTTTTTAGTTAATTAATGTTGATACTTGTCAAGTGATACAAACTTGCCTTCTGCCTTAGCTTTTGCTTTGGTGAGCTTATAGAAAGATGCTTGCAAATGATCCAAGCCTCAAAATCTATATTGGGTTAATAGACAAAGAGTCATCAGGCATATACTTTGCTCATAATGGACATGATGACATTACTCACTTAGTTTAGCCATTGAATTTGTATAAACATTGGGATGACTTTTTCAGATACTTTGCTTTTTTTCTTGGTTGGACTTATTGAAGAAGAATTTCCTTCAGTATTTGGTTTCTACTAAACAGACTTATTAAAGGAATTAAGATTTCACACATTTTTTTATACCAAACCCGACTTAATGCCTTCTCAAGTAAGGATTTTTGTTGGATATTGGAAAATGACCTTACAATTAGATGATCTCGCCTAGTCACTTGAACTCACCAAGTTGGGGATTTGGGATTTGGGATGCTCTTGTCTTTTAACTAATGAGGTGGGAGGATCTCATACTGCGGCCTTTATAGCGTATTAAGTAAAACATGTTAGTGACTCGGCCATATTTGGTGTATTGAGTCCAACCTTATACACTCACTTTAGTCTTGGACTTGAACAATTTGGAGGATTTTATCATCAGACTAATGAGATGGTGGATCTCTTACTACGGCCACTGTGACATGTTGAGTAAGCTATTTGGTGACCAGATGCATATTGAGTGACTTATGCACCAACTCAAGCCCTAGATTTGGTGCATGGATAGAAAATGTGTTTCCAACTTGATTTGTTAAATTTTGCAGACTTAAAAATTTAGAAACTTGTGAATTTGATTACATAATTTGAATATATATGGAGACCTCGGCCTTAAGTGTAATGTCAACCCAAATACAAGAGAAAGACCCTCTATCTTACAAGGAGAGCTTGATGGTATAAAATTTAAAAAATGCCCCATATCTGACAGGGGGGATTTTCACGATGTTTCACAAATGTGATGACATTAAAATTATTTTCACTTTTAGGATTTTAATAGTCTCATGAGACTTACATTGATCATTATATCCATTCATTTAGGGATTTCAGCTTGAAACTCAATGTCAACCTAAAGATATATAAAATGTCCCATTTAAGGGGAATTTCTATTTTATCTTAGAAATATATTCTTGTATTATATAAGAATTTCTAAGTAAAACTTATGAAAGTTTTAAGTGTGATATTCATTTGATTACACTTTCATGTATACTTCTTTAAATATTGACCATTGATTGCATTGATCTTCGCTTTGAAATCAGTTTGGTAGCTCCTTGATATACTTTCTCTATGATGAAGAGTCATTCCCAATTATGTTCAAATTTATCGCTAATTTTGCGATGAGGAATAATTGGTCTTCTCAGCACCAGAGCCAATTCCCCTTCTTGAAAAGCTTGAGGACGCACTGTATGATCGAATGCTTTGGACATCCTTGCTCAATAAACTTCTAAATTTTGTTGAGCTTGAAGCCTAACTTCGTCAAGAACATCAAGCTCTTCCATCTATAGATGGGCATTCTCATCTTGAGTAAGATTGTGTTGAGCTACTTGGGCGGAGTTCAACTTAAAGTAACCTGCTCAGCCCAAACACCAAGTGCATGTGAGTGGATTTTATGGGAGTCTTGTAGGTAGTGCAGTAAACCCATAATGCTTCCACAAGCTTATTATACCACTCTCTTTTATTTCTTGTGAGAATTTTTCTAAGTAACTGACTAGTGTTTTGTTGAAAGTATCGACAAACCATTTGCTCTCTAATTATCACCAATTAATCTTATACCGATCAATACATTTGTAGATTTTAGTACTTTTGAATGTTGGATCATTATCTGATATAATTCAATGCAGCACACACAAATCTATAGACAAAATTGTGGGTAAAGAAGTTGATCATATGCTTAGTTGTGACTTCCTTCAATGGAGCAGCTTTAGCTCACTTAGAGAAGTAATCAGTGGTTGCTAAGATGAAGCGATTAATGGCTGATGATGGCGGATCAATTGGTCCAACTATATTCGTTCCCTAGCACTCGAATGGCCAAAATGTTATCATTGGGTGCAATGGATTTGGAGGCTGATGAATGATATTGTCGTGGACCTGACATTCATGGCACCTCTTCGCATGATCGATACCTTTATCATAGATGGCCAATAGTATCCCATTTTCTTGAAAGCCATTTTGGACCTGATTGGTGAGTACCACAAAGTCTTCATAAATTTTAACAATTACCTTATTGGCTTCTTCTAACCCCAAGCATTATAGCCACATCTACTTGAAGGACCTATGATAGATGGTATTACTGACATACACAGATAGATAGTCTTTTCTCGAGTTGTGTAGCCATCAACTTATTGCTCGACAGTTTGTTTTTCTTAAAGTGGTCGATGAAGGGTTATCTCCAATCATCCTTTTCTTCTATCGTAAGAATTTCACCTTGTGGTTTTTGTTCTTCCTCGATTGATGTCTTTCTTCCTAAATAGTCTGAGGTTCAAGATGCAATTTGTAAGAGAGTATGAGGAGCAACGTGAACTGCATCCTGTCGGTTTGCATTTGATGACCCCTCTTATAGTAGGGATTTTAAATTTACTAATTCTAAGACCCGATGAGTGCAAACACTAATTAACACATAATCATCATCCATACTCTCCATCTCTTTAGCTAATTTAGCTAAACAGTCTGCTTTGCTATTCTTGACTCAAGACACCCGAGTTATAATGATAATTGGGATTTACTTCATAAGCTCGAGAACTCGCTTGTGGTAGTAAATCAAGCTTATTAATTTTGTAAAGGCCCATCACTTGATTAATTATGAGCTAAGAATCGAGATAAACTTGTAGATTTTGGACCCCCATGGAGATGGTTTTCTCTAGACCTACCACAAATGCTTCATATTCTACTTCGTTGTTGGTTCGTGGCTTAGTCTATCTGTAGGAATGCCTCATTATGCCACCTGCGTGATCAAGAAATGGCCAATGTTAGCTCAAGCTTTTGGAAGATTTGAAGGCTGAGTGTACTTAATGGATAAAGCTCCATCAAAATACGGTTCCCACATTTGCTACCTTTTCTTTTCTTATATATGCATGATATGCTCGTCGGAAGATCATCATTTAGCAATGAATCTGTCGAGATAGGGTGTGCAACAAGGAAGTTTGCTAGAATTTGCCTCTTCACCACTTTCTGGGAGAACATATGTGATGTCAAAATGTAGCAAAGAATAGCTCATCATGCCAAGTGACCTATCAATGCTGGTCTTGTCATCAAGAATTTCAGCAGATCGATCCTTGAGATGAGAGTGATTTTATGGGATAACATATAATGGTGGAGCTTTTGGGCAACATAGATTAATGCCAAGCAATGCTTCTCAATTGGAGAATATTGCATTTCTGCTTCTATTAGTCTTCGATTAATGTAGTACAAAGCGTTCTCCTTTCACACTTCATTATGTTGCGCCAATAGAACACTTAAAGATTCTTTCAGTACTGCTTGTATAGGATAAGAGGCTTTTCTGGGATCTGCGCCATAAGAATAAGCAGATTCAATAGATATTTCTTGATACTATTGAAAGCCTCTTGACATTCTTTGTCTCATTTTAAAAAGTGTCCTTCATCAGTCTTGCAAATGGTTGACATCTGCCTGACAAATTTAATATAAATCTTCTGATAAATGCAAGATGTCTTTGCATGGAATGAAGTTGACGAAGGATCCTCGGAAGAGGCATGTCAACAATTGCTTTAATTTTTTTGAGATCAATTTCATTCCCTTTGCGGTACAACATATCCAAGGAACTTCCTCATGGAAACTCCAAAGGTGCACTTGAGGGGATTTATATTGAGATAATGTTAGCTATCCAGTCATCATATTTTATCTTCTCGAATGAAACCATTTTCAATGAGCTTCTTGGTTTATGTGATCACCTGTTCTTCAATCTTGATTCTTATTCTCATGGAGGCTTTCTTGATTGGTGTTTCATTTGATTTGATTGCTAGTCTGTGAACCTTCACATCAGGGGATAAGCCTAGCATCTCAGCAAAAATCCAAGCCAAGCAGCATTTTTAATTCTTCTACTTTATCTTCAAAGTAGGGCACTGATAAATATTGGGTGAGGATCTTCTTCAATTCCCAAATTAATTTCTTTAGGTTCATCCATAGTAGCTATTTGTCCACCATCCTCAAGCTCTTCAAGCACTGGTTTGGCCTCTACTTCTTCATTATTTGCAAGATTAATTTCAAAGAAGTTACTCTCATTTTCATTATCAATTTAAATTTTTATTCCTGTTATAACATAATAACATGTGCCTTTTTGTAGACAATTGTCTTGGATGAACCCAAGGCCTCTAATAATGTGTTCGTTTCTTCTACCAATGGTTTGAGAGCCCTTTGGGTACCACATCATTTCAAAGAGTTTAGTCCTTTGTTTGCTTGCTCCGGCATGGACCCCATGCTTGCACATTAGCACCTGCATTTTTGGAGAATAGTATTTTGGCATCTTTATGGGCACAACTTCTTCCTCTTCAGATAACTACATTACCCAATCAAGATCTTTGCATCCCAAAGATTTATTAAACAAGCTTCCTTTCCCACACTTTCTAGGTAGAGGAGGCACATAAAAGGTCACCAATTCTTCAACATTGTGAACTTATTGAGGGGTGATTTCCTTAAAATATTGGGGGTGGAATGGGAGTGACTATGAGCATAGTCTCCACTACCGATGAATCAATGATTATTTTCAAGTACGTATGCTGCACTGTGTCCTAAAAAGTGGATTCAAACTCAAATTCAGAGTCAAAATGATCCTCTTCATTCATCACTTTGCTTGGAGATTTATTTAGATCTTTGGATCTGCCAGGAGCACATTCTTCCTCATATTTAGTATCACTGCCCAAATGAGGAATAGTTCTATTTATTTTGGAATTGATTTTTATATCCCTATGGATATTTGGAGTGATTTCCTTTTCTTTCTTCTGTTTCTTTTCATCTTTTTTTTAACTTGTTCTTTCTAGGTTTTTAAGTAGATGCAATATTTTCAAGCTGTTCAGGTAGCTTTGACTCCTTCGGAAGGAAGTAACTAGTATCTTGGTATATTTTTAATTCATGCACCATCAAGGGTTGCATATCTCCAACAATCTTGTATTCTTCATCTTTTGTATATTTCATGCACTAATGTAGTGTATATGGGGCAATGTCATATTCATGAAGCCATGGTCGACCCAGAAGAGCTCTAAATGAAGTGTCTGCATTGACCACATAAAACTTAGCTTCCATGTAGAGATCTCTGAATTTGAGAGGAAGGATGAACGATCCTACAATTTTTTGTCCCTTTTCATTAAAGCCTTGAACCAGGACTTTATCTCATCCCAGATGTTACACATCTAGAGATAGCCACTTCATGGTTCGTAGATTCATAAGATTCATGAAGGAACTAGGATCAATTAGGATTCATGGTATTATAACTTCATCACTTTCAGCTGTAACATATATAGGAAAATTGTGCTCTGATTTCAAGTATAAGATCTTCTGAAAATGTGATGGCCGGAGCGTCTTGAGCGTGCAAAGTCCCTGTTAGAGAGCATTCAACAAAATATGCTTTAAACTTCTCTAGCTCTTTAAGAGCTTCGATTATAGTATTATGGAGATTTCCAACATCAAGTGCTTCATATATGCTGAGTTGTGCAAAAAAAATTTTAAGTGGGATAGAATGTTGTAGTCAATCCTTTTATTTGGTGAATGTTTCTTATTTGAATCCTTGGGGATGACCTTTTTCATTGATTTCAATCTTTTTTCTTTATCTTTATTTGTTGATCCTTTCTTTTGTTGAGGTGGTAACACTTGACCACTTCTCAACTGTACTTAGGCTATCTCTTTTGGATTTCAATCTTTAGATGAATCAATTGCTTCAACATCGACTTCAGCTTCGTCTAATGATGGGCTTGAGGATTCAGAATCACAAGCCCAACTTTATATTTTTTATGTTTGCCACCATGACAGGCTCTGGTTCATCTTCATCTGGGAAACAGAGTTCCCCTAAGTTATCATCAGCTTTATGTACCATTAAGTAGGATTTAGTGGAGAGTTCTTCATCTTCTTCCCCTGCTTCTTCGTTAATTCAAAGCTTGGTAATGAAATTAGCAAGCCTGATAGGTTGTCTTGCTAGCTATTGACAATCATATTGTTGATGATTTTTTATGTTGTAGTCTTTTTCTTAGATTTATTCCTTGGTTTCGCAGACTTTTTGGCTTTCCGTTGTGGGAATTGGTTGGGTTGTTCCTTATGCCAAGATGAGTGGGCCTTTCCATAATATCTTTGAGTGGACAACATTGAGGAAAACGCGTCCAACCTCATATTTTCTTTTAAGTCAAGCATTGGCTTAAGCGGTGACTTCCACTTAATGCCTAGGATGTCTTCCAATTATTTCAGCATCTTTGTAGTTTTCTTTGAAACTTATTTCTCATTCTTCATCATCACTTGATTTCTCTTCGCCTTTATCTTTTCTTAATGGCATCGGAGAGGAACTGATTACCTTGGTGGATTTTTTCTTTGGATGCACTAGCACACTGACTGACAGTGTGAATTCTCCATTTTTGTATTTTCTTTCTAACCAATTCTTGAATATATAACAATTCAAAATAGGAAGGCTAAGCACTCGATGATAGAGACAATAATTAGGATTATCAGTCTATCCAACTTCTTCAGGTATTTTACATTGTGGTAGTTGGAAACCCTATTGGAGTGCATGCTTGAATAATTTAGTCATGCTTTCCCTCTTGAAGGAATACTCTTTGTTCAGCTTTTTCTTGAGAGTTGGAGCTATTAAGTCATTCACTCCCTTCACTTGCTTCAGTCGCATTCCTTCACTAAAGCGACCTTGAGGCACATCATTGCCTTCAAGCATGAGCTTTGGCTGTGGAGCAGGGTTAAATGACTACTTTGGTCTATCTAAGTAAGCGGGTTGCTTTCCTTTATCCACATTATAGACTATTCGCTTCCCTTTATCCTTCTTAAAGAAAGTACGATGTGTTTCACCTTTCTTTGGGTCTGGAGCTTTGCCTCTTTTAGGTTTGTCCAAGTGAGTATCAGAGCTTGTTACGTTTAACTTTTAAATTTAGCCCCCCATCAAATAGCTCCTGAAATGTGGTAATTGAAGTCATGCAAAGGTAAAGCCTCATCTTGTCATGAACATTGTCCATTAGCAGTTAGATTGCATGCTTCTCTTCTAATTATTAGTCACACTCCATGCTCATGTTTCGCTAGCATGTGATATACCTGGTTACTGATTCATCCTTCTTCCTCTTCTTAAGGGCAAGATCAGCAATGGTCGTCTTCTTGATTGCATCGGTGAACCTCTCAATGAACATATTCTCGAGTTTTATAAAGATTTTGACTGAGTCACACCATACCATTCGAAAGTAGTGAAAGTTAGACTACTAATGAACTGGTAGAATAGCAACACATCGTTGCCCTTTGTGTTACCACATGATGCTTTAAATTGGGCTAGATGCTATTTTGGGTCAACATTGTCGTCAAATGTATTGAACTTTGGCTCTGAGAAACCCTTTGGATATAAAACTTGGTCGTACTTCGCGGGATACGGACAACCCTTGTTCACTAACTTTTTTGCTTGCTCCGTAGCTATAACAGCTTTGATCTTCTCATTTAAGATGGTATTAAGCTGAGAGGCTGACACAGTTTCAGATGTGCTTGGAGCATTGTGAGTAGGCTGACGAGTTAACTCGTTCACTTCAACCCTCCCTTCAAGTTCAATTTGTACTTCCAAAGCTTGGGAAATTGGGTTGGCTGGAGGATTGTTATGAGCACTAGAGGCTTTGGTTATTTGGAAGAATAGGTGTAGGACCCTTCATAATGTTTCTTTGCATCAACTGCATTATTGCAATCATCAGCATCATCATTTCATTCATTTTAGTATTTTGTTGAGCAATTTCTTTGTCTTTGGCCTTCATTGGCTTCTCTCGCCAAAAGTAGTTGCATCTATGAATGTAGAATTTTCTTCTCTTTCTCCTTCTTGTTCCTCTCCTAAAAAACCAGAGGATGCATCCTTTACTTGGACATTTTGTTGTTCTCTAAGTTGAGGGGAGGCGTGGATCTTTTCACTATGTTGGTATTGGCACAAACCGCTCATAATTGTTTGTACCATGTACACTACTTCAACGGCCATTGTATCCTCCTCTTCTTCCTCATCCTCTAAGACATGGATCTCTGATCGACGTCTGAAATGGACTTCTTGCTCCAAATGTGGAATATAAATTTCTTCGATTGGAGGGTCTGCGAACAAAGCTAACCTCGTCTCTACGGGATGGAGTTGATTGATGATGGGATCCCCATTCTCCAGGGTATCGATCGTTAGGGACTTTACCATTCGGGACCTTTTCTTCGATTCCAATCATTGATAAGTTTGAGTTATGGTGGATTTATGGGAATGCACACTAGATGTCACGCCGTGTCTTTTCTACAAGATAATTTCTTTTTGAGGCGTAGGCCTCCATACCCACATGCCCTTCTACCGGGACCTTTCGATGGCAGGATCCTAGACACGTGGTCTAAGTGTCACACCCTGATGCACAAGTACTAGTTATTGAGCATGAAGCTCAATGCTTCTTCTTCCTCGCTACCTCCGAGTGAGATTGCTTCCAGATAAATAAGTCGTAGAATCATGCCTCCTCGGGGCGAAGGGTTCAACTAGTAGAGTTGTGTTGTTCTAGGGGACTAAAGAGACAGTCCTCCTAGTAACAATGTTCTTCATGATGGGGGTTTCTGAGTGGCCAAGCCTCTCAAAGATAGATGGCATCTTCAAAGGTGCCCCAGTAGTAGTGGAAGTAGTGTCCTCAACAAGCCTTATTAAAGATTACTGCATAAGGTGTACAGGACATGCATGGGCATCAGCAGATTGAGGCCTAACAATGTTCATGGCAGTGATTGCTAGGAAGTCGATGCTACCAAATGGATAGCCCAGCCTCTTCCAAAGATGATGATGGCATTGGCCAGTATGTGCCACCTCCAAGAGTAATAAGAGAGTATTCTAGAGAATTATTCTGGAAATGAAAGGTAAAGATTAGCAATTGACAATCGATACACTATCCCTTGGGTTCCAATAATATGGGCAAAATATGATAAACATAATAAAGCACAGGCTGAAAATAAAATCTTAAATGATTCAAGACCCTATCTAGAAAGCTTTTAAATTTGTTAGAAGCTCCTTTTAGTGATCCATCTCAACTTCCCATCTTTCATTTTTTATATACACTTCGTTGTTATTATAGCTTATGTTTAATTAACCAAAGATAGAAAGAGAAACTTGTCCATAAATAGTCATCGAATCTCTCCAAAAAATACAACCTCCAGCGTGAAGAGAGTGATTAAAATGTCGATCAAATTTTTAGAAGGTAGGTGGAATAGTAGATAAGACACTACCCAAAGATTTTTCCCTCATTTTGCGAGGACTTTAGATCCGTTCGGGTTTTACATGACGCAGCACTATAGTTAATTACCCTCTCTCAATTGAAGACTTTTAATTAAGGCTAGTCAATGAATCACTAAATTTAACGTATAATAGCAATGAGTTGAGTTTGAAAATTATGAGATTTATCTGTTAATTTAAAGTTTATGTGAACGACGACGTCATCAAGATGGTTTCCATCATCCTACGATCCTCGATCAACTTAATGACCCAAACCGATCAAGGATCCTCCAATCATGATGCCGCCTGGGTCCTTAGACCAGGGTTTGTCTGGACAAATATAAGTCAACCTAAGCTAACAAAGAGTTTTTTTCTTAATCAAATATATTCTATAATTCACAACTCCAAGAGAAAAGGGTTGAGAATATACGTGCGTGGTGACCATAATTAAGTATCCATATCACAAACCACCCAAGGTTAAGATAACCACCATTTATGTAAGACTTTGGAAAAAACATTATAGAGGACAGAGTCAGTCTACCAACTTAAAATTATTTGAGTGTGAAAATAGTTATGTATTTGATTTGACATTGGCTCTTTGTGAGCAAAAGTTTTTTAATTTATCAACCCCGATAAACAATTGTGGATGGGTGGATGGATTTTATTTTAAATTTAGATATTTAATTTTATTTAATTTATATTATTTAATATAAATATATGATTATTTTATAATTTATTTAAATTTAAACATGTAATGATTTGACATTAAGATTTAAATAATCTTTTTATTATGAAAACCTCTCTGATTGATTTATTCGATCAACACGACCATCATCGGGATAGACTTTGTCAACTATGCCTATCAAGTCTATATATATTTATTATTTCAAGATTTATATTCCTCTAAACCTAGTCAACTCTAGCTTGAACATAGAGGATTAGGTTTAGGACCTTCATCTTGATGATCTGAACTTGAGATGTCATGTCAATAGATTTATCCTTTGGCAATTATATGACAAAATTAACTTTTCATACTTTATTAAGTAGAAATTCTTATAATATCATCATTGAATTTTTAAGTTTTATCAACCCGGACCCGATCCTAGGACCTAACCAGGTCCTCAGGCATTAAATTTAAATTTTGTAACACATATGTCGGAGGACATGTGGATAGTCGATTAGTCATGGGATGACTGTATGTATATGTTTGTTCATTTCCCACATTACTTGCATATTTTCCAACGTATTTGATCTAGTTAACACTTTAACATACATATAAGTATCTGTTCTTAAAAGTGTTTGCAGACATTGAAATGTCAAAGTTGAAGTACTTATGTTTGTCATGACATTTATGTCAAATTGCAAGCATAGACCATAGATATCCAATATCATAAATCAAATGCAAATATGTTCTGTCAAGTATGAATTTGACCCTTTCAAATGTTCTTCATAGATCAAGTAGAGCTCTGTTCTATAAGACATAAGTTTGATTCTTTCAACTACTTGTCATAATTCAAGAATAGATCTATTCTACAAGACATAGATTGACTATTTCAAATACTTGCATGAATCAAGTGAGAGTCTGTTCCATGAAATATGAGTTTGGTTTATTAAAGTACTTGTCATAAATCAAGTATATATCTGTCATAGAGGATACAAAACATTTATTATAAATTAGGTGTAGATCTGTTTTGAAAGATGCAAACTTGATTCTTTCTTAGACTTGTTAAGCCGAGTGTTTATCTATCTTTGAAAGATATGAATTTGATTCTTTCAAATACTTGCATGAATCCAATTGTTAAGCAAAAACATTGCTTTATAAAGTAAGCATAGAGTTCATTTAACTTGCATATTAAAGTCATTCAAATTGAATGGAATATAATAACCATTTGAATATGCACAATGGATCATTTTATTAAACATTTGGCATGAAGTCCAAAACTATGAACTCACATGTAAAAATGGTTCATGATTTATACTTGGATTTAATTTCCTTGAATACTTGTATAGATCATAAGACATTATAATTAAATGTAAAATTGACCATAAGCATATGCAGAATCTCATTTATTTAGATTTATATTAACATTTAATGATGGCATCTCCTTCATATTCATTGAGGATTTATCCAATTTTGCTTATGCTCATAAAGATGCTATTAGGCTTTTACAAGCTCTTATATCTGAATTTGAGTTGGCTTTAATTATCCCCATAAGAAAATAACTTGTCTACACTTAATCCTTTTTTGCATTTTTCAACACATGATATAATATCATTGAATATATGTTGAAAAAGTTTAATTTGCATGTCATCAAACTTAAGTTCATTCAAGCTTATTGTTCAAGTTTCTCTTAAGCCCCTTTCAATTCGTTCAATGAAGCACATATTTTCAATTCATTCAATGAAACACATATTGCATTTCAAATGGTAATTGAAAATGTCCAATCATGTTCATTATTAAGATATCAAATCATATCTTCTACTTGTGAACAAATTATCAAATCTTCTGTGATTTAGATTTCATTCAAATTGAACATTTATGATTGAATCAATTGATCAATTTTTTTCATGAATAGTTTGAGTTTTTATTCACTTCCTTTCGTGACTTGTTAAGTTTAAAAGTACGATTAAAATCATATCAAATTGAAGCTCCTTTTAGATTTGATTTATTGTTGAAAGTTTTGGTCCTTGCATCATCGCTGGCGCTACTGGAGATAGTTTCCACCACAAGAAAGGCGTACTTTAGATGTCAGACCGCAAAAAAAAGTATATGTTACCACACGAAAGGCATGCATGGATTTTCAAACTTAACTGGTAAGACACAACATTTTCTTGTCATATTGGAACAATGTGTACAAGTACTTAATTTAAAATATATTTTTTGCCACATTGGAACAATGTCAATGAGTACTTATTTCAGAGCAGATTTTCTCACCACATTAGACTAATATGAGCAGATACTTATATTACAACGAGTTTCCCTGCCACATTGGAATAATATGAACGAGTACTTATTTTAATACAAATTTCCTCATCACGTTGGTGTATGCTATATGTGATACAGAAGCTTCTCACAATCAATTTGGTTTCATGCCAGGTAGATCTACTATAGATGCTATACATTTGTTAAGAGGTTTGATGGAGAAACATAGAGAAAGTAAGAAGGATCTACATATGATATTTATTGATTTAGAGAAAGCTTATGATAAAGTCTCAAGAGATGTTCTTTGGAGAGTTAACGAAAAGGAGTTAATATATATTCAAGTCATTAAGGATATGTATACTAATACATTACTTGTGTCCAAACACAAGGAGGATTGACAAAATATTTTCCTATTTGGTTGGATTACATCAAGGATCAACATTAAACCCTTATCTTTTACTTTAGTTATGGATGTTCTTACGAGGCATTTACAAGAAGATGTACCTTGGTGTATGCTTTTCTTGATGACATTCTTCTTGTTGATAAGACTAGAGGGAGTCCAACGAAACTTGAATTATGGAGGTCAACTTTAGAGTTTAAAGGTTTTCTTTAAGTAGATCTAAAATATATGGAGTGTAATTTTAGTTGTAGAAGTTTTATATGTGACTTTAGGTGATCAAGTCATTAATAAATATCGTGATATTTAACATTGTTCAAAATGATCAAATAGATGGAGATGTTATTAGAATTCAAATTGGATGGTTGAAGTGGAGGAATGCTCCATTATGTATGAAAAGTTTCTTTAAACTTGAAAAAATTTTATAAGATGGTGGTAAGACCAATGACTTATATGCGAATGTTGGCCAATAAAAGAGCATAAGACTAAGAAGTGTTAGAGATGAGGATGCTCGTGGATGAGTGGCTTTACTCTTAGAGATAGAATGCAAAATGAGTATGTTGGAAAAAAGTTAGAGTAACTCAGGGTAGATAAGATTGGAGAGTCGCTTAGATGGTTTGGCCACATAAAGCGTCGTCGTCAAATGATTCAGAGAAGCATTAGATTTGTTTTATGTTAAGAAAGGTAGAGGTAGACCTAAAAGACTTGGTTAAGATGTATAAAAATGATCTTAGTATACTTAAATTAAATGAGAATTTGACACATAATATGACACAATGGAGACGAAGGATTCATGTAGCCGACCCCACCTAGTGGGATTAAGGTTTGTTGTTGGTGTTGTTGGAACAACGTGCACGAGTATTTATCTTTACAACATATTTTCCTGTCACGTTGGAACAACGTGAACATGTACTTATTTTCATAACAATTTTCTCACCATTAACAATGTGCACGAGTACTTATTTCAAAGCAGATTTCTCTGCCACATTGGAACAATGTGCACAAGTACATAGTAACTTTAATATTTCTTTGCAATTTTACCTTTACATATGCATTAGGGAAAATGAAGCATTGTAAAAGTGATGTATTTACCTAATGTCATGACCTATCACCATTTCATCCAAAATTTACCCTTTGGAATGCACAATCAGTAAGTTAACGTATAAGTCTTCAACAAAATGCAAGCCCCATCTAATCTTTCCATGTCGAATGCCAAAAATATTGCTTTCTTTCTTAAATTGAACAAATCAAACCAACAATTTGATAATAGGCAAATGAATTTTCATCTTCCATAACATGAAAGAGGAAAAACAAAAGTAATGTGCTTTCATGAAAATCATAACCCCATCTTATCATATTAAAAAAGAAAGTCTCAAGCACAAATTGATTGAATACACATGGGACCTATCACTTGCTCTCTTTTCCTTTTTATCTCCTCCAAATCAAGTAAGAGAGGTAACAAATTGATAACCAAGTAAAATATCAATATATGGTAATGTGGAGGCTAATAAAGTTAGAAATTCATTGTTACAATACTTTACAATGATTTGAGAACAAGTAGAACATGAGATAACTAGATTTGAACAGTTTTAGCACAATCAAGTGTGGACAACAAAGTTAATGTCTCCAAAATTCACAAACCTTGCAATAATATTATTCATTTTCCCCATTTTGATTCAATCAACAAAGAGAGATGTTGAATGGCTAATCTTGAATACAAATTTCACATATTACCATGGAATTCTAAAGCCAAATAATGCATTAAAATCCATTTCTCCATTTTGTATCAATATATAAACAAGATGAGCACTTAATCATAAAGTGCAAGAGTGATCTACTCATCCAAAGCATAAGGTTTTATAAGAGGACTCAAATAATAGAATGAAGCCATAGAATAAAGTTAAAGCTTATGCATTTGCTATTTCATATCAATTTCACAATGATAATAGAGTTTAAGCAATATTTAATTAAGTAAAACAATAATTGACAAGTTTAAATCATGTAACATTTAACCCATTTAGGCATCAATTGACAACCTTAAATCTAAAAGATATTGAGATATTGAAATCCATATTTCTACCATTTCACCATTATCACATTAGACATCAAGAAGAAAAGTTATTATCCCTCAAATCTGACAAATAAAATGGCCATTAGATAACAACATGCAAGCAAATTTCAGCCTTTAGTAACTTGAAGGAAGCAATATTAGACCCCACACTTATGAAATCTCATTTCATACTGAACATGGTAGCTTCTCAAAAGTGGTATATTACGCAATATTCAAATAAAATCCAAAGTCAATGCTGTTCAACAATAGAAAATACAAGTTTTGGCCTATACATATCACAAAATCCTTCATGTTTCCCATTTTAACAGTAGTTTAAGCATAGGAAACCACATAATAGCATAAATCAGATATAAAGTGTACGATATCTTAACTCAACTTCAACTTGACATGACAAGATAGTACTTTCAATCATTGCAAACTTTCTAATCAAATGTGACAACCTTAGTTAGGGCTTCACATATATGAAATTCCACAACTCCGCTTACTTTAGAAGCTATTGATTTGATAGCATAATTCGAGTTGAACCTAACTCAAATTATACCAACCAACAAGACATTTACATCAAATCTTAAAAGAGGTTGAAAGCTCATCATTCTTATGTCTTATCCTAACTCAGTAACAAAACCACCATTTATAGAAAGATAAATAAAAAATTTTCATGTAAACATTCTATAAAAATTACTTTAGATCTTGTAGAAACAAGAACATGTAAATCCCAAACAAAGTGGCTATTTAGTGGACTAGTATTAGCAACAAATTAAATAGGATTTAACCAACTAGTTGAAATGGCAACTCCCACTTTATGTAAAAATTTGAAACCCCCATTTCTCTTTTCTTTATTCTAAATACAGCAAGAAAATATTCTTTAGATAGCAGGATATAAGTAAGATTCAACTAGTATAACTGACCAACACACGCTTTAAGCTCTATCAAACATTCGACCATTTATATTTCACCCTAGCTGAAATCTGTAAGAGACGGGAAGAGGGAGAAAGAAAGAGAGAAAAGCATGCAGATTTGCTAAAGGGAATGAGCAAGATAGTAACTGAAATGGGATGGCTATAGCCACAAAAGCACGAGAAGGACCGGCTGCTGCTATATTAACAAGAAGCGACAAATTTCATAGGGATTACCTGTAAGAGATGGGGCGAGCCCATAACTTACTATGTTTGGAGACTTAGCTGAGAAAAGTCGAATGCCTCATATGGCTCGTCCAGTTTGGAGGAAGTGTTCTCCTTTTAGTTCGGTTGAGAGAGAGAGAGGGGAGGCTTTCGGTTGGCTGCATGAAACAGACGAGAGGAGGAAGAGTTCTCCTTCGGCTTCTCAGCTCGCCCGGATGAAAGTAGAAGAGGGGAAGGAGGGTGAGTACCAGCTGTGTGAGATGGACACATGAGAGGGAGAGCGAAAGGAACTTAGCCGTTCGGTGAGGGCTCCTTTAGCTGCTCATGCGCAAATGGGAGGGAGAAACGGATGAACAAAGAGAGGGCTCGGGAGGTGGGAGTTCGGCCTAGAATCACGTGAGAGAGGAAGAATTGCACGAGAGGAAGAAGGGGGATTCTTTCATTGTACTGGGACAGTGCGAATGGAGGGAAGTGGGTCTTGGTTTAGGAAAGAGTAGGGTTGGCCTCTTTTCTTTAATTGGCCGCCTAGGAGGCAACCAGTGAGGGTGTTTGGGCAGCAAATCCAATTGGGTTATACGCGACAGCTCTGACTGGAGGATTAATGCAATCCTGATTAGGAAGAGTAGAGGTGGGAGGGCTGAGATTAAGAATTAACTTAGGAAAGTTTTAATCAGATTTTATTTATTATTTAGCTTAGTAATGATATTATTATTGTTAATTCTTAAAATTTTTGAATTATCTTGCATAGCGACCCTAGAAATATGAGTATCAATTTTAGGTGATTTTTCTATGTCAAACACAACGATGATGTCCGTTTCATGATCAGATGTCATTTAAACCATGTCAATAATGATCAAAGTGAAATTACGCTTAAATTGTGCGACTTCTTGTTCGAATCGCTCAACGTTCGCATATACTTTACCGAATTGATCGCGAAAGGTATTGTTTGATAGATTTTGAAGACAACAAGACGCTTAATATCATGAACGGTCGTCGCATATCATCGCTTCTCAACTTTGATATGAGTATAGTTTTATTAAAAATTAGTTTTAACTAACTAATCGGTTATTAATTGACACAATGTTTTTCACTTAATTAATTTTTATACTTTAAACGCATTTATGAAGTTGAATTTTAGGTTGAGATGATTTTTGATTGAATTTGATCATGATTAAAGAGTTTTAATTTGGAATTGTGCGATGGCACATTAATTAATAATTAACTCCATCTAATTTGCTCAATCCATCTTATGGGGCTCATATATAGGTCAACACATACTTACAATTATTCTTCAAATTATTCATTTTGGATAATGTGAACTAAATGCATAAATTTTGTTCCATTTATTGTGCTTCCATGCAACTTAAATTAAGTTCACAATGCTTATAGTTATGCATGTTCATTATCCTTTTATTCAATGCATGAATCTAAATTAACCAAACGTTATTCAAGATATTATTTTTCTCTCTCCTATTGCCCTAGTCTTCTCTCTCTCCTATCCTATCTCTCATCCTAAACTTTTTTGGTCGAATTTGTTTCATGATTATTTAATAAATAAATTATGTGAGAGCTATTCAAATTATTTCCATAATTATCCTATATTTTCTAAATTAAGAAAATCATTTATTTGAATCTTTAATTTGAATTATTTTTGAATTTAAATTGAATATTCCTTTGATTACATATGCAAATTTGAACTCTCCTCTTTATGTAATGTTATGTGATCATATGCTAATCTAGTTGATTTAATTTGAAGTTACTTGAATTTATTTGAGTTTATCAAAATTGTATGAAAATTTAACATAGACTGATATAAAAATTCTTATTCAAAATAGAGCACTCTTTGATAAATAGCTAAGCGCAAGAACTATAGGAAAAAATGACTTTATATTCAATATGATCTATTTGCTTATCATTCTTTGTTCTCTAACATATCACTACCTAGGTGTATGATTTGCTGTCGTAATTCATTCTTTATCAGAATTTATCATTCTGTTTTTTTACCCACAAAGATAATGAAAGGGCAAGAACTTTATTTTTAGTTTTTTATCTCCTTCAGGCTGATTCACCTCAAATTGATGATTTGCTCACTATGCAAGCTTAGAGTATGGAGTTAGAAATTATATTCCAACTTTTATAATTCTAATTCCATGTAGATTTATTAATGTAATCATCTAAATATTCAAATCTCTCAACAAAATAAGTAGGATTAAGTATCATGTGGGAGCCAAGTAGTATGATTAGTAAGAATTTTGGAAGTTATTGTCAAGGACTTAGATTTGAATCTCATCAATTTTATTTTGTGAAGCCTAATTATGTTGATCAATTGGGGATGTACTATCCACTTAGCCTTCACTTTTGTCGGTCGAGCTCGGAGTGAGCTCACTGAGGGGCAGCGCTCCCCTTGCTCAGGGATTCTGGAGCAAAGCCCTAAAAATTTATTTTTCTTGATGCATATCACCTTATTTCTACATTTGCAGTGCCTCAGCATTATGGCATGGAGGTCTTGGCTTTAGAGATAGAGAAGACAATGCCTTAACATTAAGAAGCCAATGACACGGCACTAAGATTCGTGGGTTTGCACCAGAAATATAAAGAACCTAGCACCTTGGTACCGCAGTGCTAGGACTTGAACATTAATTTTATAAGACAGAAGGGCCAGTGTCGTGGCACGACAACAATAGCAACAGTATCATGACACTAGAACTAGTGTATAAGAGCTTGATGGACAATAACACCGCAACACTACAAAGCAGAGGAGTCCGTCTTAAGGCAATTTTCTGAAAAAAAATTTAGAACTTTTTTTCATTCTCTTGTGAGTGCAAGTGGAGATTGAGTGCCCTAGAGTGATTGACTGAACTATAGAGAGGCTTGGGTAAAGTGTAATTTTATATAATTCTCTTCATTTTCTTAATAATGGATTACTTGATGTGGTGTGGCTCCATGCTTTTTTTATCTCTGATTTTCCACATTAAATTTGGTATTTTTTGTACATCTTATTTTATTTGCTTTTATTCTAAGTTTTGCTTGGAGTATCCCAAATTGTTCTTTCCATTTTTTTTTCTCTTTCTCCCAATAGGTTATACCATAATTAAAGTTTTATCTTATGGATTTGAGTGAGTAAAAAAGAGGCTGCAATAACTATAAGTAAATGGTTTTCTAATAAGTTGGCCAAAAAGTTTTTTATTCCACTTCTGCTGGATGGCATTTTGGAAAAGGATGAAAACCTATGATATCTTCCATTTGAGGGGATTGGGGTCTTCCTTACCTTGCTTTTTCTGCTTGCAAACTCCTGAATCACACTCTCATCTTTTCTTTGAGTGTTCTATTTCCATGAGCACTATCAGGAATCTTCTACCCAATGGGATTTTCTTCCTCCTTCAAGCATCCCTAGCTCAAGTACTTCAAGCTTCAGTATTTGAATCATAGGTCCTTCAAGATTGAGCTACCGACTTATTGTTTATGTCATCTGGGTGGAGAGGAATTACATATTTTACTCCAGAGCTGCTCTTTCCTTACCCAATTTGATTGCTAAAATCAAGTTGCTTTTATAACCTTAAACGATGGAATTTTAAACCATCTTGGCTTTTGGATGTTATTTTTTCTTTGGATTCTTGGAGGAATTTTTCGTTTCTTAATTCCAGGCAACGATGACTTAATTACAAACCATTTGGAACCTTCCTTTGGTGATGATTGTTAAACATTCTCTATTGGATGACCTCCTTTGCAACCTAGGTCCAATATTGGTCCATTTCTAGATGTTCCTCAGTCTTTATTCCTTATCTTTTCCCATGGAAGGCAAGGGTAGTAACCATAGAGGAGCATTCACCTTCTGGCTTAGGTTCTCATTTATCTTACACCTCCATTGATAATGTGTATGGGTTGGTTTGCTTTTCATTCTTCTGAATGTATTTTTGTTGTTTGAGCTTAGAAGATTATTCAATCCGTCGCTTTTGATTTTCCCACTGTTTTTCCTTTTTCTTTGTCTTTCCCTGGGTTGCCCAGGTTGGCTATGCTACTATTTTTCTTTTTTTTATTCCCCTTGGGGATCATTAGGAGTTTTTTTGGTGTATTTACTTTTGGGAATGAAATTGGGCGAATGCCCTTAATTCTTCCAAAAAAAGGTATCATGGAGGGCACCAAAGGAGCATGGGCTAGAGCTGATGTCAGTCAAACTAGCATCATTGGTTGGCCTACTTTGCAAGCTATGGTTAACACTAGCATAACTCATGTGTTGAAGTATCTCAATACCTCAGCTAAGACCTACATCAATGCAATCCAAGGTTACAATGACGTCCATGATGTCGCTGTTGCGCATCTCCTTATCTTTGAAAATAATTCTACGTCTGAGAGGTACCTATGTATTGTGAGGATTTTGCGTCATGTTGAACTCATTGGCATACTGCTAAGACCTTTCGACAATTTCCTCATCCAAGTAAGTGCTCATATTTTAATGAGAGAAATCAAACACTTAACATACCATGTATACAACAAGTTTTTATATTTTCATGTATTGTTGCAGTTATATGTGTGCACTATATGTGTAGATGTTCAGATGAAGTGAATCCCCAAAGATGGGTTATAAGTTCAGTAACAAGAAGTGTAAGGACTTTGGGTTACAATTAACCCTAGTGTTGTAAAGTTTATATGAATTCATTAAGAGCCTCCAAGAGAAAGGCCATCTTCCTCTAATTTCCTCGGGATCCTTTTGAAATATCAATTAATTTGCTTATTTACAAAAGTTGAGCCATCAGATCAAAAGAAGTTAAATTATTATTATTTTTATTTTTTATTTAATGTTCTTATTTTATTTATTTTATTTTTCATTTTAAAATAAAATATATTTAATGCTGATAATTATTTTTAAAAATATTTAAAATATCTAAAAATTATTTTGAATATTTTTAAAATAATATTATTTACTTTTAAAAATAAACAAAAAAAACTTTATAAAAATGTACTTAATAAACAGATTATTAAAAATACCATAGAAATAAAAATAAAAACTCAAAATAAATTTATGTGAAATAAGCTCTACATTAATGACTATAAAGATATTTAATTTCTATGTTTCACCAAATTCAACTAAGGAAAACACGCATTCCACCAAACGAAAAATCATAAAAAAAATCTAGAATGAGTCTAAAGATTTTTTTTTTTTTTTGAAAAGTTAAGCCGTAAGGGCAACTAAACTCACACACCCATGCCTCTAACGAGTCATGGTGAAAAGCCTCCACCGACGGGACCCATAGTCTCGCGCTAAATCTAAAGATTTTAGTTTCCCACCAAATTCGAATAAAAGAGCCTACCTAACAGAAAAGGAATATAATAACTAATTCTTATATTAATTCGTTTAAAAAAGTATTAGTCATTAATATGATTCATAAATTTAATATGATAGTTAAAAAAATGTTCTATATTCATTAAGAGATTTTTTAATTAGGTAAGTCGATTCATTTTTTTTTTTTGGCATAAAACATTAACTAATAGAAAGCACATGTATTGATTCATATTGATCTCCTTTGTAAATTTTGATAAAAAATGAGAATTTGATAAAACTAGGTTTCCTCTCATTCCTTAAACCTTTTCTTATGATAGTTTTTCTTGATGAATAAAAAAACTAACATTTAATAGGATAGAAAGAGAGCTAGATATTGTTAATTGGTTATTTACTCAAATGATTCATAAACATTTGATTTAATTATCTTCTTATTGATTAACATAATCCTGACACTTTTGTTAATCAATAAATATAATTAAATATTAAATTATATTGATAATTTAAAAATATTTATGCCATTCTCTTGCTTGGTCCATACCATATAATTTAGTTAATGATTTAATAATAGTAAACATAATGAATAATGTGTTAAATAATTTCTTAAATTGGTCAAATTATAAATTCATTACAAAGCAAAAAAAATATTAAGGATATATTCATGTATCACAATTTCAATTTTATACTTAACATGATTTGTAATGAGATATAATCATAATAGTTTATTACTAATATCTTCATTAGAAATAAATCATATTAATATTCACATAAATTTTTAATAATTGTCATCAGAGAAGGCAATGATGGGAATTGCAGTCAAGCAACATTGTTATGAAAGATAATATACATGTAACAAAACCTATAATGATTGAAATATAGGACCAATAATAAGAAAAATGCCGTAAATGCAATGATTGAAATCAAGAATCTTGATTTAATCATGTTCTCTCATGAGCTAATGAGGTGACTTGTGCCAAGATCGAACTCAAGCTTATATAATACATGAGCTTGAGTTTGAGTTCGGGATTGACCACTCGGTTCAATAAGCTCTACTCTCGAGCTCATTAACAAATCGAGTTCGAGCTATCTGATGAGTCAGCTAATCTCACTTACACCTCTAGACAAACCTTCCTAAACATCCATATAACATAAAGTTGATTTATAATTTCTTTATAATTTAATGATGTCAAGATAACCTCACCTGCAAATTAGTTTTATATATAGACGGGTCTCTTTACTACTTTAGCTAATAAAAATTTAAAAAGATTGGAGTTGCTAAGAAAATCACGCACCTTGCGAACTAATATTCTATTTTTTCTCTCTGTAATATCATACTAGTTCAAAGAAATAGGCATAATGTATCAAGTAATAATCCATTATCCATGAAGAAATTTCTCAATGGGACCATTTACATGTCCATTCGTAGAATATCAATTATAATATTCTCTAACTCTATGTGATCTTACTATATTAATTTGCTCTTAGCATTACTTCTCAACTTCAATTTCAAGGCTTTTAAGACATGCAATGTTTTATTTATGTTATGAAACAAATACATACGCATGTATAATAAGCAATCACCTATAAATTAGATGAAGTATTTTTCATTAAATGTCATGTCTAAACACCATATATTTGAGTACATCATATAGGATAAAATTGAACTTTTATTAACTTTATTTTTAGACTTGTTTCTCTATCTCTTAATGCAATCCACATAGGTTTTAAAATAGTAAAATATAGGGAATTAAGTATTTGGTCATTCACTATTTTTTTAATTCCTAAAATGAAGAAATGCCTTAGATTTTGGAAATTATTGCTAATGTCTTAGATTTGAATCCCATCTATATTATTTTTTGTTGATCAATTAGGGGTGTAGCACTCACTCAACCCTCACTTTTGCTAGTCAAGCTAGGCAGTGAGCTCACTGGGGGGAGCATTGCACCCCTTGCTTGGAGGTTTGGAAGCAAAGCCCTGAAAGATTTTTCTAGTGCATAACGCCTTGTTGTTGTATTTACATTGCCTCAATGTTGTTATATAGAGGTCTTTACTTCAGACACAGAGAGTACAATGCCTCAACATTAAGAGGATAGCACCAAGATGCCAAAATTAATGGGTTTGCACCAAAAGGATAGCAAAGCGAGCACCTTGGAGGTATAATATGTAGTGTTATAGTGCTAGAACTTGGGCACTAGTTTTATAAGATATAGATACTGGAGCCTTGGTGCATTAGCAGTAGCATCGTTATGCTAAAATTAGTGTAGAAGAGTTAGAAGGATAATTTCATCATGACTCTACAAAGGTGGAGAGTCCATCTTAAGACAAAATTTTAAAGTTTTTTCAGCACTTTTCTCCACTCTCTTATGAGTGCAAGTGGAGAGTGATGACCCTAGAGTGATTGAACTATGGAGAGGCTTGAGTGAAGTGTAATTTTATAAAAAAATTCTCATTTTCGTCATAGTGGATTTTTTGATGCTGTATGGCTCCATGCTTTTTTTTTTCCTGTTCTTAGGTTTCTCCACATTATATCTAGTGTTCTTTGTGCATCATATTTTATGTGCTTCTATTCTAAGTTTTTCTTCAGATCTCTCAAATTATTCTTGGTGTTTTTTTTTACTTCTCTTTCTCTTAACAATCTACAACATAAATAAAGTCCTACCATACATATTTGAGTGAGTAAAAAAAGTAGGGCTATGTTTTGGCTCTTAGTTTAATGGCTAGCTCTCAACAATGGTGAGAGTATGAAACTCACTAACTCTATTAATTTCTTAACCCATTTTCTGAATAACTCCCAACTTCCAATAAAATAAAAACAAGATAAATCTAATCTTCTCTTCTATCATGATATTATAGGAAAGTATATCATGATACTTCTTTAATGTCTACACACCAAATAATGAAGCTATGTTAGTAGCCTAAAGCTTATAAGAAAGATAGTAATTCATATCCTCAATATATTTGAAGGCTTTCAACTCATATTCAAATTAGTAGAGATATCACTTGAAATATCAAGTAATTTGACTATTTTTGAAAAGTTGAATCTTAAATTAAAAAAAGCCAAAAAAATTATTTTAAATTATATTTTAATCATATTATCTTTTTACATTGATATTTCTCACTAGGAATGCAAGTCTTACCAAAGTCTATATACATGGTTAATAGTTAATACCTGATGCAAGTTTTGCATAAAGTTGGCCTAAAAAAATAAATTTATCGTGAGATTAATATTGCATATATTTCTTACATACAACATAAATAATAAATTAGAAGTCATAATTTTAGAAATTATCCTGACCAAATGTTAATCTCACTTTTAGTGAGGTTGATAATTATCACTCCTTAGGCACTAAGGATTCCTCACCTAGAGCTATGACACTTCTAGTGGCTAAAGAGATGCCAACCCAAAGCCTATAAGACTCACAAGGTTTAAGCCAAACCTCATATATCAAACCGGGTTAATCATATGTTACCCAAAATATCAAAATTTTTAAACCCTACCCAATTGGTGTTCAATTTGGCCAACTGACCAAGTTGTCCCAATATGACACATTGCGCTTAAAGGGGATAAACCCAAAATTCATCCAAACCATTTGCAATTTAACTTTCCCAAACTTCCTAAAACATTATTTGAACTTGATTAAGGCCTCAAGAGGATTCAATTTGATCATTTGGTTCACCTAGTCTAAGTTGATTTAATTGAACCCTATAAGTCCAAACCCAAAGTTCAATTAAATAAACTTAAGCCAACCCAAATGAGCCAAATGAGCCAAACCCAAGTAAATTAAGTCCAAACCCAACCAAATTTTGAATGACTCATCTTCACATGCCCCTTGACCTGCCCAAATGGACCCAACCCAAGGTGAACCTAGTTTAGCCCAAATCAAGTGAACCAAGACTTTCAAATAGATAAAATCCCAAAATAGGAAAGATCAACTCCTTTCTTTGGCCAAGGTAGCCACCTTAGCATGCCTTGAGCTCTCCCTAACTGACTTAAGCTCACCCAAGACTAGCTTGTCCAGCCAATAATCAAGGTGAGGTCTCTCTCACCTTGAGCAGCCTTTGGTTCACTAACTGTGGGTTGTCCACTTCACCACTAGCCACTAACCTCCTTTAACTAGAGGAGGAGGTCTTGCTCATCAGTCTAGAGCTCATAGTGGCCCTGTTTACTGTCTGGCTAGTTGTTATAGCCTAAACTAATCCAAATAGGTGCTTCATTTGAGGAGGGAGGTATACACCTCCCCAGCTCTCCAAACTCAACACACACTTTCACAAGCCTCCCAAAGCTAATCCCTGAGTTCTCCAGAACTCCCCGTGCACTCCATCATCAACAAGATCAACCCACTTCTTAGCTCGAATGTCCCAAACATCAAACCTTACAAAACCATCTCTAAACTTTAATTAACTCTTCATATACCTTCCGCACACTTCAATGAGCAAGAATGAATCAAGAATCACTTAATTTAACCATCAGGACCAGACATTTGATCAAACTTCAACAAACTCATGGTGGTCTTGGGACCAACAATCTTCTCAATAGGGCTTCACTTATTCAAGGCGAAGCTACCTTACACGCCAGACTGTCAGTCTTGAGCTTCAACAAGGTATTGTCTTTCAAACTGTTAGAATTCATAGGATTCTTGGTCCTTCGTGAAATGAATTTAAGTTTTAGCCCAATCAAGCCATAGAAACTAATAGGAAATCCCCTCTTGATCATTTTGCATTATTCCCCTTGCACCATAACTTCGACCACCAAGCATAAATTGGTTAATTAAGGTTAAAAATATAATTAATTAGTTAGAATTTTAAGAAATCATAACTAATTATGAAAGCATTTATAGAGAAATATTTAGAAAAAAATAAAAGCCCTAATTTTTATCCTTTAATTTAAGTATAATTAAGGATAGAATGAAAAGTTTATTTTTGAAATTAACACTTAATAAATTTTTTTAATTGACTTGCAATTTTTGGCGAACATTCTTGATGATGTTCCTCACATCCCATAATTATTTTAAGTCAATTTGATCAAATAATTAATGGTTATGATTTTCCTAAGTCTAGGTCATTAAATATCATAATTAATTAATTTTAAAATCATAAAAAATAATTAAATGGATCACTAATGTCAATCATCAATAATTAACATTAGAGGCCTCCTAGAAAAATGTTTAAACATATAGTCATAATTATTTTGAAAAATCACTCTTTATGGCACTTAATTAATTAAAAATTTTATTTAGTTGACGTGAAATAAGGAAAATTCACAATTAATTTTCTATAACTCCAAAAATTATGAATGAACTCTCCACTCTCCATGGGTTCATTTAGATGATAATTAGTATATGAAAAAAAATGTCAAATTGCTTTAGCATAATTTGAATGTAATTGCTTAATTATCAAAATCTTAGTTAGTATAATTAATCACTTTTAATAAGCCCAAATGATTTTAGATTTTTATTATTTACTTTTACTATTTTGGTGCATGTTTTTCTCATAATTTTTGGGCTTATAGATTGTGATTAATTATTTTCTTAAAGTCTCTTAGATATTAATTGAATTAAATAATCATAAAATTTAATTAATTCATAAAAAATATTATTTCATCTCTTTAATCTAATTGATAACCAGAGGGTGTGTGGGGGAAGATTCCATCATTTGATCTCTCCTCAATTGGTCTAATTAAGTAAAATTGACATGTATTGTTTAAGTAATATTGATTAAGCTTAGATGACATTATTTTCATATGAAGGAACTTAGGGTTTGATAACTTAATTGGATCACTTTATGATATCCATTTGATATCCTATATTCACTTATGAATGCATGGCTAATTTATACTCATGTTTGAAGTTAAATTCTTTAGATGCATGATATATAAGTATTATTAAATCAAAAGTAATGTTCTCATTATCTAAGTCAAAATAATTATAAATTTAAAATTAATTAAAGTAAATGAAGACCCAATACATAATTCATGTGTATAATATATACTCTTTAAAGGGATATAGTCTGGACAGTTGGGGGGTACAGGGCTACTGGTCTGAAGGAGATCTTAGATACCTCATATCATAAGTTTAACAATGACACGTACTTAAAGTGGTGTAGAAAACACATGTAAAATAAATCATCCTTTTAACTTTATATCATAAATGTATACAAAAGAAATTATTTTAATCATGTCCATAGTAAAAAATTACAAGTGATCTTAGGAAAGTGAATTATTAAAATGGTGGGATGTGTATTGTTGAATCTATATCTGCTCATGAGTGGAGAAAGAACCTTCTAAGATAACTAGGAAACATAACTAGGCAAAGAGACTACAAACAAGAAGACAAAGAAGTAGGAAAGTGTAGAAAAAATAATCTTTATTGCTCAAAATCCAAGTACAGAGTATAGGGGTCTAGAGTGAGAGCCAAAATGTCCTCTAGTAAGAGACAGGCCTATCTTTTATAATACTAAGGGGTGACCATATATAGAAAATACATACAAGGTAAGTCTAATATAAGTTAATTCCTGCCTAAGCTAATGATGGTGTAGATCTACAAATTGATGGAGGCAAATAGCTCATCATCGGACTAGTGTGTGAGTGATGAAAAGACAGAGAGTAATCACCTCATTCCTTTGAGTAGTCATCTACTATCATCCAGTTAAGTTATACTTTGTCCTTTAAGTTATCTTCTAAGAGCTTGCCTCAAAGGGTTAAATTGACCTTCCCTCATTGGACATACCTTCCGGCGAATATACTTATTCTTGATTTTCGAGTTCCCTTAGTGCAAGCATACTTATCTTGATAACTAGAGTCACTTAGGCCTACTTATTACTTTGGGTATATAAGTATTGTGGTGTTTTATTTTAGATGCCGGGTGGACACCATGCATATCTTAGGGGGTACTTATTGAAATGATTGGGTATGTTATTGTGGTATGATGTACTATCTCAAAGGATAGAAACATCACCCTACAATCGACCTAATGACCTAATAAGAACTCTTAAGGCATGATGGGTCTTCGTATGTATCAGAGATTCTTCCCCCGCTTTACATGAAAAAGTAAAGCAAGGTTTATTTTATGTCGGGTTCCCTAGTTCCCTATGGATGCAAGGTTCCATAGTTAATTACATCCTAGGAAATTGAATTTATTAAGAATACTCTTAATTAAAGTAGTCAATCAATTATTTCCTAAGATTTTAAAGTTAGGCTATCAATGAATTGGTTATTTTGGAAAATCAAGTGGGAATGTTCAATTAGAAAGACTTATTTTTGGAATCTAAAGGAAGATAAGTCAGGAGCATTCATGATACTAGGAAGTTTAGTGAGCACTCCAATCTATCCTGTGGTGAGGCTTTATGTGTTTGAAAGAGAGAGTTTGCTCTAATTTGAATTGAGATTTTATTAGAATGCTATGGCTTACAATCCATCAACACAAGATTGTGAAAATGCTTAAGAGGTGAAGATTTATGCTAGTAGCCTTAAGAAAAAAGTGATCTCAAATCCTAAATCTAGATAGCTTTAGCATAAGCTAGAAGCATGACCTAAATTTAAGCGGGAAGGGGGACATAAGGTTTACCTCCATAAGAAAAGATAAAATGTTTGACTCTTCTAGACTTAAAATCGCCTAGAGTGGCCGCCAACTAATACCTCCTATGCTTTAAATCCATGTAAGCTGATCTTATGTAATTGCAAAATAGTTTAAGCCATTATTTAATTTTGAAAAAGATTAGAGTCCTAGACTCACTCCTTATGAGACTAAATCATGATTGTCATGAGTATATGACTTAGTCTAAATGCAAAATCTTTTCAAATTTTATATTATTATTTTTTGACACAATACCTTAGACGAAGGTTTTATGAGAATTTATGCCTAAATGCATTATGAAATTTGATTATTGGCCAAATCAGAAAGAGAGAGGGTGAATCTCCACCATAAGGGGGTGCTCTCATAGGTCAAGCGTTCCCTAAAGTGCAAGAATAGAGGCCCACATTTTCTAAGAGTGAAATAAGATGATATGCATGATGTTTGACATTCAACATTCAGGTAAGTGGTTGTAAAATCCTTTAATTATCTTGATTATATCCTAAGCTTTAAAGTAAAGTTGAAAGTTATTTTAAAATTTAATTATGAGTTGTTAAGTAGGTAGAAAAATTAATTTTTCTCTAAGAGTCTACTGAATCCATGCCACACATTCAAACATCAAGCTTAAGAAACTATGAAGAAGATGCAATTTATATTATGCAATCTAAACATAACATCAACCATTCATGTATAGATTCTATAAAAGAGTAAAAGGCCGATGAGGCTAGGTACAAGCATACACCCCAAAAAAGAGAATTTGGGTAGCCGAGCTCTACTCTTATACAACTTAGATTATAAAAGAATAATTATAATTGAGAGTTAGATTCTATGGGGGTCTTCATTCTTCATTTCTTTTTTTTTTTCATTTGATTTAATCTTACACCAAGGCATCACAGGGCCTCCCAAGACTATGCCTTCTAACCACTGCTCATCCTAAACCCCATAGTACTAATCCTAATTCTTATTGCAAAATTATATTTTTATAAAAAGTAAATCTAACTATAACTGTAAAGTAGATGTTAACTAAATATACATACAAACCCAAGCAGTTATATTCTATAATTTGGACTTAGCACCCTACACATGGGTAACCAAGCCAACCTATCCTAATGTAGATTATGCTTAGGGGCATTAGCAACCAACAAGCAAAACATTTATATTTATTTTTGGTGGCCCCTTAAGCACATTCCCCTATAAAAAATACTATTAGGCTATCAACAGCTTAACATCACGTCTATGCTTAACAATCCTAACATCAAGTCTAAAATAATACATCACAAAATATAATACAACATCATTACATACACCGTCCTAACTTAAAGCAAGAAGTGATGACTTAGTGTGTGTTTAGGCTTAGTGCAGTATGTCTTAGCTAGGTTCTTAAGTTATGATTGCTTAAAGTTCTGAATTATTTGATTTAACATGATAGGTGGTTTCATTAAAGTTATTTAGAGGATTTGCAAGTTTTAATTTGTATTTTATTTGTTTCATTTGATATTCACTTAACATCTAAGTTATGTAAAGAGAAGAAGAAGGCTTAACCTATTTCATCCCACTTTAGATTATTTTTTAAAAACATATTTTCTTATGATTTAGTTTCTTTTAGTGAATGATTTATTAAATATTTTATTAATCCTAAGTTTGGGCTAATCTTAAAGAATCTTATTCAACATGAAAGACATCTTAATATTAATGTAATTGAATTATCATTACATGGAACATGTTACACCAATCCTTTTCATCACACATAACATGCATATGATTTAGCACTTAGTATACTAGTTCATGCAAATCATGAAAAAGACTATATACTTAGGGCTACTTATAGCACTTAAATGACCTCCTTACAAAAGCCTCAGATTCTCAAAATATCTATATACTTGCTATCTTAAATACGTATGGATGTATACATAACTACAAGAATGCAAATCATGAAAAAGAATGTATTTTGGTTGAATCATTTACACATGCAAAGTAAAGCTCTATCCAAATTCTAGTACAAGTATACATAAGAATGAAATTAAATAAGTATGTGCCTTTGTTAACTAGGAAAGTGAGATAGTTAAATGACCTCTGTGGTGCTACTTAAAGTCTTGTATTCCTGAGATATCCATACTATATACTTATCATCATTCAGATATATAGTATAGACATCCTGGGAATATGAAATATTTTGAATGATGATAAGTATATAGTCTGGACATCCCAGGAAGAGAGATAAGTATGAATATCTTGAGATTTAATATTAACTAGGGAAGTGAGATAGTCAAATGACCTCCGTTTCAAACACGTAGAATGGATGGTGGATGATCCTTCATCCCTCGAGCTAAAGAAGATGAACACCGTCCGCCCTCCCCCACTCGATCTAAGCTCAGCAGAGCTCATGAGATGTCAAGATCGACTTCAAAAGCTTCATCGAAGAGATCTAAAAAGATCCAATAATGAAATATACACAAAATTGAGGTTTCCTTCACAAAGGCCAAACAACTTAGTGGGTTTCTATGATTTGCTAGAATTTACTTGCTAGAACTCAAGATCGGTGGTCCAACGACTAACATAACTTCATCTTGAAGAGAGGAAACCCTATTGTGAAGCTCGTGAGTTACCTCCCCGCTGGTGGCTCTATGGACCAAATGTCATCGGAATCATCATCGAAGTTAGCCTAGGAGTGGTCTCTAGTGCTCGAATCGATAGGGAATCAATTCATTTTGGATCGCCAGAGCTTGGTGAAGGTATTGGTAAAGTTAAATTGGTTTTGGTGGAGTTTAGGTGAGATTGGACAGAGTGGGGGCTCTGTTTTGTTCGGGTTTGATGTCGCCGACGATGGAGAAGCCAAGGGGTATCAGGAAAGCACTGGTGAGACTCATTTAGACTCACTGAAGCTTTTTGAATGCTCTCTTATGGGTGGGAATGAGATGGGGAGGGGTATACTCTCCTCCCCATAAAATCGAATGGGTCAAGTTTGCTCTGCATTTGGCAGACATCTGGCCGACACAGGTGGTCGGGGACATCAGAGGGTGGTTGAGGTGGAGCTCCTTGAGTGGGTGAGTGAAGGGAGTGGGCTAACAAGGGTTGAGGTGGAGTGTACCACCTCCCTAAGGTGAGCCAATGAGAGGAGATGGGTTAGGTTACCTCCCTTGACCATGGCTGACCCAACCAGCTTTGGGTCAGATGAATTAGTGGGTCAGGGGTCCAAACTAAGCTAAGGGGGGCTGTCAAATGCAATGGGGTAGGTGAGACCACCCAAATGTGAGTATTGTCTCATTTGGAGAGCTTTACCCAATGGGTATTAGGTCCATTTTCGTTTGAAATGGGTTGGGTTTAATTTGGGCTGACCCATGATGACCCAAGGATGGGTCATGCCATGTTTGAATAGGTTTGGAGTTGGTTTGGTTGGGTTTGGCTCAATTTGACCGATGTAGGTCAAATTGGGCTAGGTTGGGTTAGATTGACCCATGGGTCAAGTTGGGTTAAACCATGGGTTGAGATTGGATTTGGGATGCTTTGATTCAACTTATTTTGGGATGCTTTGATTCAACTTGTTTGATTTAATTTGGATTGGATTTGAATTTGACTCATATCGATTCATACAGGTCAAATGGGCTAAGTTGACCAATTTGGTCAAATTGACCAAATTAGCTTGGGTTAGGTGTTGGTTTAGGTTCAATTGATGATTTAAAGATTATTATAGTTTTGGTTTCAATCAATTTGGATTTAGGAATAATTTAGACCAATTTGACCCTTTAGGTCAATTTGGGCCAAATGGGTCAATTGGGTTGACTTGGTCAAATTGGATTTAACCAAGAGTTTGATCATGTTCAATAATCAATTTGTGATAGAATTTAGCCATTAGTTTTAATCAATCTAGATTAGATTGGGGTTTGACTCAATTTGGCCCTTTAGAACAAATTGGGTTAACTTGGGTCAAGAGACCAATGGGACTTTGTTTGGATCAATTGATGGTCAAGTCATATTTAATATTCAATTTATGATTGACTAGAAGTAATAGTTTCAATCAGTTGAATTTAGAATGAAGTTTGGTTCAATTTGGTTCATGTAAGCTAATTGGTTTAACTTGGATCAAGTGATCAAATTGTTTTAGTTTGATCCAATTGATTATAATTGATCAATCAAGGATGATCAACAATCATTGTAGGAGATTTTGAATGGGTTGGTTCAATCCAATTTGGGTTAGATTGAAGTTTGGTTTAAAATGGGTCCTTTAGGTCAGTTTGGGTCAAGTGAACCTAATAGATCAATTTAGTTGGTTTGGGTTTAATTAGGTTGAGTTGAGTTTGATGATTGATTTAGGATTGATTGATGGCTTTGATTACAATTAATTTGATCTTAATTGGATTTTGGCTCATTTGGACATTTTGGGTTCAAATGGGCTAGCTTGGTTTGATTGAATGGATTTGATCAATTGGTTTGATTGTAGATTTTGGAAGAGTTTAAAATGATGATTTGAAGGGTTGGAGTGCTTTTGTGAAGATCAATTGGGTTTGGTTTGATTGAATTAATTTTTGGTTAAGTCTATAGGATGGATTAGGATGGGTTTAAGTTTAGATCATTTGGCTTGGAGCTTGGACATGAAATAAATTCAATTAGGTTTGGTTGCATTGGATAGGCATAGGTTTGGGTTAGGTCATGTGATATCTATATATTTTTTTAGTCACTAAGGCATAGTCTAAGCCTAAGGCTTACCCTCCTAAGTCTCTAGGCTTGGGTTTAGTGTTCCCTTAATCACTAGAAGTGTTCTATGACTTGAAAAATCCAAGTGTCTAGAAGGCTCCTAGGTTTAAGATAGGATGAGTCAATCCTCACTATAAAAATGAGGTCAATAAGTATATGATTATTTTAAAATGAATTATTAAAATAAATTAGATAAACATGCAATAATTTTTAAAATAAATTATTACGATGATGAAATAAATATGTAATTATGAATGAAAAAAAAATGATAAAGTAAATACATTATTAAAATTTGAATTATAAAAAATGAAATAATAAATATTTAATTATTTAAAAATAAATTATTGAATGATAAATCAAATATATAGTTATTTAAAAATGAATCATTAAACTAATGAAATAAATAAATAATTATTCAAACATGGATTATTGAAGTGATAAAATAAATATATAATTATTTTAAAATAAAATATTAAAGTAATAGAGTAAATGCATAATTATTTCAAAATAAAATAGTTAAATTGAAAAAAAAGAATAATTAAAGCGATAAAGTGTTGAAGGATATCATCAAGTAGGTCACCTCTTATTCTTATTAGCCTAAGGTGTCTTTCATGTGATTATAGTTCCATTTAAGATTAATCTAAACTTAAGGATTAATAAAAGTTTCAATGCTTCATTAAGATGGACTAAAAATATAAAATACATCTTTAGGTTTAACCTTATGGTATGGTGTTGAAAGGGGATAACATTCATTCTAATTGAAACTTATGAATTTTCATACTCTCTAAAACACTAATTCTAAATCAAATAAAATTAAACTTGCAAATAAATTGTCTCATCTTAGATCACTAATCACTTAAATTAAAATAATCCTTTTAGCTAACTACTTGAGCCTATCATTTCATCTACCACTTAAACACTAAGTCCTAGATTTGACTTACTACACTAATCTTTCCAAACACATTAGATTGTTAGGTCATTGATCTTAGACTTAGGTTAGGATGGTGCTTTGATGAGATATATTACATTTATTATTTTGTAATGTAATAATTTAAGCAGGATATTAGGATTGCTTGTACACTAGTTTGGATGGTAAAATAATATTTATTAAGCTAATGATGCTTTTCATAGTGAGCTATGCTTAATTAAAGGGATCATTGTAATAATAAAAATAAGTTAAATACTTTTCTTCCAAGTGTTGCTTGCCCCTCTAAACACAACCCATTATGATATGTGGGCTTAGCACTCATGAGTGCTATGTCCAATTGTGTGATATATAATTGCTTGATATATATGTGTGCTATAGCTAATCTCTATTTTACAAGTTTAGATAAGATTTTATTATTAAAATTTCAAATGCAATTTTCTAATAAAATATGATTAGAAGACATGGGGTTTTAAGATGAACAGATGCTAGAAGGCATAAACTTAGGAGGTCTTGTAATGCCTGGAGGATCAAATTCATGGAATACAAGTGAAGATGAAGACTCCCATGACCTATTTCAATTTCATTCATATAATTTAATCCAGGCTATATAAAAGTTGAGCTCAACAACCCAACTTTTTTTTCTTTTTTTGTGTGTATATAGAAACTCGGCCACACTAGCCTTTCATTATTATTTTTATTTGATTGAATGTTTAGTGTCTTTACTTTGATTGAAAAATAAAAATGACATGCTTTATTTTAGGTTTCTTTAAGAGTGATGATTGTTATGTGTAGCCTGGATTTGATTAGGCTCTTTAAAACTTTAAATTTTCTATCCAATTAAAATAAACAATTTCAACTTAAAATTAATACAACTCATAACTCCACTATAGAGCCATAGGAATTAATCACAAAAATTGATTTAGATGTTATAGGCCTGTGATGAATGCGGATAACATCATGCATGCATATTGTCTTCTCTCCTTGAATATAAGGGATTTTCACTCATTGCACGATAAGGGGAGTGCAAGATCGTTGACAACAACTCCTTGAGTGAAGAAGACACTTCTCACGGATTGACCTATAACTTAATTTCATCATACATATAGACATACTTGTTAACCAAGCCTAAGTTAAAATAAATAAAATATGTAAATTTTACTTTATTAGTCTAGGACATACTTTAATATCAATCATGATCTAGGCTCTTAAAGAGTGAGTTTAGGAGCATAAATTTTTCTCTAATAAATAATAGTCTAACTATCTTGCATTTATAAGACTTGTCCACATGATTTTAACTCATAAGAGGTGTTAGATGGCAGTCACTCCATGTAGTTATAAGTATAAAAGAGTTGGGATAGGTTTGTTCTCCCTACTAGAAATGAATCCACATATTCCATTTCTCTCTCATTAGAATAGGACTAGCTCCTAGCTTGTGATAGAGCACTATAGACATCAGTTCAAAGGTATCTCATTTCACCTCTTAGGCCTTTTTATAGCCTTGTGTTGTTGGAATATAAGTTCAAACTTTCACGGATTGACACTCATTGCACGATAAAGGGAGTGCAAGATTGTTGACAACAACTCCTTGAGTGAAGAAGACACTTCTCACAGATTGACCTATAACTTTATTTCATCATACATATAGACATACTTGTCCACCAAGCCTAAGTTAAAATGAATAAAATATGTAATTTTTTACTTTATTAGTCTAGGACATACTTTAATACCAATCATGATCTAGGCTCTTAGAGAGTAAGTTTAGGAGCTTTGATTTTTTTCTCTAATAAATAATAGTCTAACTATCTTGCATTCATAAGACTTGGCCACATGATTTTAACTCGTCAGAGGTGTTGGCTGGTAGTCACTCCAAGTAGTTGTAAGTCTGGAAGAGTCGGACAGGTTTGTTCTCCCAATTGGAAATGAATCCACATATCTCATTTCTCTCTCGTTAGAATAGGACTAGCTCCTAGCTTGTGCTAGAGCACTATAGACATCGGTTCAGAGGTATCTCATTTCACCTCTTAAGCCTTTCTATAGCCTCATATTGTTGGAATATAAGTTCAAGCTTTTTAATAAAATATGAAGTAAACAATCATAATTCTCTACTTCAAAAATATAATGTCTTACCATATAATAGATTGAAGTGCCTACTAGACTTCCTAGTGTCATGAGCATTTCATGCATACTTTCCTTTGAATTATGTTAAGAATTCTCTTAATTGAGTTTTTCCTCTTGATTTCTTAAAATTATCAATCATTTGATACCAAGCTTTAAATCCAAGGAGACGTTAGCTTTAATTGAGAGTTTTCTTAGGAAAACTTATTTCCTAAGATGTAATTAACTATAAAAGCTTATCTTTGTAGAAAATTTAAGAATTCTGCCTAAAATAAATCTTGTTTTACTTCATCAATATAAAGTAGGAGAAATATCTCTTGTACACATAGACCCATCAACCTTAGTAATTTTTATTGGACAATTGAGTCCACTATAAGGTATATCATTTCTTGATGCACTCAATCATTTTTTAATAAGTAGTAAAAACTTAAGATCTGCATGTACCCCTCCTTACAATTTTAAATACCATACCAAACTCTCATTAAGATATGTTAATACTCAATTTTTGGTAAGATTTGTCACTTGAACTTAATCATTTTCTCTGCATTTTTTGAGGAAAAAATTTTTGATTGAGCCTCACCAACTTTTCAAATGAATGAATATATCAAGTTTGCCTTTATCAAGCATTTCTAGTGCAGAAAAGAAAAAAAAAAATTCAAAAAAGCACTCCTAGAAAAAATAAATCATAATAAAGTAACTTTAAATGAGCATAAAGATAACAAAAAATCGACAAAATATTGGATGAGTTTCCAAACATCACTAAATTCAACTAAAGAAACATGCTTGAAGGAAAAAAAAGAATAAAATAAATAATTTTATATAAACTCATTTAAAACTAATTCAACATAATTTACTTTGCACTGTGATCAACATTTTTTAATGGATACAAATTTTTATTAGAAAAAGAAAGAAATCCCCTAAAATTCTAATACAAAAATATGTGTTAATAAAATTGGATTTTATAAAATTTATAGAAATTCAGAGTTGTTTGGTTTCACAATAGCTAACATATTTTGTATTATAAGGTAAGTTTATGTGAAATTTATCTCTAGTGATAAATTTCTTAATTATCTGTGAATTATTAATTTATTCACCAAGGATAAAGCAATCACGTCAAAGCATAAGTAATAATACTATTTACATATTCACCGATTCCTCATCCTCCACCACCCCGAAGCTTCTTCTGTTTTATAAATACTTGATTGTGGATGGCCATTACAACCGATCCATTCTTCTTCTTCGTCATAACAAGCTCTTCTCCAAAGTTTCATCTTTTTATCACTGATGTCTTTCTACACTCAAGTTGATGGTTCCAGCAAGCCCTGGACTGCCTGCATCACCGACCCCGGTGGTTTCATTGCCTCCTAGCTTGTGAAGTTGCTCCTTGAGAAGGGTTATACTGTTAAAGGGACTGTTCAAAACCCTCATAATCGGACTGTAGACTCTAGAGGTTTAGTCGATAGTTGTGCACAAACTGTGCACTTTTTCTCAGAACTTTTAATTTCAATATTATATTTTTATTCAAATAAAATAATTTAAAAAATTAAATATCTTCATATTTATTTTATATATGGAAAAGATGTTGAAATAATATTTAAAAACTATTTTAGAAGGAAAAAAAAAGATTTCTATTTTTATTCTAATATTTTTGGGCTTAAAGTATTTCATTTTATATTTTACTTTTATCTTATAATCTTGATATAATTATTTTATAAAATAATATAAATAAGATATCTAATAAATTTTTTTAATATTATAGAGCTCAATTTGATTTCTGATTTCTGATTTAAAGTGCAAAATTACATCAACAATCTTGATCCATTGCTAACAAATTTTTTTAGGCGACTCATTAATTAGAGGACGCAAAGAATGACCATATTAGAGCTTTAATGGGAGCATCAAAGCAATTAGTTCTGTGCAGAGCCAATCTGCTCAATTACAAAAGCTTGAAAAATGCTATCCACAGCTGCGTTGGTGTCTTCCATACAGCTTCTCTCTTAATTGACGATCTTGTAAATAATCTGTCTCTTCTCCTTTTTTCTTCTGTTGGCTTTCAATTAGCTTATTATGAGTATCTCTCCAGGAGAAAATGCTTGAGCCAGTAGTGAAAGGAACTAAGAATGTGATCGATGCTATGGTAGAGGCCGGTATCCGTCAAGTGGTTTTCACCTCGACAGTTGGGGCTGTGTATATGGATCCTAATCGTGACCCAGATGCTGTAGTTGGTGAGTCTTTCTGAAGTGACCTTGAATATTGTAAGGTCACCAAGGTTTGTTCTTAATAAAAAAAAATATTACAGTCATGTTTAGGTTTCTCCATCACATATTTTTGTCCATCACTATTGTCTAGAAATTATAAGATGCTCTAGAGAACCAACACACAACCAATTGATATTTTACATTCTTAATTTTATTAGTAGAAAGTAATAAGAATTTTACAGAATACAGAATACGTGAGAAGGAAAAAATCATTATCTATTTTATAAAAATTATAAGATAGTTTTTTAATACTCCAAAATTGTACTCTCTCTTTATTTATTCAAACACAAAATTGTATTTTGTTATGTTACCTAGTCAACATTTTTCTGTTTGGATCATTGGCTTTTCAATCTTTATAAAAAAATTGCATCAAAAGCTCCAAAATTTTGTTTATTTTCTTTTTTTAGATGGAGTGAAAGGAGAATTTCTTAGCATTTCCAAGAACCATTTAAATAATTGAATGAATGTGCGTCAGAATTGGTATTGCTATGAGAAGACTATTGCTGAGCAAGTAGCGTGGAAGGCTGCAAAGGAGCATGGGTTAGAGCTAGTGCCAGTCAACCTAGTATTAGTGGTTGGCCCTCTCTTGCATGCTATGGTTAATGCTAGCATAACTCATGTGCTCAAGTATCTCAATGGTTCTGCTAAGACCTACATCAATGCAGTCCAAGGTTACATTGACGTCCGTGATGTTGCCTCTGTGCATCTCCTTGAGTGACACTGCGTCTAGGATGTACCTATGTATTGAGAGGATTTTGCATTGTGGTGAGCTCATTGACATGCTCTCCAATCTATTTCCTCAATACCGCCTCCCTTCCAAGTAAGTGCTCATATTTTAATGAGAGAAATTAAATACTTAATGTACATAGTCAATCCAAGAAGTTTTTATAATTTCATGTATTGCTATTGTTATATTTGTGCATTACATGTGTAGGTGCTCTAATAAATAAAACTCACCAAAGGAGGGTTATAAGTTCAGCAAACAAAAGATTAAGGACTTGGGGTTGCAATTAACCCCAGTGATGCAAAGTTTGAATGAAACCGTTAAGTGTCTCCAAGAGAAAGGCCATCTTCCACTAGTTTCCTAGAGATCCTTCTAATGCTTATTTAGTTAGCAAGATGTTGGCACATAAATCATATATATAGATTTCTATTGTTTGTTATATATATTCTATTTTATGAATGCAAATTGATAGAATAAATTGTTTGTTGGATAATATCCTTCATTGTCAATAGTTTCAAACTTTTTCTTCTTAGAGTTTTATAAATAAATAATTTATATATAATATGCAATAAATTTATTTTATAAATATATATCATTAATATTGTTGGAAATATAAAAATATCTATTAAATTAAGAACTAACTTTATGCTAAGACATATAATACTGATTTTCAATATGACCATCTAATTTATATGGAATTCTAATTCCATATAGATTATCAATATGATCATCTAATTTATATGGAATTCTAATTCCATATAGATTATCAATATGACCATCTAAATATACATATCTTCCAACATAATAAGATAGGGCTTATGTTCCAATTTTTGGACTTGTGTTTAGGGCTCTTATTTCCTCCGTAATAGTATCAGATCAAAACTTACATTAATTTAACATAGTTTACGATTATCACTCAACTTTTGAAAATAAGAAAAAGCTAGGTCTACTCTTCTTTTTAGATCATGCCATTATAAAAATGTATATCATGCATGATAGTTTGGTTATCAATGAGAGCAATACATCAACAATGATACTAAACATGAAGCTTTAATGGTTTCCTAAAACATATGAGTGAGATGATAGTCCATAGACTCAACTTGGTTGAAGACTCTAATTTGGCGGGAGAATGACAAATTGCCAAAACAATTAGATTAAAGTCAGAGCAAATCATATAATGAAGAAAATAAAGAAACTATACGAAGAACACTAGATTTTAAGAGAAAAATTTGAGAACTAGAAAATTCACGTAGCCCCACTACTCTAGGCAATCCACTATGAAAAAAAATTGAGAAGAATTATTATCACATCTCACTCAAACTTCTCTAATAATTTCTATAGATTACTCACTCTAAGGTACTCACTCTGCACGTGTTTACATAAGAGAATGAAGAAAAGACTTTCAAAGAACTTTAAGATGGACCCTTTGATTTGTATCACCGTGGCATTGCAAAAGTAGTGCCTAAGCACTGACAGCTCTGTCATTTTGCTCTTTTGCAAGTGTTCCAATGCCATGGAGTTGCTCTACTTAGCACTAAGGCACTAGCCTTATTGTCTTTGTACATTGGTGATCGGGTCCTAGCGGGGCAGCACTGTTTGCTTCACCATCTTTCTAGTTCAATCTCATGTATCCTAGCATTGTGGCATTGACCTTCTAGCACTGAGGAACTACTTTTTTGTCTTTGAAGAAAGTCCCTCATATCACAACACTAAGGTGCTATGCACTAATAAATTATTTTGGGGCATCACCTTCAAACCCCCGAGCAACGCATTTCCCCTATGCAACCTCTTAGAAAGCTCACCACTGTGCTCAACTAGTAAAATTGATGGCTAAGTGAATAGGGCATCCCAGATTGATTAACACAATCAGGATCCACAAAATAATAATCTCACACTTAGAATAATTGTGATTAATCATACTCCTCCTCTAGATTTGCAACATCCATCATAGTAAAAGTTTATAATGTGGAAGCTAAACATAACTTCAATTTTTTAACTATTATTGCTTTCATCAACATGTCTACAAGATTCTAGGTTATGCATACTTCCATCAAAGACAATTAACCATCTATTAGAAGTAAATGAATGAAATGATATCTCAGCTAGATGTGCTTCATCCTGGCATGAAATGCAATATTCTTGGCTAGATGTATAACACTTATTCTATCACAATGAAGATTGCCATTTTGTTGGCCCTTGCCAAGTTTTTCCATGAAGTTTTGTAACCTAATCATTTTCTTTGTAGCTTTGATGATAGTAATATACTAAATTTCTATGGTCGAGAGAGTAACAATCTTCTAGAATCTAGAAACCCAACTCACTGTTATATGTTCTAAAGTGAAGAAATAACATATTGTACTCCTACCATAAATAACTCCTACAAGATTATAATCTACATATCTTTTTAGTTCAATCGCTATACTTCCAAAGCAAAGTGCTTTGTTAACTATCCCACTCAAATATATGAGATTCCAATTAACTGCCTCTTAATGATGTTTGGTTGAAATACTCATATATCTATTGACTATTCTCACTACATCTATAATATTTAATCTTATACAAATCATGACATACATCAAACTTTCAACAGCTAAAACATATGATTCTCTTCATTTATTCTTGCTTGGCTTTAAACTTCAGAAATTATTCCTTAGATAGTCGAAAGTGACTTGCCAAGAGGGTGAAAACTTGCTTTGCCTCACTCATGTTGAATCTTATAAGTACCTTTTCAACATATTTAACTTGAGACAACTTTAATATTTTGTGGTGTTTAAAAATATGATGAGGGACACCACATAGATCTTAGGGGCTAGTTATTGAAGTGATCTAGTATGACATCAATGAATGATATAGTACTTCAAGAGGTAGAGATATCACCCCAGAATGGACTTAATCATTTAATAAAGTCTCCTATGGGTGATGGGTCTACATATAACGGAGACTTTTTTCTTACTTGACATGGATGAAGCAAAGCAGAGTTTATTTCAAGTTAGATTTTTAAGTTCTCTATAAGGGCAAGGCCTTATAATTAACTACATCTTAAGAGGTGTGAATATTTTAAGAATTCTCTCAATTAAAGTGATTGGCTAACGTCTCTTTGAATTTTGATGCTTGGTTTCAAAAGTTTGATAATTTTTGAAAATCAAGTGAAAAGAGTTCAAATTGGAAGAGTTCTTAATAGATTCCAAACAAGAATGAATAGGAAGCATCCATGATATTAAGAAACCTAGTGAATGTTTCAATCTATTATATAGTGAGACTTTATATTTTTGAAAGAGAAATTATATTTATTTGAGTTGAAATTTAATTAGAAAGCTAGGACTTGGATTCCAACAACATAAGATTATAAAAATGCCTAAGAGGTGAGGACTTATGCTCATAGCAAAGGAGAAACAAGCAGCCTTTAAACCTACATCTAAAGTGCTCTACATAGCCTAAGAGATCAACCTAAATCTACTTGAGGAAAGTGGGATAAGTTGGATCATTTCTACGAAAGAGAATAAACCAATCTTGAATTTTTTAGACTTACAATTACCTGGAGTAGGTGCTAGTTAACAGCACCTACGATTTAAAACCATGTGGGCTAGTCATATGTAAATGCAAGATAGCTAGTCTATTATTAATTAAGAAAGAATCTAGAATCCTAAACTCATTCCATAAAAGATTATATCAAATGACTTAGACTAATGCAATAGAATTTTTAAATTTTATTTATTTATTTATATTTTGAACCATCAATTTTAGATTAAGGCTTGGGAGAGTTTATGCCTAAAGGCATGATGAAAATAGATTATGGGATAAATCAAAGATAAGGGGTGCTCTCCACTACAAGAGATTTCTTTCACAAGATAAGCTTGTCTCTTATCGTGCAAGAGAGGAGACATGTTATTTGTAAGAGCGAAACAATATGTATGCATGATGTTATAATATGCAATCATACAATCAAGGGGTTACTAATCTTTTATTTCTTGATTAAAAATCCTAGGCTTTATGGTGAGATTATGAATTGCATAAATTTTAGTTAAAGTTGTTAAGTTATGGTTAAAAATTTAAATTTTTCTAAAGAGCCTACGACATCGAAGTCATACATCAAAATTCATGTTTTAAAAAACTTATGAAAAATATGTCATTTTTTTGTGCAATCAATGTAAACATAATAATTAAACATTAATCACGTAAAAAGAATAAAGGTCGGTGCGGCCGGGTACCACCACACACCCCAAAAAAGAAAAGAATTTAGGTAGCCGAGCTTTACCCTTATAAATCCAGATTACAATTGATGAACAAATAAAATTAAAGCTAAGGGGGTCTTCAATTCTTCATATTCATTTTCACTTCATGGATTAGACGCTCTAGGTATTATGGAGCCTCCTATGTTTAATCCTTCTAACACTGCTCATCCTTAACCCCATAGCTTTAATTCTAATCCTATTGCAAAAATTATATTTGTTTTTCTTATGAAATGAAAAACTAACTATGCTTACAAGAGAGAGGTTAGCATAACATACATTCACATTGAGTATTTATACTTCACACATTGAGGCATAGTACCCTGCCTTAGGATACCAAGCCCACCTATCCTAAATGATTATGCAAGTGAAAGCATTTATAATTCTTATTATTATAGCACTCCCTTAAGCACAATCCCTTGGAGAAAGCATCATTAGTCTAATAAATAATGCCCTACCATCTAGACTAATGCACAAATAATCCTAACATTCAGTCTAAAAAAATTACTTCATAAAATAAAAAAATCATTACACCACAGTAAAACATTGACGTGACATAAGTCTAGAATCGGTGGCCTAACATTCTAGTATGTGAAAATTAGGCAAGTGTAGCAAGTCTATATTAAGCTTTCTTAAGTCTAAGTTTTGATTTTAGTTTAATATTTGTTTAGTTTATCATTGGGTAGTTTCACTTTAAATGGTTTAGTTGATTTATGATTTAATCCCCATTTAAGTTTATTTTATTGTTAAAGTTAAATTTATGTTTTAAAGAATGGAAAGTAGAAATAAATTCTATAATGAAATTTCCTCCTTGAGCTAGAAATTCATTCTAAAGGTCAAACTATGAACCTAAGTATCTTAATTAATCAATTTAAATTTATTTGAATGATTTAATTAAATTAGATTAGACTTGACTAAAGTTTGTTTGATTTAGCTTGAAATTTAGAGTTTGAATTTATTTAACTTCATGTGTTTTTATTGTTGACATTGATTTTGGATTTATAAGGTTTCAATTTGATATAATTGGGCTTTGATAATTCAATTGATGTTTAATCATTCTTTGAATTTCACTTTAAAGGTTTAATTTTATATGGCATGTTATTGATTGAATCATTTCAATGTTGTTCAAACTTAATGATTTCATCTTTCCATTTAAGTTTGATTTGGGTGGATAAATATATTTTAATTTAATTAACTTGTGATTTGATTAAAGTTTTAAATGATCTCTTATTTAAGTTCAGATTTAGAGTTTAATTATTTAATTTATTAAATTTGGTTATTTTATTTGTGTGTTGATTATTTTAATTTGATGATTATCTAGCCTAATTTAATTGATCTTTTTTTTTTAACTTGGTTTATTTTATTTGCTTAAATTTTATGCCAATTGAATTATTTTGATAATGTTTGGATTTGAAATTAATTGGATATGATGTAATGGCCTTGAGTTTATCAATATACTTTTTTTATTTGACCAAAGTTTACTTATTTGGTGGCTTAATTAGATTAAGTGAATTAATTAAGTTTGGCTATTAGAGTTTCATTTATCTTTATTCGTCTATCATGTTTATTATAATTTGGTTATTGGTTTTAACTAATGATTCATTGTTCAATTTGATTATTTAAATTCTATACTCAAAATTTTGTTAAGTATTAATTCAGTTCATTTCATTCAAATGATTTAACCTAGTTATATGTTTAATTGAATTGATTTAACTTAGTTATTTGACTTAGTTAAGTGATTAGTTTAATTAGAGTTCAAGGTGTGTTTAGTTTGTTGTTTATTTAATTCAAATGATTAATTTATTTTATTTTTTATTTAATTTAGATGTTCAATTTAGTTAAGATTTAATAATTGATCAACACTTAATTAGGTTAACTTGACCATATATTTAGATTTGGTGCATTCTTGATTGAGTGGTTAATTATATTGCATAACTAATTTGATTAGGATCCAGCTTATGATTATTTAAGTTTACTATGATTAATTTAATTCAAATGTGATTAATGATTAATTAGGTGTTCATGATTATCTTGATTGATTGAAATTTGTTTAATGGTTAACTTGATTATTTTAATTAACTTAGTTTATGCAAATTAAGTTTAACTTTGTTAAGTATTTGATTAACCTAATTAAGGATGATCTGCGTTTAACATGATTAATCTTACTTATTGATTTAATTAAATAGTTTGATTAATTTAATGAAGAAGCTTAATGGGATTGATTAGATGTTAATCACTGATTTAATCAATTATGATTTATTTGATTAACACTTTGATGAATATTCATAATTACGTGTTTGATTTAAGTTAAGCTTGATTTAAGAATTATTTTAATATAACTTTTAATTTTGGTTTAATTAAATTATTGATTAATTTATTTTGAAATTTCATTACTGAATTGTTTAACAATTAATCTTAATTAAAAGTAGATGGGTTAATTTAATTTAATTTAATTTAATTTAATTTAATATTTAATCCGATTATTATTTAGATTGGTAAATAATTAAGCCTCTATTTATTATTTTATTTATTTTTTTGACATGGTTGATTTGACTCAGAGCTTAATTAGGAAAAATTAATTTATCTGATTAGGTAATTATTTATTAACTTAATTACATAATTATTTAGATTGAGATTTGATAATTGCTTAAATTAATTACAGCTACTTTGGTCCAATAATTCATCTAATAAAGGTTGAGTTAATGGTTATCCAAGCTTTAATTTAATTGAATAACAAACTAATTAGATGATTAAAATTGGTTTTGATAATTAACTAGATTTGTCTTAATTAAAGACTAAATAAAAAATTCATCTGATCAAAGCCTAATCACCAATTAAAAATTGATCGTAACTAACTAAGCTGATTAGAAATTGATTTAGTGATTTAAGGTAGTTAGTCAACTTTAGTTGAGTTTTAATTTAACTTGGTTTAAAGTGATTAGTTTAATTAGTACCCTAATCAGTGTTTAGTGGTTTAAATTGATTTGATAAAGTTTATTCTATGGCTCAATTAATACTTGGTTGCAGGGATGTGAACGATCCAATTTTGAGCCGAACTATAACCAGTTCGAAATCGACTATTCAATTTCGATCTAGCTCGAATTGAAAATAAATCGAGCTTGATCTCGCTCAAAAGTGAAACGAGCTGGATAGAATGTGAAACAAGCTGGCTTGAAAGTAAAATGAGCTAGCTCGATTGGCTCGATAGTAAAATGAGCTAGCTCGATTGGCTCGATAGTAAAATGAGCTAGCTCGTTTTTACAGTAAAACTACTATTTTAGCCCCAAAATCAAAATGAAGAATTAAAATTCAAAAAGAACTGGCTTGAATTTATTAAACCAGCTCCAATAAAATAAACAAATCAAATTGAATTATAGAAAAATTCACAGGTTTGAAATTGAATATGTAAATAACAATACAATTGAATTAAAAAGTAAAATTTTAAAAAGCAAATAAAAAAATATCAATAACAAATTATAATTTCACATTATTGACAAATAATTCTTATAAATATAAATTTTGTTCAATTCTGACTAATGTTATACATTTGACATTTCATATTTGATGACCTTAGCTATGATAATAATAAAGAAGTCCATACAATGATACAACTGATATAACATTTTAAAAATAAAGAAAAAATAATAAGAATAATATTAAATTGGCTATTGATTATTGTCTATTGGGACTCAAAGAAAATAATATCCATCTTTAAGCATCAGTAATTAGCAGAAGTTTGTAATTTATATAATTCACTTATATAATTGTAGGCTCTAGGTTGTCAAAGCCATCCTATAAAGTCGTAAATATGGAGAAACAAATCAAAAACATCACAAATCAAAAACATCATGTAAGTAGGAGACTCAAAATATTAAAGGAAAGAAAGGTATAATGACCAATGATAATGGTATAAATAAAGGCTATAGGTTGTCTGGCCAACCAATGAAAGCCACTAGTAATGGAGCAAAAAATATTATTGAGTTAGCCCAAATTACAAATATATTCTCTTCTCATCATTGTCCCAAATTAAAAAATAAAAAATTCTTTATGATAACCCCACTCTATGTTGACCATGGTTCCATAAGACGCATAACAATTAAGAAAAAAATTACCTCAAGTCTAGAACCAAAAACCAATGAGAAATAAGATGGAAATTTGGGTAGATTGGGTTTAAATAGAAAAGAAAAAACTTAGTGAGAAAAATCAAATAAATATTCTTTATAATTTCCATAATATATGCAGTCCACTAGTGCACAACATGTACAAAAATTCAAGAAAAAGTAAATTATCTCAACCTAGATAGCTAGATTGTGGAATTGAAGATTGAAGAACTGATCAACTACTAGACAAATAGTCATTTGTAAATAGTAATTCCTTACGGGTAAAAGAATGGATAACCGAAAACCACAATAGGAAAGAAAAATAATAGATTTTTGTGCCCTAAAAAAACTTAGATAATTGGCTAATTTTTAAGGTGACTAAACAAATTTACTGCACTAATATCAAATTCAAAATGATTATTGAATTTCAACAAACTGAAGTACACTAAAAATTTTAATTTGTAATAGAAACGAAGGAAAAACCAACAACATTAAACCATTACAACATTCTTAGCTTCCATAACCTCTTTATTTTAAATTTATTGATAAAACAAAGTAACTAACATCATTCCATGTAACAATTTTATAGATGGATCCATATTTCAAACGATAATCTAGAATCCATATTTCCAACACTGTATGCATCAACAAATAAAATGGAGTAAGATGAAGCAACCTGTTTGTAAAGCCAAACCAAAATTTAGCCACACTTCAAATACATAAAATTGAAAGGCAGTATCAAGTATGCCACCCAAATGGCTAAATGGTCTCAAATTTACTTCATTAACCAAGTCATTCCACTAAAAATATAAAAATCAACCACCAAAGCCCCCATTAGGCCATCTCATTTTAATTTTATCATTGGGTATCATATCAACATTAACATAAAGCATTACAGTGCAAAAGTGCAACATAAATAATAAAATGCGTATTCCATAATAAATTTCACACATGACACAACCAAACTATTTCTCCAACTAGATTGTCCAAGATAATCGAGTCTCACAAAACATTCAGTGAACATTAAAATATGCAGAAAGGAGAAATGTAGCAATTAACCTACATAATTGAAATGTTTTCACCTAATTTTCAAATTTGTGATTGCATAGCTAAGCTTTCAGGTACACATATAACTAAGTTTCTTCCACAAGAATATCAAACATAAATTGCAATGGAAGAAATGTAAGTCATAATTGAATAGATGCAAGTTGTAATATAAAATAAGTTAAACTAAATATTACCAATAGATCTTTAGATGATTTATATGCTGCCTGAATCCAGTTTTCGTTACATACTAAAGCATCCAATGTTCTCGGCAAAATTGAACTTCTATAATCACTAAGCACATGACCCCCTGCACTGAAAGCTGCAACTGTTGTTATTGGGATAGTCAAAATTTCCTTGGCCATCTTTGAGTGAGTCTTGTATTTCATGGTGGTTATTTTCCACCATTCTAAAATGTCAAATTCTGAATCAGGGAATTTCATAAAAGCTTCCTCTAAGTATATCTCCAAGTCAGACTTTCGTGGAATTAGATGGCCAGTAAAATCTATAAAATCATACAAAACAGCGAGATCATCATGTGAATTATTACTTCCTTTAGTTGTGGTTGTTGTTTTAGGTTGAGAGGTGGATGGTTCAGTAATTTCTTTAATAGTCTATTGTTTATCAACAACATAATAAGAGTATAGCTTAAAAAATTTTAGTTTGACATTATCCTTTTTCTCAATCACAATATCAGCATCATAAATTTGTGGATAGCAATAATTAATGACAAACAATTTCATTCTATGATCTAAAATGCAAGCAATCGAGAATTATATTGAACAATCTATCTAATACTTATCAAATTTAGCCTTCATGGTGCTTGCCATGTTTGAAATGAAAAGAGTACTAGATAAGCATTCTCGATCTAATATTTTCTTAATTAGTATTAGATTGGGAAGCAATATATTTGCAATACGATAGCTTGAACCTAAAAAAATTTCAATTATTCGATAAAAAATTTGAAGAAATTCTCTTACTTCCTCGAAGTCAACCCACTCTTTCTGAGAAGGCAACCATGTATAATTTAGATCACATAAAATATATTCAGGAAAAATATCTTTATAATAAAAAGCATACTTTAACAATTTATACATGGAGTTCCAACGTGTAGGCACATCAATATAAAGTGCCTTTGTTGTGGATAAGCCAATCTTCCTTGCAATCTCTCCAAATTTATATAAGCGAGTTGGAGATTGCTTTATAAGTAAGATATATTCTTTTACCCTTTCAATTATCTTATTAATCTCTTTCAGGCTATCCTGCACCATTAGGTTTAAAATACGAGCGACACAAGAAACATGAAAGAAATCCCCCATCATTAAAAATCCAGATCTTCTAGTAAACAGTGCTTTCAAATTTGTAGCCACTACATCATTTGATGATGCATTATCTAAAGTAATGGTACTTATTTTATTTTGTAGACCCTATTGCAACAAACTTTCAGAAATTATCTCAGAAATCACAGCCCCACTATGAGGAGGATCTAAATCAGTGAAATTAATTATTTTGGACTGCAATTTCCAATCAAAACTAATGTAATACACAGTAAGATATATATAACCAATTATTTGGTTTGATGTCTAGCAATCACTAGTAAGCGAAACTCTCTCCACAACTTTCAAATATTTTTTCAAATTGTCTTTTTCAATTTCATACACTTTCATACACTCATCTTTGATGTCAAATCTAGAAATTTTGTAATAGTTTGGAGTCATTGATTTCATCAAGATATTAAATCATAAATGTTCAACTATCATGAAGGGATATTCATGAATAATGATTATCTTAGCCACAATATTTTTTATTCTACAATGATCACAAGCAAATGAAACACACTAAGTAGATATCAATTCAGTTTCTTCTAAATATTCTACTACTAGATCAAATAGTTTTTACTTCTTTCCTTTATTATCAATTTTGCTATAGTGATTCATCTTGAAGTGTCTACTCAACTGAGATGTTGTACCAATTTTCAGTCTGACATAAGATTTCACACAATAATTACATTTTAACTTATGTACAACTTTTTATTTTTCTATTACCAAAATTTCAATAAAATGTTGCCAAACCTCATATCGTTGCCTTTTACCCTTATTTTCATCAATGAAAGCTATTTCACCCACACTCTCATTTGGAGTTGTTACATTATCAGCAAGAGGATGACTTGAACAATTATTAAATTTTCTTTGAGAAGGACTTGTCATTATGTCTATGAGAAATTACATCATCAATTCAATTAAAAATCTCTAATGCATAGTAAATACATATAATTAATATTTCATCATTTCATGTTCTAGGATTTCTAAAGAAAACATGTAATGAACACTAAAAATTATAAATTTGAGGATTTTAATGATTGATTTCATGGTATTAACATATAATCACATACTCAAATAGTCAATAGTGGTCATGATAAGATTAAATTGACAAAAAGATAAGAAATTAATTATATGCTTCGTCAATCATGCAACCCAAAAATGAGCATGGAAAAAAACACAAAAATATAAAAATAAACAAAGCAAATATTTTCAGGTTCCCCCATAATGAGTGTTGTGTTTAGCCTTCTACAAAAATTTTTAGAACCCTCACTCCTTATATTATAAATGAGTTTTGCACAATCAAGGAAAGAGTTGCTATGTTCAACCTTCTACATTTCTCCAATGTATTCTAATTTCCAAGCAGAAGATTCAAAACCCAATAAGGCTGACATGCAATTAAAAAAAGTTATGATGTAACTTCATCTACAGTAAAATAGAGTTGCACAACATGAACTTGGACACAACATTATAAGATTTAATTGATTAAAAGATTCAGAAGTCAGAACACAATAAGCCTGACATGCAGAACCCCCACTCCCCCATAATTTATTAGGGTTTAGGGAAGCACAGTCAAGACAAAAGGCAGCTATGTTCAGCCTTCTACAATTCCATAATTTATTCCAAGCAAAAGATTCATAACACAATAAGGCTCACATGCAGCTAAAAAAAGATGTAACTTCATCCGCAGTAAAATAGAGATGCACATTATGAGCTTGGACACTTAGTTAGGTTACTAACTTACAATTATAAAATCATGAAATATAAAAGTAATTATGCAATCATATTATACTTAAAACAAAAGCAGCAGAAGGAAAAACCACTAATAATTGAAGTATTACAATAATCAAAAGAAGTTTAGAAAAACTCAAGCATGGAAATAACTGAAAGAACTGAAATCAAATATGGAAATAACTGAAAAAATCTTCGACAAAGTGATTAACTCAAGTGATATACAACAACAAATAGTTGACTTAGATGCACATATCAACTCTCGACATTTCATAAAAACATAAAAAATAACAAAATCTTCATAATAATAAATCATACCATGAAATACTTGCAAATTTAGAAAACAAAATAAGTACGTAGTGTATTGTGTGCTGCATGAGTAAATCTAGGGCAAAGAAGCAAACCGAGCCACTAAGGGATCAAACAAGATAGGTCAAATGAAGATAATAGCCACAAAGAAACACCTCAGAGTCTCAGACACTATAACCAATAGAGAGCAAGGTTGTTGATCGACGAGATCGTGAGTGGTGAGTGACACTGCTGGCTTTCGAAAAACAAGGGAACGAGAAGAATAGAAAGAAGAGGAAGAGCGGACTAAGTGATTGCAGAGTGCAGAGTCTCAAACTATCAAGGTAAAAAAATAATATTATAACTTATAAGATATAAATTGAAAAGAATTCTTCTCCACCATTTGTGAAACGATGCCCTTGATTAGATGAAAATCAATAATTGAGTCACTAGGTCAGTGTATCGCTTGCACCCGTGACCCGACGGCCTGAGCGGTGACTCGCATGATGCAATATCAAATTCATTCTAATTGCATGAGTCAATTGATCGATCCATGTGCGAATCAAAAAAATTTTGAGCCAAAATTTAGCTCATTCACTTCAAGTCGATCTCGATTTGAGCCAAAATACAAGTCAATTTTTAAGAGATCAATGATCTTCAGGCTAATTTCTCAGCCCTGCCTAGTTGGATCTTGTATAATTAATTTAATCAAATTTATATTTAGCTAAGTTTTAGTTTTGTTTGGTTAAAATTTAAATTGTGTTTGTTTGATTCAATTTAGGGTAAGGGTTTTATTCTTAACTTATATATATTTTATATCTTGATATTTAGTTTGTTACAAATTTTTGAAATTTAGTTCTATTAAATTCAATTAATCTTGATATTAATGACTTATTATATCCTAAATATATGATTTTCGGGGTTTAACAACTTCAACAGACTTACAAAATTTTCTTAAGTCCTCTGACATCATTGAAAGTATTATGAATTAGTTTTTGTAAATGTTTATAATTTCCATGATTTTCCATTTATTATTTAATATGAATTATGTTATTGATTCAAAAAATTTATATCTTTTTATTTAAAAATCATTTTGACTCAAAATTTTTATGGGAAATGAATTTCATTGTTAATTTCATTTTTTTTTTCAAAATTTCATTCCAATCATAGATATATTTTGAGTGTAATTAAGGTTTTATTATTTCCAATAAAACTCAAATTTAACCTAAACTATTGAGGATTATATAAACCTTTTAGTTTTCTTAGATTTTTGTTGACCTCACTTTTGGAGTGATGGTTCAATCTTCTCATCTTAGACCTGGGAGTCTTCTAGACACTAGGATCTTCTTAGTCATAGGACAGTTCTAGTGACTAAGTGAACACTTAACCCAAACCTAGAGACTTATGAGGACTTGCCATAGGTTTAGGCTATGTCATAGGATCTAAAGCCCTATGGCCTAAACCAAGACTCATGCCTATCCCCTTAGCCAAATCCAATCTCAAATTAATCAAACCAAAATCTAATTGAATTCCATTTCATATCCAAGCTCCAAGCCAAAATGATTTATACTTAAATCCATCTTAATCCCTTAAGCTTATCCTATGTACTGAACCAAAATTCCTTCAATCAAACCTAATACAATTGATTTTCACAAAAGCACTCCAACCATTCTAACCTTCATTCTACACTCTACCAAAAGCTACAATGAAGCCAATTGACTGAAATTAATTCAATTAACCTAAGCTAGCCTATTTAATTTGGACGGCCTCAATATAAACTTACACCTTCGTGCGATGGATCCAAAGGGATCCAATGGCTAAGATCACATGGCATTCAACCTCTCTTCATAAAGCTCTAACAAAAATTTTCCAAATATCAGGTTTAATGGAATTACCTCACCGAAGCTCAAAACTGACACTGAATCTGATTGAGAAAGCTTTGTCTAATAAAGGCGAAGCCTTGTTGAGTAGCACGTAAGCTAATTTTCACTCGTTCGCTAGGTGGGCCAAGATCCATCACTTTCAAGCTCAATTTTGATTGAACTCTTACCTTTAGTGATTGAAAAGCTTAAGAAATGATTCATTCTTGCTTGACAAGGTGTCAGGAGTTTGTGAGTGATGTTAATTTGGATTTGGTGAGGAATGAGTGAGTTGGATCGAAGGAGGGGCTGCCCTATTTTGACTTGCAGGAATCCATGCTTAGGGAAGCTTGGAGTGCTCTGTGGAGGCTTGGAGCATTTCAAAATGAGCTCTAGGTGGATTCTGAGAGTGTTGGTGTTGATTTTGGATCGAAATGAGGGGGGTATATCTCCCCTCCCTTGGATTGCACAAACAGATCAATCTCCTAAATTTTAGCCAGTCAACCATCGTAAGGGCACCAGAGGGGATGGTGTCTCCTCCACATGGCTCTATTGGATTGGTGGAAGCTCCAGTGGGTCGCTCAAGGCAGCTGGTTTTCCTTTATGTCCAAGGGTAAAGACTTGTGAGGGAGGTGAGTTAACTCACCTCACTTTGGCCCAAGGCCGACCTAGCCCACATGGGTTGGGCTAGGTGAGTAGGTCAGATCCCATTTGGGGTGTTTGAGGGCTGTCACATAGCTAACCAAGATGAATCTTTTCTTCTTATGTACAATCATCATTTTCTAACTTTTAATTTAGCACAAAATTTGCTTTTATTTTGGAATTTGACCATAGTCGTCAAGTGACTTAGTTTATGAAAATGACATCAAGCTTAAGTTTATAAACCGCTGCATCTGGAGATCATTTCAATTTATTTCCTGATAAAGTAGTCTTTAAACCCAAACGATAGCTTGATCAAATCATCGATAGCTAACTCATTAAAGAGTTAGATCATTGATATCAACTTGTCAATTGTGGACTTAGATTTTTCTTCAAATTTTAAGGGTGCATCGCGAACTTGAAGACTATATAAATCTCCAGGCACATCTAAACAACATTCATGTATCGTGTTAGAGTGCCTTTTGAAAAGAAAGTTAGGACCCAAACTACTTAAGCTTTTTTTTATACTTGTAATGGCTTTATAATTCCATAACTTTTCTTGTTTATGGTTATAAGCCACTTGGAATGGAATCAAAGTATACTCAATGAGACCTTTTCCATATAAAGGATATGGACCCCTGAAAAAAGATCCACTGTCTTTTCTTTTAACCTGCCAAGCGAGCTCACCTAATAATGGCAAAGGCTAAAATGAAAAAGTATGTGATATTTGCTTATTTTTGTTTAGCTAGGGACAATTTGTGACTTCAAACCCTACCACTTTATTTTGATGTGGAGAAGTTTAAAGTTAAAATGTCCATTTACATTGAGTGTCTTTTACTTCATTTGAAATCATAATATACTCAATATAATCTTTGCCATTCAAAAGATATGGTCTCTTGGAAAAAAAGATCCACTATCTTTTTATTTAACTTGCTAAGTGAGCTCACCCAATCATGGCAAAGGATAAAATGACAAAGCATGAGATATCTGATTATTTTTATTTCATTTAAGCTATGTTAGTTTTATTGGGTGTTTCTGCTTTATTTGGAATTGTATCAGAGTATACTCAAAAGAATCTTTGCCATTCAAAAGATATGGACTCTTGGAAATAAATATCCACTATCATTTTATTTAACCTGCCAAGCGAGCTCACCCAATCATGGCAAAGACTAAAATGACAAAGCATGAGATATCTGATTATTATTTTTGTTTAGCTAGGGACAATTTTTTTTAGCCCTACCACTTTATTTTTACATGGAGAAGTTTAAAGTCAAAAATGTCCACATGCTTAGAAATTTAGACTTCATCTTTTTGCTCTTGGATATAGTCCTTCCATCCCTTTACTTTTCTTTCTTTTTGTAATATTCTGATTTCATTTCTTCATGAAAGGTTATATTTGGTAATTTTCCTAGTTACAATATTCACTATGAAGATAGATATATTTGACTCATTTCCATAACATTTCACTCTTTATGAAATGACTCCACTAAATGATTTGCTAAGAAATTTGATGTTTTAAATTTTTGTCCAAATACAACATTTGATTGATTGAGTTTCTAATATGATTCAAGTCTTTGTTTGATTGATCTATAATATGATCCAATATTTCTATTTCTTTTTCACCTTTTCATGGAACAACAAATCTAGTAAAGCCATTTAATATTGGTAAAAATGACTTACTAAAGATGTTACATTTCTGGATTCAAACTGACTTAGTGGAGTGAATCATTTAAGATTGACATAATGACTACATTGAAAACATTACACTTCTGAAATCAGAAGTTTTTATTGGAATCAAATATTTAGTGAGGTTATTTATGAGTAGCTGAATGATATTCCTAAAGACTCAACACTTTAGGATGAATATGAACTACCTTCAATAATCAGTATGTTTCTTCATTTTCTTTTCATTTGATTCCTTTTTATTCTCTCTTTTTTTATTTGGGGTTGGATAGGACCGTACAAGAGCATTTAAAGATGTTTCATGAATTCTTAAGTTACTCTTTTTAATGTTTGAATTTTTGCTTCAACCATTAATGTGAGTGATTGAAACTAAGTTCTTTTTCTAGGTTGCATTTTCAGGATTGAATTTTCATGAAGCTAAGAACTTCTTTATTTAATTGATTGAATTTATATGACCCCATCTTATCAAAGTTTGATTAAAATTGGGCCTATATAAATTCACTTTCATGTTTCTAATTAATGTTGACTGATGCACCCGGATCAACATATATTTTAGAGATTTTCTTCTCTTAAATTTTCCATATCGACCAAGATGTTAATAAGTTCTTAGTAGTCTATCTTTATCATAAAAGATAACCCCAGAACTTCTTTATAGTGGAATGCTACATCAGGAAGTTGCTTATAGTTAAGCATGGAAAATTACATGATTATGTAATGCTTTGCTTTACTTTCATTCTTTTTCATTTTTATTTTATTTTATTTCATATTTCATATTATTTTTAATAGAGCATTATGATGCTTGATTTTGCAAGCAACTTCTCATAGATGGGCAAAACATCATATTTTTAGAATGACTTATTTGCCATTTTTTTTTAATATCATTTGAGGTGGTGTGACTCTACCATTTTGAATTTGATTTCAAGAACTTCCCTTTTGATATGAAGGGAAGGTATGTCTAACTCTATCCTCAAGAGACCAATAGACCTCATTATCAATTCATTTAGAGGATCATCATTTAAAAGAGGACCCTCTAGGGTAGATGATGTGCTATTAGAAAGTCAAGTTTGACTTGTATTTTATTTTATAGCACATATAAGAATAAAGGTAATCTCAGCTTGTAATGGAATCTTTGACCACCATACATAACATTAAGACAACGTCAAATAGATCTTAAGACATTGCATAAGATTCTCCTTAGGTTCACTTTGTATTGAAAGCATATAATGCCTTAGTCTTTGAATAGAGAAAACTAAGGCTTTCTTTTCTCATTTGGATTGACAAAGTCCTAAGTGATTTATCTATCAAATAACCAGAGATAAAAGTTTCATATTTTTATTCTGAGAGAGAGATATATCACCCATAAGACCAATCCTAAGGCCATGATTTCTTTAGAAGGATTAAATTCTTCATTTATTTTCTTTTGATTTAGCCTTAAAATTAAAAGCCATTCACGAAATATCATTTCATTTAATGAGAGGAAACTCTCATTAAGGAAGTTGATTTAAATTTATTGGTTTAAATTTTATTCACTTCAACTTTATCAAGAGAATTAGAATTCTCTTTATTTTTTTTCTCTATTGATTAGGAGCAAAAAGTCACTCACTTTATCTTTGTTTATGCCATGTCATCTTCCTCTTTTGACTCTCTTCCAAGCTCTTAAGAATTTAAGATTTTGGAAAGGTCTAAAAGAAGGTTACCTCCAAGTCACTCCTTAGAATTGGCCAATCAACTTGAGTAGTTGGTTTTCCAATATTCTAGTGGACTTGTGGAAATTAATTAAGATTAAAACTGATTTGCATTTATATAAAAATTTTCTTCTATAAGAATACAAGATTTACATTTATTTTCATAATTAACCTCTGCCTAAGGTCAATAGGAATTCTCTTTTTGGAATGATTTTTATTTTTAAATGCAATTCAAACTTCAATCATGGTGGTAAAGGGGAAATAAGCACAACTATGCCTCCTTTTGATTTGGATTTTCTCAAGTTTTGAAGGAACTCCTTCATTTCAATTTACATCCTTAGGTGAATGTTGTAAAACAAAGGGTATCCATTCAAGGACCCTGTCTTGATTCTCTTTAGCTTTAGTATCAAGCCAAAGTAAGATCAAGGATAAGTTTAACTTTGAGACTTTATTTTTGGAGATTTGCTTTTCAAATTTTGAAGTACTTTCCATACTTCTTTAAATTTAACATTTCTTTTCCATATTGGAATGGTTTCAAATCCGTCTTGACCTGATTTAGGTCATAACAAAAATGACTTGTATTTTTATTTATTTCTCTCACCTCTCTTTTTATTTTGGGATTTAGTTCTAGGACCCAATCACTTAACTGTGATAAATAAAGAGTTTTAGAACCTTTATTCAAGATGTTGGATAAGCTCAACTAAGAATGAAATGGAGAGGTGTCCAATAGAAAGAAAGGCAGTCCTGACCGGTGAGTGGCACTAGTACACTGCCGATATATAGAAATAACCATTTATTTCTAAAGATGGAGAGAGGAACCATTCCCCAGTGGTGTCACCAAAAAATATGTTGATGTTATCTATGGAATAGAGAAAAGAAATGATACCACATAGAGTTTAGGAATATTTTATTTAGATGACCAAATATGACATTACAGACTAAACATATTATCTCGAAAGATAAACATGCTCTCTCACTGTATATTATCATTTCAATAAAAAGACTCAAGGCTAATGGGTCTTTTGTACCAGTATTTTCCTCAACTACATGAAAAAGTAAAAGGATTTATTTTATCCTAGGGTCATGGTTCCCTATAAAGGCAAGCCACTATAGTTAATTACATCTTAAGAAGGGTCTCTTCCTAAGAATACTCTTGATTAAAGAAATAAGTGGTTATTCCTAAAGATTACTAAGGTAGCTTTCAAAGGATTGATTTTTAGAAATTCAATTGGGAGAGGTCCAAACTGGAGAGAGTTATTTTTAAGAGTCAAATGGAAAAGAGTAGGAAATGTTTATTGATACTCGGATACCGACTATACATTTCAACTATCCTATAATTGGGCTTCAAATTTGAGATTTAATTTTATATTTCAAGTTGTCATTTTCTTAGAAATCTAGGGCTTAAATTTTAACAGCACAAGACTACAAAAATGCCTAAGGTTGAAGACTTATTCTTAGAAGGATGCTCCTGAACCTAGTCAACAAGTGCTTCTAACATGTAAAAGATGCTCGACCTAGTTATATCCTTGGGAATCATTGGTCATTCTCATCACTTGAGGGAACTAACCTATCCTTGACTCTTCTAGACTTACAACAGGAAAGGCATCTAACACCACCAGTGCATTTTAAAACCATGAAGCTAAGTCATATGAATGCAAGATGGTTTGGCTATTGTATTTTAGGAAAGAAATCTATGAACTAGACTACTCCTAACCCCAAGATCATGTAGGGTATGAAGATACACCTAACTAATGCATATTTTTCAAATTTTATAATTTTTTTGACTTAATATTCATTTTAAGCTATAGGAATACAATCTATGCCTAATGCATGCAATTAGAAAAAGATTATGGGCCAAATCAGAATAGAAGAAGGTGTACTTCCATCATAGGCTCTCAAAGGTCAATCCCAGGTTCTCTGGCAAGGATGGAAGTCCTTCATTAATCAAGAGTGAAATAATATGATTTATGCATGATGTTAAAACATCCAACTAAGGGGTTGCTACATATTTTATCTTGCTTTAATACCTAGGCTTTTATATGAAGATTATGAGTTCTATTTATTTTTATGTTTCAATTGATCCAATTGGGTAGAAAATTTAGTTTATCCTATGAGCCTACGTCTAGGCATTCATCACAACACAAACATGACATAGAAAGAAATGTAAGAAAAGCTGTAAGAAAAGCATGCTATTTATATTATGCATCCAAAATAAATCAAGCCAAATTAAATTATATAAGAAAAGGCCAATGTGGTCAGGTACCGCTGTGCACCCTAGAAGAAAGAAAAATGACCAATCAAGTTCTGCCCTTAAACAACCTAGCCTAGAACTACTATAAGTTTAGATCTATGGGTCTTCTTTCCAGGAAAGTCTCCTTCTTCAGGGACATCCATCGGGCTCCACAGGGGACCATTGTACCATCTCCTGGTTAAGTCAATTGCTACTAATCCTAGACCTCATAGATCCTAACCTAATTCTAATATCAAATTTATATTTAAAATTCAAAAGTAAATCCCAAGCCTTGCAAAACAGCTGTTAGGAAATACAGACAACACACAAAGCAATTTATATTTCATAAACATACGGGCTAAGTATTAGTTGCTTGCCAAGCCCACCTATCATATGGACTATGTTATGGGAATTTCAGCACTTGCAAGTAAACAAAAATTTTATGACTTATTTATCATAGCGATCCCTTTAACACAGTCTCCTATAGAAAATAGTGATAAACCTAGAAAGAACACCCTAACTTCCAGTCTAACAAACAAATAAGACTAGGCATCCAGTCTAAAATAATACACCACACAGACATGTGAAGCACACCATAACATATCATAGGAGATTAAAAAAAAATCATAGAACGATCTAACCTAAATCTAGAGTCTATGACCTAAATAATCTAGTGTGTGTGTAAAAGTGGGGTTTGTGTAGCAAGGCTTTGCTATGCTCCTTTAAGTTCAAGTTTAAATTTGAAGTTTGATTTTGTTTAATTTTTACCTTTGGGTGGTTTGAATTTAAATGGTTTAGTGATTTAATTCCCATTTTTTGTTCATTTTATTTGGTTAAAGTAATGTTTAGGTTTTCAAGAATGAGAAAATAATGAATTTCATTTTAGGTGAAACTCACTTTATTCCACATCCTAAATCCTAATGAAGTTTCCAAAAGTCTAACTAAGGTCCTTAAGTATATTAATCAATCCTTTTTTATGTTGTTTATGTTTAGACTTATGTTATTTCATTTCTTTGAATTATCTTTGTTTGATTTAGTTTATTTAATTATTTCATTATAAATTAAGCTATGCGGGTTTCATTTGATTTGGTTTATGTTAATTTAAAGAGTTTGATTTTATTCAATTTAACTTAAGTTATTAAATTATGGACTTGTAAGCTTAAGATTTAAGTTCATTAATATGAATTAGTACCTTAGGTTTTTTCATGGATTATGCTTAGCCTAAAGTACTTGAGTTATTTATTTGATCTAATTTAATTAACCTAGGTTTTAGATTCATTATTTAAATTTATCAAAGATGAATGATCCTATTAAATTTTATTGATTCCAAGGTTAAGGTTTAAGTTAATTAATAGTTTTGTTAACCAAAGGTTTCATTTGATTTTCCTAAGATTGAATTTTATTACTTTAACTGACTTAAGATATTTAGAGAAATTTTTAAATAGTTTTCTAATGTTTGATGGAGATTAGTTTGAATTACCACTTTATTTAATAAGTTAATTAATTTCCTTAACCCAATATTTGATTAATATTGATCTAAGAATTTGGAAATTTAAGAACTCCTAATCTAGAGATCAATTAGACTTGAAATATTTGTGGCAAGTAGGGTTATATGCCAATTTTATATCTCTTAAGTTTTAGCTTGATTAAAAATGTAATTTAAGAGTGATTAAGGTTTTAAATATTTCATTAAAACCTAAATTAATCCTAATCTATTAAGATTCATCTAAGGGTTTTATTTTTCACTTATTCTTCACTGAAATACCTTTCCAATGAGGGTTTATTCATAATTTTTTGTTAACTGGTTGATTTATTATGATTTAATTAAGTTCGGTTTAATTGAATTATTTAATTCTTTTAATTACTTAGTTTGGTTAATTAATGACTTATTAGGTTCAAATAGGTTTAATTAAGTTTAATTAGTGTTCTAATGTTTGTTAATGTTAATTATGTTGATTTAAGGTTGTATGATTATAGTTTTCTAATTATTTCATTAAGGGTTAATTGATTTATTTAATTAAAAGGTTAAGCATATGAAATTTCAATTTCCCTTGAATTTAGAGAATTAAATCCCCAAAAAATTCACCTAAGGTGTATTTTATGCTTAATTTTATTTTCCCAAAGTTTTAAATTAACTAGATTACTAATTTGAGAGTAATTAAGGTTTAATATTTTTAATTAAACCTAAATTAAAGAAAAATTACCTAATAAAATTAGAGATTTTAATTTTTATGGATTTCTCTCATTAAGATGAATCCATAAAGCTTTTATTTGTAATTTTTTGATTTATATTTAATTTTCTGTGATTTTTAGAAGTTTTTTGCATTTTTTAAATTATTTAAATATATTTATTTAACGATTTTAACGTTTTAAGTGAGTCCGGCATGCACATGTCATGTGCGCGTGCGCACGCGCGGTTAGTGCATGGCACCGCCAGTCGGCATAGTTCGAGATCATCATGACCGTCGATCGGATGATCCAAATTGATTCGTGGTTCTAAAGGTGTAATCGATCAGTCCCACAGATCCCATCAATCCAATACATGGATCGGATGGCGGAGAGATTGTCTCTTTCGATTCTTGTGGGAGCCGAGAACCGTCCAACTTATTTTGCTAATATCTTTTGATATGGGTAACGAAATCACATGATTTTAAGTGCTACATGATCATTGAAAGAAATCCTATGATTCTATATGGTTGGATCATACTGATGATTGCATTTCATATTAAACCAACCACAACCAATTTTTTTAAAAAAAGCTTATGTTCAATAATGGCATACCTCGATTCATTGGACGATTGGCCCTACAATTCATCTTAGAGCTTCAAATGCTTAAACCGAGCTTGCTTGCCAAAGGAATTAGTTTAATTCCTTATGTATTGCTCCCTAGACCAACCCTTGAGTGCTCTTTTTGGCATTGATGGTTAGTAGTGGTTAAGGACACTTGGGGGGAGGTGGAACATTCATTTAGCTTTAGTTTTGATGTGTGAAGGTGTGTGTGTGTTCAATTCTCTTTAGGGAGGTCTCTCTGTGGGTTACCCTATATGGCCGAGATTTATATTGGTTTTTCCTAGCTATTCCTTGGTCAATTTTGGTGATGGAGGACATTGGAAGCTAGCTAGTGCACTCCTTTTTCATCCCACTGCTGTCCTATGTGAAGAGTGGGAAGAAGGGAGAAGGAATTTGACTTCTCCAATTCCTTTGCTTACATTAGTTTCCCTTATTCAGATTTAATGCAATAATGCAAGAGAAGTTTAAGTAGCTTGATTAGGGATGTAAACCATCATTAGAAGAGTTTAAGGAAGTGTCACCCCCGTCCCATGTGATGTGGTTGGAAGTGGTTTGATATTTCCTTATTTCTTTTTTTGTCTTGTAACTCATCACTAAACCCAAATTGGGTTAAGTGAATTAAACATAATTTCTTATGGTTCAAATGACCCATTTGACCCAACTACACCCAATAGGGAGTTTGGTTATGTCCCATCACCATCCCCATATGATATAGGACAATCAATTTAGAGTTATTTTGATTTTTCTCGAATTTGAGTTCAATGTGGCTTATTTAGGTTATTTTGATTTAAGAGATTTAATTTACCTAATATAGGCCTCCATGGACTTAAATTCCTTAGTTATTGTGATCACACATATTCATTTGATTATTTAAAATATTTTTGGTGATTTAATTTATTCAAATTTTAGTGGGTTGACTTTTAGACCAAGTGGGCCCACTTAAGTCAATTTTAGGTTGACTAGAGTTGACTTTAGGTTTGACTTTAAATTTTCATTTTATTTTCATTGATTCACTTGATTTTATTTATGTTGGATGTTTGATTTGGTTTTGCATCAAACCAAGTTGATTATTTTAGCTCAAATTGCATTTCTAAGTTACTACATTAACTTGAATAGTGAAGGAAATCCCTATTTGAACTTGAGATCTTTCTATTGCTAAAATGACCTCTTCCAAAAATGAGGTCAACAAGGGGCTGCTCAAAAATAAATATAAATATTCTATTTGCAGATTTCTTATGCCTCCTAAGCACAATCCATACTAGGATAGGTGGGATTGGTTTCCGATGTGCAAGGTGCTAAGTCCATATTATAAAATATAACTGCTTGAGTTTGTACGTATGTTTAGCTAACATATGTTTTGCAGGTGTAGTTAGATTTACTTTTTCATAAAAATATAATTTTGTAATAGGAATTAGGATTAGTGCTATGGGGATTAGGATGTGCAATTGCTAGAAGGCTTAGCCTTGGGGTGCCCTGTGATGCCATGGAGCAAATCAAACCAAAGGGAGAAATAAGAATTGAAGAATTAAAACCCCATAGCATGTATTCAATTATGAATTATAATATTAATTTGTAATTTCAGGTTGTATAAGGGTAGATCTCGGTTACCCATCTTTTCTATTTTTTTGGGGTATGCGTGGTGCAGTCGCCGACCTTTTATTCTTTTATGGAATCTATTCATGTTTTATGGATGTTATTTTTAGATTACACAATAAATTGCATCTTCTTCATAGTTTCTTAAACTTGATGTTTGAATGTGTGGCCTCGATGCTGTAGACTCTTAGGACAAAAAAATTTTTCTGCCCCAATTAACAACTCATAATTAAATTATAAACAACTCACAACCTTATCTTAAAGCTTAGGTTATAATCAAGATAACTAAAAGTTTTAGTAACTCCTTAGCTTAATGTTATATGTCTCACATCATGCATAACATATTGCCTTACTCTTGAATAGGGAGGGTCTCCATTCTTGGATGATAGGAGAATGCTTAACCTATGAGAGCATCTCTTGTAATGGAAAACACTTCCTCCTACTGATTTAGCTAACAATCTAATTTCATCATGCATTTCAGCATACAAAATTCCAAAGCCTTTGTCCAAATGAATGCATCAAAATAATATTAATTTTGAAAATATTTTTGCATTTAGATTAAGTCATTTGCACATACCAATTATGCTCTAGTCTCTTAAGAAGTGAGTTTAGCACTCTAGTCTGTTTCTAATTTAAAGAATAGCTTAACCATCTTGCAATAACATAAGACCAACATACATGGATTTAAAGTGTAGGAGCTGTTAGCTGGTGGCCACTCCAAGAGGTTATAACTCTAGAAGAGTCAGACGGGTCTATCTTCCCTTGTGGAATGGACCCTTATGTCCCCTTTCTACTTAGATTTAGGTCGCACTTTTAGCTTGTGCTAAAGCTCCCTAGATTTAGGATCTAAGGTTGCTATGAGCATAAATCCTCACCTCTTAGGCATTTTCACAATTTTATGCTAATGGACTATAAGCCCTAGTATTCTAATAAAACTTCAACTCAAACAAAAATAAATCCTCTCACTTCCAAAAATATAAAGCCTCACCATAGGATAGGCTGGAGTGCTCACTAGGCTTCCTAGTATCACAAGCACATTCTATTAATTTTCCTTTGGATTCCAAAATAAGTCTTCTAATTGAATAATCCCATCTAGCTTTTTAAAATTACCAATCCTTTGATAGTCTTATGCTTGAAATCTTTAGAGATAAAAATTGACTACTCTAATCAAGAGTGTTCTTAGAAAATCCTATTTTCTAGGACATAATTAACTATGCCAGCTTACCTCCAAAGGGAACTAAAGAAGCCAGCTTAAAATAAGCTCTGCTTTACTTTTCCATGTAAAGTAGGGAAAGAATCTCTGTATAAATGAAGACCCATCATTCCTTAGGAGTTTTTATTAGGTGATTAGGTCCATTATAGGGCGACGTTTCTATCTTTCAAGATAGTACATCATACCTTAATATCATACCTGACCACTTCAATAAGTATCCCTACGATATGCATGGTGTCCACACCAATGCATTTGAAAATAAATACCACACACTTCCTATAGATTCTCGCACAGTGATAATCTCCTCGATGAAGAAATCATGAACTTAGGGGATACTAGTATTCATCATTGAGAGATGTACTTTGATGGCGCGGCTTCCTCTCAAAGAGGATAACAACCTTAATCTACTCTTCCAGGAAAGGTAGGGGTAGGAATAGTTCTCCTAACTCAATGTATGATATGATTCTCTCATCATCATCCTGTACCAATAATGAAGTCGAATATGATGCTCTGATTGCTAGTTTAGAGTTAACCATTTTGCTAGGCATCTAGAACATCAACATCTTTAGTGATTCTCAACTAGTAGTCAACCAAATCACTGGGTCCTATAACGTGCTCAAGCTCAGACTCCATCACTACCATAAGTACACCATGGAGTTATTAGCTCAAATTCTAGAGATGATCATCTACAAGTTCCCTTGAGGGGAAAATGCCATAGTATATGCCTTAGCTAAGCCTGATAAGGAGTTGACATGTTTGGAAGATGAGTTCATATCAATAGAGGTCCGAAATAGGCAAGTCCTGCCTTTTATTTATACTGAGCTCATCAAAAAATACTCTCTTGAATGGGAGGTTGCTGTTGCTAAAATGGATGAAAAACTAGACTAGAGGCAACCCTTCATTGGTAACCAAAATAAAGGCAAACTACCTCAAGAGAAGTCCCAAGCACATCAAATGAAGCAATGGGCTCTTTTTTACGACCTCGTGGATAGTGTCCTGTACCGGCGGTCCTTCGACCATTTGTGGTTACGATGTTTAAATAAGCACAAATCTCTTGAGATCATGATTGAGGTACATTTAGGATTATATAGAGCTCACCAATACGATCCCAAGATGAAAGCCAAAATTAAGAGACTTGGATACTATTGGTCAATGATGATCACCGATTTCATGGACGTAGCCAAGCGATGCCATCAATGCTAAGTACATTGAGTGGTCTTACACTAACCATCCAACATTCTACATCTAACTTTGGCCTCTTGGCTATTAGAGTGTTGGGGTACTGACATAGTGGATCTTGATCCTCCTTCATCTAAGGGTCACCTTTGGTTCATCTCTTACTTTTAACTACTTTTCTAAGTGGCAGATCGATGTGCTCCATTTTTTTAGGAATCATATCATGTAAAGATTTATGATACCCCACCGAATCATATCCGATAATGGTACTGCATTCAAGAGTACTAAAATCAATAACTTTGCCTAGAGACACAACATAGATTAGAGATACTCTACCATCTACTACACCATGGGTGAATGGGCAGAAGCATTAAACAACATTTGCATCTAAATACTCAAGAAGACACTTGATAATAATATATGATAGTGGCATGAGTAGTTAGTTGAAGCTTTATGGGCTTACCGTACTACCTACAGAACTCCAACTCAATCTTCCCCTTTCTCCTTGGTGTATGGGTCTGTAGTCATTCTACCATTAGAAGTTCAACTCCCCTCAATAAGGATTGTTGTGGGTAGCAAGATTACAACCAAACAGAATGCTAGGTTGTGGCTAGGAGAACTTGAAGGTTTGGAAGAGAAACAATTACGAGCATGCCAAAACCTCGAGTTGTATAAAGCAAAAATTATTCAAGCTCACAACAACTTAGTCTGCCCTAAAACATTTCAAGTATGAGAGCTTGTTCTAGTTCTAAGCAGACCAATTGTTGCCCATCGTAAGATGTGAGGTAAGTTTGAACCCACTTGGGAAGGCCCATTTGTTATATAAAAAGCTTACCAAGAAGGATCCTATCAACTCAATAACCACAAAGGATAGTGCCCGATGCTTCCAATAAACGGGCTTTACCTTAAGAAATATGACCCATAAAATAATGTTTAAAAATAATTTTCATCAATAAAATTTCATTTCAAATAAAATATCATCAGATTGAAAACATTTCCCTTTGCAGATCTTTCGCATTGTGTTTAGGGTAGGTGTAAGAGAACCCAAGCTACATCCTATCTCTCATTAGCACAACACAAACAAATTAAACACAATCCAACTGCTTTGGGCTACTTTAAGTCAAGATAAGTCCCTTAGTGGCTCTCACTTATCATTTGTAAATTATTGATTCAATAGGTGTCTCCCAGTGGCCTCTTGAGGATGTGAGTCCCTATGCTTTCTTCTACAACTTAACCAGTATGGTATGTCTTATTGCATGACCAATGAGCTACCTGGATGTCAACTTTGTTGAAGAAGATATGAGTCCCCACGCTTTCTTCTTAAACTAGCAGCCATGCACTGACTGGGTTCGATTTTATCTTTGAGGATTAGAGTAAGACCCTCAGTGACTCCTTTTCCCTCTTGACTACTTTAAGTTTAGTTCTTGTCCTTCTTTGTGACTTTCCACTTAGCAGTTTCCCTAGGTCGGATAACAGCTATCTAGCCGATGATAAACTATCCCGATGATCAGTTTCATTTAAGAAGATGTGAGTCCATGATGCTTTCTTCCTAGATTGATCCTCGCAAACCAATAGGCACCTTAGGTTGGTTGGTGTTCACTTTGCTCACATTGACCCACCCAGTGGATAAAACTGCTCAGGTAAATGTAAGTCCTTGTTATTTCTGCTTGAGCCAGCCACCATATACCCATAGGCTTTATTTTTTTCGGGGATCAGGACAATGCCCTTGGAGGCACCTTCCCTATTGGCATTCTATTTGGACTACGTCTTTGTGACCCCATCTAGATATGACCTGGGTTACTATTGGATTGATTGCCCTTCCCAGTAGCCACCCCATGGTTTTCAGTGGATGTGCTTATCTCGAGAATGAATAGCCAAAGCCCATGGCTCCTTCTTAGTGTGGTCCCTCATAAACTAACAAGGTCCATGCTAAATAAATAAACAAAACAAAATAAAATCTCTTATGGATTAGGATGATGCCCCTAGAGGCACCTTTTCTCAAGCAGACATATTATCTTTTTGGGGCAGTGTTAGCAAAACTCCCTATAGAAATCTCATTGACTACTCTTAATTTGAGATAAGACCCCTTAGAGGCACTCACTCAATAGTCATCCTAGGTCAGGTTTGATTTATTATGCCATCAACAAGCTACCCCAACGGATGATTCCACTTTGGAAGATATAAGTCCCTGAGCTTTCTTTCTGGCATAGTCGTTACACACTGATTGGCAACCCCAAATAGTATAGAATACTACCCTTTGGGCTAGTAAATTTGAGATAGGCCAAAGCCCCCATATATCTATCTTTGTGTGGTCCCTCACAATCCAATAGGGTCCATGTTTAAAAAATAAACCAAACAAAACAAAATATCTTGTGGATTAGGATAACACCCCTAAATGCATCTTTTCCCAAGCAGGAATCCTAACTTTTAGGCTAAATGCGCCTATAATCACCTTGACTACTCTTGAGTTGAGATAAGACCCTAGAGGCACTCTCAAGTCATCCTAGGTCGGTTTGATTTATGCCATCACAAGACCACCTATAGATGATTCCTCTTTGGAAGATGTAAGTCCCCTTTCTTCACGGCCTGCACCAATAACCTTTAGGTTAGATAGTCTTACCCTTGGTTACACTTTTACTGTAAATCTAAGATAGGCCTAGGCTCACATATCCCTTTTTTAATGTGGTCCATCGCAAACTGACAAAGCCCAAATCAAATCAAATCAATCAAGAAATCAAATCAAATCAATCAAGAAATCAAATTAGTCAAAATATTCTCCCCCAGTGGAGCCAAATCAAAACCAAATCAAAATCAATCAATCAAAATCAAATTAAATCAATAAACCAAAGTAAAGAAATTCAAACGTATTTCCCCAATAGATCTCCCATCCATAAATCAAACCAAATCAAACAAATTAAAACAACATCAATCAAATAGATATTTCTAGTGGATTATTCCCAATCTAAATCAAATCAACCCAATCAAACCTCAATCCCTAGCGGATTTCCCCTTTATGCTTAATCAAAATAAATCTAATCCTATTCATTTCCCAAGTCTCTCTCTTCATTTCATCTTCAACCAATTCAAACCAAATGTAGCTCTCGTGAAATAAGTTACATTACACTGAGGTCATAATTCTATCTGACTTTGGTTTAGGCAAAGATAGTTTTTGTTAGCGCTTATGATCCTTTTTTGGAGTTGATCATCTCTTATAGTATATGTGCGTGTGCCTCATCGGTTACACACATATTGGGGGGCCTTTTGTTGACCTCACTTTTGGTGAGGATTCAATTTTCCATCTTAGACCTAGGAGTCTTCTAGAACCTAGGATCTTTTTATTCATAGGACACTTCTAGTGACTAAGTGAACACTTAACTCAAACCTAGAGACTAAGGAGGACTTGCCATAGGTTTAGGCTATGTCTTGGGATCTAAAGGTAACCTACCCACCCTATGGCCTAAACCAAGACTCATGCCTATCCCTTTAGCCAAATCCAATATCAAATTAATCCAACTAAAACCTAATTGAATTCCATTTCATATCCAAGCTCCAAGCCAAAATGATTTAAACTTAAATCCATCTTAATCCCTTAAGCCAATCCTATGGACTTAACCAAAATTCCTTCAATCAAACCTAATTCAATTGATTTTCACAAAAGCACTCGAAGCATTCCAACCTTCATTTCAAACTCTACCAAAATCTACAATCAAGCCAATTGAATAAAATCAATTCAATTAACCCAAGCTAGCCCGTTTGAACCCAAAATGTACAAATGAGCCAAAATCTAATTAAACACAAATCAATTGCAATCAAAGTCGACAATCAATCCCAAATCAATCATCAAATGCAACTCAACCCAGTTCAACCCAAAATCAACTCAATTGACCCATTAGGTTCACTTGACCCAAAGTGATCTAATGGACCCATTTGAACCAAACTTCAATCCAACCAAAATTTGATTGAGCCAACCCATGTGAAACTTCTTACAATGATTGTTGATCATTCTTCATTGATCAATTGCATTCCAATTGATCATGATCACCCAAGTTGACCCAAATGAACCAAATGAACCAAATCCCATTCCAATTCAAACCAATTGAAACCAATGATCCCTACCAACCCAAAATTGATCTTTGAATATAACTTGACCATCAATTAGGCCAAATCAAGTTCAATTGGCCTCTTGACCCAAGTTGATCCAATTTGACCTAAAAGGCCAAATTGGGCCAAATAAAATCCTAATCCAAATTGATTGCAACTAATGACTCAAATCCATCCCAATTTGAACATGATATTTGATTTATTAATTTGGTAGCAAATTTATAGGGTCAAATTGGTTTAAATCAATCACAAATACAAATTGATGGAAATCAAAACCTACATTCATCTTCAAATAATAAATTGAACCTAAACCAACACCTAACCCAATCTAATTTGGCCAATTTGACCAAATTTCTTGACCCATTTGATATGATATGAGTCAAACTCAAATCCAATTCAAATCAAATCAAATCAATTGAATCAAAACATCCAAATCATTATTTGAACTTGTGTCAACCCATGGTTTGACCCAATTTTACTAATGGGTCAACTTAACCCAACCTAGCCTAGTTTGACCTACATGAGTCAAATTGAATCAAACCTAATCAAACCAACTCCAAACCTACTCAAATTTGGCATGACATATCCTTGGATCACCATGGGTCAGCCTAAATCAAACCAAACCCAAACCAAACCTAAATTGACCCATTACCAATTGGGCAAAGCACTTCACATGGGACAAAACTCACCTTTGAGTGGTCAACACCCCTCCTTTGCACTTGTCAGCCACCTTTATTTAGCTTAGTTTGGACCCTTGGTCCTATGGATAACTTGATCAATCCAAGCCATTAAATTTGAGGGGGAGGAGTGTATACTCCTCCCCATTCAGTTCCAACACACAACCAAGCATTCTTAGAGTATGAGTGAGTCAAGACAAGCTTCCCGAGCACTTTCCCGAGTTCCCTGGAGCTTTCCGTCACTGACAACACCTAACCAGAAATAGGACAGAGCCTCCACTCCACCCAACCCCACCTAGGCTCCACCAAACTCAAATTAAACTTACCCAGACCTTCACCAATCTCCATCAATCAAGAATGGATCAATTTCTGATTAGTTCGAGCACTGGAGAGCCATCCAAGACCAACTCTGATGAGGATTTTGGTGATGCTTCATCCACATAGCCATTGGTGAGGAGGCAAAGAAGCTGGGACTTCATCTCTTCAAGATGAAGCTATCTCGGTTGATAGATCGCAGGTCCTAAGCTCCGGTGAGGTAAACTTCGGTAAACCATAGAAAATCTAATTTTTGTTAGGCCTTTGTAAAGGAAATTGTGATTTCAAGTGATTCCATCCATAGGATCTCTCTAGATCTTCTTCACAAGCTTTGGAGTCCTTTTACCTCAGAACTTCCAATGGAGGAGGATCTGTCCATCTTCTATTGCTCAAGAGATGAAGGATCATCTGCCGTTGATTCTGTGTGATTGAAATGGAAGGCCATAATTAATCTAATTTGTCTTAATTTAATCCTTAGGAATCATGGAACTAATTCCCCCCCATCCGATCTTAAATCGGAGGGTGGGGATGAAAGCGCATCCACCGCTGTTGACTCAACTACCGCATCAGATGATTAAGTTGCGAATCCCATGACGCCACATAGAAAGTGCTGCCATGTCAGCCTCCCACATGGTGCCAATGAGATTAGAAATTAATTAGGGTTTAAAATGTGATTAATTGCACTAAAACTTCCTATAATCATAACTAATTGTATAAAAATCTAAAAAATATAAATAAATACATTTTGAAAAGGTTAAACAGAGGAGATTTTAATAAAAATATATTTATTTGATTTTGAATATTGATTAGAGCTTAATTAAGATTTAAATCTTTCCTTAATTAGTATAATTAAGCCCTAGTTACTTGGAAAATTAATCCCAAACTTGGCATGTTGATTTAATGGGATGACCTCTACCTCCTATGATTTTATTGGGATTTATTAGCCATGTAATTAGTGGATTTTGAAATTCAAACTTTAATTACCCTCTTAATTAATTTAATGGTTATTTAAAGTCACAAACAGTAAAAATAATTAATTTAACTTCATTAATCAATGATTAATAGTGAGATGACGAGGGAGGGTAATTAGGGCCTCTTTTCTAATTACTTTTTCAAATTTATTTTGTTAAAGAAAGTTAATTAATGAGAGGTTTAATTAAGAGATTAATTATTCAATTAATAATGAAACTAAATCAAATTAAATTGATAATCACATCAGATAATATAATTTAAAATTAAGGGGTCCTCTTTATGTGTTCAATAATATAAAGACCCTTAAGAAAATTATGATTAGCCCATAAGTGGGGGAAAGTCTTAAAAGTACTTAATTAAATTCTTTAATCTAATTAATCTTTGATCATGAGCCAAAGCATTTTGGAGCATTAATTTTATTTCTCATGTGCATATCATTTGTGGCTCAAGATTAAATGATTAATTAAATTAAAGAAGCACAGGAAAGAAGAATTAAATGGACTGTTTAATGGTTCAGCTTAATTAAATTATAAAAATCATTTAATTATCTTTCCTTAAATAAATTAAAATTACCAACATGGGAATGGGATAGAAAACAGAAAATGATCTCTCCTCTTTAAGTTCAATAAAAATCCAAAATCAAATTAATAAGAAGCTTCAGTTTTCTATAAGTAATTTTATTTAATATGATTGTCCTTAAGAATTAGTATAGTTGAATAAATTATGTGAAAATGTTTGGTTAATCCTTTCCAATCACGTTAAATGTTGTATATTATGTGATATCATGCATTCATATTTTCAAAATCAAATGAAATTCACTTATGTAAAATTGCATGTGTTGGCATAATCTTCTTATATGTGTGGCTATTATCACTAATAAATTCAAAATTATTTTTCAAATATTATAAATTGATGACAACATTTGAAGTGATAGTAGTTATGAATACGTATAAGATTTGTATGTGTTTATAGCTTAAGTATGTAAAGGTAGTGCTTTTTTTTCTATATTCATGTATGAATTTACATATGTTTGAATGATAATAAGTATATAGTCTAGACATCCCAGAATACGAGGCTTTAAGTAGCCCCAAGAAGGTCATTTGATTATCTCACTTCCTTGGTGAACAAAGGCATGTACTTATTTAATTTCTTTCCTATGTATATTTATATTAGAATTTGGATAGAGCTTTACTTTAAATGTGTAAACAATTCAACCAAAAAAGTAATCTTTTGCATGATTTTCATCCTTATAGTTGTATATACATTCATATGTATTTAAGATAGCAAATTACTAGTCTGGACATCCCGGGAATACGAGGCTTTAAGTAGGCCCAGGAAGATCATTTGATTTTTTCACTTCTCTAGTTTAAATAATGGCACGTACCTGCATACATATTTTATACATGTGTATATGTATTTGATTAATGAATAGAATCCTCTTCTCTATTAAATATATGCATCCACAATCATTTAAGTATGCCAATATATGTTGCATGTATATGTATACTAAGTGTTAAATACATGTTATGGGTGATGAAAAGTAATGGTTCAACATATTCTTTGTGATGATAATTCAACCACATAAATCTTAAGATGCCTTTCATGTTGAATAGGATTCTTTAAAGTTAACCTAAACTTAGGACTAATAAAATATTTAATAAATCAATCGCTAAAAGAAACTAAATCATAAAAATTTGCTTTTAGGAAATAACTTAAGGTAGTGATATTGACCTCACTTTTGGAGTGAGGATTCAAACTTCCTATCATAGGTCTAAGAGTCTTCTAGATACTAAGAGCTTCTTAGTCATAAGACACTTCTAGTGGCTAAGTAAAACACTAAACCTAGAGACTCAGAAGGGTTAGCCATAGGATTAAGCTATGCCTAAAGACTATGGGATACCTACCTAACCTATAGCATAACCAAATCTATGCATATCCCCTTAGCTAAAATCCAACATGAAACCAATATATCAAATTCCAATTAGATCCCAACTCAAATTCAAATCCTTAAGAAAAATAATCAAATCCACCATAACCCAAACCTAAGCCCATGATTTTTATCCTATGGACTTAGCCAAATTTTTGTTCAATCCAGATCAAATTCAATTGATTTTCTCATAAGTCAAACAATCCTCCAATTATAATTATATACCAAAATCTACAATCAAAACCAGTCAACCCAAGATCAATTCAATCAAACCTAACCTATCCCAATTGAACCCAAACATTCAAATAAGTCAAAATCCAATTGAACCAAAATTAATTGCAACCAAAGTGATAAATCAATCTCAAATCAATATATAAACTCAACTAAACTCAATTCAACCCAAAATTCAACTCAAATAGCCTAATTGACCCACTTCACTCAAAGTGACCAATTTGACCAAATTAAATCAAGCCCCAATCCAACCCAAATTGGATTGAACCAACCCTTCAAATCTTTTCCATGATGATTATTGAATTGGGATGGGATAGCCTAACTACAATCAATTTAATTCAATCAAGCCAATTGACTTATTTAGGCTAACTTGACCCAAAGTGACCTAAAAGACCCATTTGAGCCAAATCTCAATCCAACCCAAATTAGATTGAACCAAACTAATCAAAACCTTCTATGATGATTGTTGATCATCCTTGATTGATCAATTGTAATCAATTGGGTCAAACCAAGTCAACTTAGCCATTTGACCAAATCAACCCACTTAACTTACATGAGCTTAATGAATCAAATCTCATCTTAAGCCAAATTAATTGAAAATAATGCTCTATATTAACCTAAAATCAATCCTTGAACATGACTTGATCATTAGTTGAGCTAAACCAAACCCAATTTGGAGCTTTGACCCAAGTGGATCCAATTTGACCTAAAAGACCAAATTGGGTCAAATCAAAATCTAACCCAAATTTATGGCAACCAATGGCTCAAGTTAATTCCAAATTGATTATTAAACATGATCAAAGCCTTGAATGAACCCAATTTAACCAATTGAACCCAATTGACCTAAAGGGTCAATTTGGCCTAAATAATTCTCATATCCAAATTGATTAAAACCAAAGCATAGAATCATCTTCAATTGATCTATCAAACATAAACCAATGCCCAACCCAAGCCAATTTGGCCAATTTTACCAAATTGGTCAACTTGACCTATTTGACCCATATGAATTCAAATGAGCCAAAATAAAATATAAGCCAAATTGAACCAAACCAATTGCACCAAAACATTCCAAATACTCATTTGAACTTGAATGAATCTTTTGGTTTGACCAAATTTGACCAATTGGTCAACTTGACCCAACCTAACCCAATTTGACCTACATGGGTCAAATTGAGGCAAACCCATTCAAACCAAGCCCAAATCCAATGAAACTTGGCATGTACCTTCCTTAGATCATCTTGGGTCAGCCCAAATCTAACCCAACCCATGCTTGATTGGAATTGACCCAAAACCCAATAGGTCAAGCTTGCCAAATGGAATAAATACTACATTTGAATGATCAAACCCACTCTCCTTTACATGGCTTCCTCTTAGACCCCCACCTAAGCAAGAGGGGAACTATCTCACCTGACCTGAAGGTGATTGGGTCAGCCATGAGCCAAGTGGAGGTGAGTTCACCCCTTTCCTCCCATTGAAATACTTGGAAATCAAGAACTCTGACTTCTCCTCCCAAGGTAGCCACTCTCCCTCACTCACCCACTCAAATTGAGCCAATTCAGCACCTCCCTACCACCCACGACCACCTGCGGCAGACAGATGGCCACTAGAGGCCCAAGAGATCCCGTTCATCCAATCCAAGGGAGAAGGGGGTATAGCCCACTCATTTCGATTCAATTTGTGGAAGTGAGCATCCTTAGAGCTCAAGCAACTCAAGATGAGCCGCTAGAGCTTCCTCTTAGTTCCCTAAGCTTTCACCTTGCTAAAGAACACCAACCCAAGACAAGACAACCTCCATCTCTGTCCAACTCCACCAAATCTCAACCAATCTAAAATTAACTTCATCTACACATTCACAGAACTCCGATGAGTTGAAATGAACCTTCGTCGAGTGATTCGAGCACCAGGAGCCATCCCAAGCATAACTTCAGTGAGGATTTCGGTGACATTTGATCCATAGAGACATCAGTAAGGAATCACAATGCTGTCTTCTCAACAGGACTTCAACTCTTCAAGGTAAAGCTACCTCGATCGGTTAGCCGATGGTCCAAACCTCTGATTAGGTATTTTTTTGATAATTTAAGTATTTTCCAAAAGATTTTAGTCATTTTTGAAGGAAATGTAAATGTTGTGCGAATCCAACAATAGGATCTTTGTAGATCAATCTCGTGAAGCTGTGGGATCGATCCCAAGCCTTCCCGAGCTCCGTCGAGCTCGATTTGGGTGGGGAAAGGTGGACGGTGTCAATTTTCCATCAAACGGGGATGATAGACTATCCACTGTCTATTTCACATTATTGGAATGGATGGGCATGATCTCCTGCTAGATTTAATCTTATTTTATTTTAAGGGAACTTCGGGATTAATCTCTGCCATCCGAGTGCTACATGGAAAGCGCACCATGTTAGCGATCCACATGGCGCCGATGGGATTAGGTTTCATTAAGGCTTAATTATCCATTTTAATCACTAAAACTTTCAAAAATTATAACTAATTATAGAAAAATCTAAAAAAATGCAAATATATCCTCATTTTAAAGGTAAAATACAGGATATTTAATTAAACATATTTTATTTGGTTTTGAATAATAATTAAGGCTTAATTAGGGCTTTAATGCATACTTTACTAGCCTAATTATGGCTTAATTACTTGGGTAATTAATTCCAAACTTGGGGAATTGATTTAATGGGATGACCTCTACCTCCCATGATTTTCTTGGATTTCATTGCCTAGGTAATTAGGGAATTGATGTTTCAAACCTTAATTACCCCTTTTAATTAATTTAATGATTAATTAACATTCAAATAGCAAAAAATAATTAATTAAAGCTTATTAATTATTGATTAATAATTAGTGGATGGGGAATGATTGGGGCCTTTTTCGTAGTCTCTTTCCCAAATTCATTTCATTTTAAGAGGATTAATTAAGATGGTAATTAATTAAGTGTTTAATTAATTAATCAAATGGCTAAATTAATTAAAATTGAAATACAAATCACATAAAATAATTATCTTTAAGTGATTAATCAAATTAAAAAAGCATAGGAAAGGGTAATTAAGTGATTTAATTAATTATTCAACTTAACCAATTCATAAAATTCATTTAATTATCTTTTCTTGAACTAATTAGATTACCACATAGGAATGAGGTTAAAAGAACAAATAATTTCACTCCTCTTTAAATCAACTCAAATCCAAAATCAAATTAATAATAAGCTTTGGTTTTCTTTAAACAATTTTATTTAATGTGATTGTCCTTAAGAACTAATATATTTGAATGAACCATATGTTTATGTTTAGCTATTCATTTTCAATCACTTTAATGTTGTATGCCATGTAGTTTCATGCATTCATCCTTTCAAATTCAAATGAATCAAATGAATGTTACTTATATAAGCTTGCATTTATTGACTTAACTTAATTATGTGTGGCTATTATCACTAATAAATTCAAATCTATTTGCTGAAGCTTATAAATTGATACTAATATGTGGAATGGTGATAGTTATAAGTACATATAAGATTTTCATGTGCTTATAGCTTAGTCATATGAATGTGAAGCCCTCTTTCCTATGATTCATATATATATTTACATAAGTTTGAATGTTAATAAGTATACAGCCTAGACATCTAGAGAATACGAGGCTTTAAGTAGCCCTATGGAGGTCATTTGATTACCTCACTTCCCTGGTTAACAATAACATGTACTTATTTGATTTCATTCCTATGTATTTTGGTATTAGAATTTGGATAGAGCTTTCACTTATATGCATAAATAATTCAATTAGAGAAAATACAATCCTTGCATCATATTCATCTTTATAATTGTGTATACATTTATGTGTATTTCAGATAGAAAGTGTTTAGTCTGGACATCCCGGTAATATGAGGCTTTAAGTAACCCCAAGAAGGTCATTTGATTATCTCACTTCCCTGGTTAACAATGGCACATACTTGCTTACATCTTTTATACATGTGTATGTGTGCTTAATTAAATGATGAAAGTACCCTTTGTTATTAAAAATACATGCATCCATAATCATCTATGTCATTGGCATAATTACATGTAAGTTTGTGCTCTCTTTCTTATGATTCATATAAAGATTTACATAAGTTTCAATGTTAATAAGTATATAGCCTGGACATCCCGGGAATACGAGGCTTTAAGTAGCTCCAAGGAGGTCATTTGATTACCTCACTTTCTTGGTTAACAATGACACATACTTATTTGATTTCACTCCTATGTATTTTGGTATTAGAATTTGGATAGAGCTTTAATATACATGTATAAAAAATTTAATTAAATAAAATATAAATTGTAAACATATGCATTCATCATCATTTAAGTATACCAAAATGTATTGTATGTATAGATATGCTAAGTGTTAAAGTCATATGCATGTTATATGTGATGGAAAGGAATGACTTGATATATGTCATGTGATAGTAATTCAAATATATTAATCCTAAGATGTCTTTCATATTACTTAAAGTTAACCTAATCTTAGGAATAATAAAGCACTTAATAAGCCATTCACTTAAGAGAATTAAATCATAAAAATATACTTTAGAAAGTGGCTTAAGGTAGTCATGAAGGAGGGTAAGCCTCTTTCTTCTCTTTATAACACTTAGATGCTAAATGTGAGTCAAATGAAACCAAGTAAAATATAAACTAAAATTCACAAATCAACTAAATAACTTGAAGTAAAATTAACCTTCATGGTTAAATTAAATTCTTCTAAACATAGAAAATTATAACTTTAATGTTTATGTAAGACATACCACACAAAGCCTTAGCACACATATTAGAATTAAGCCACCACTTCTAGTCCTAAGTTAGGATGGTCTATGTGTGATATATATTTTATTTTGTGATGTAATGTTTTAAATTGGATGTTAGGGTGTATGTTTCATAGACTGGATGTTAGGCTGCTATTAGGCTAATTATGTTTAGTACATGGAGTTGTGCTTAAGGGGTTGCTTAAGAAATAAGTATATATGTTTTGCTTATAGGTTGCTTAAACCCCTAAGCAAAATCCAAGTTAAGACATGTGGCTTGGTTACCCTTGTGCAGGGTGCTAAGTCTAAATTATAAATATAACTTCTTGAGATTATGTATATGTTTAGCTAATCTCTAGTTTGCAGGTGTAGTTAGATTTACTTTTCCTATATACAAATATAATTTTTGCAATAAGAATTAGGATTAGTGATATGAGGGATTAGGATGAGTAGTGGCCAGAAGGCTTAATCCTGGGGTGCACTGTGATGCTTTGGACCAAATCAAATGAAGAGTGAATACCCCACCTCATAGCATGTATCCATTTATAATTGTAATTCCAAATTGTATAAGGGTAGAGCTTGGCTACCCTATTTTCTCTTTTTCGGGGTGTACGACAGTACCAAGCCGTGCTGACCTCTTATTCTTTTACAATAATTTATAAAATTATTTAATGTTATGTTTAGATTGCGTAACAAGATTGCATCTTTTTCATAGTTTCTTTATGTTTGATATTTTAATGTGTGGCTTAGATGTGGTAGGTTCTTAGGACAAAATTAATTTTTCTACCTAATTAATAACTCATAACTAAATTTTAAAATAATTCATAACCTCACCATAAAGCTTAGGCTCTAAACAAGATAATTAAAGATTCAGTCACCCCACAACTGTATGATTGTATGTCTCACATCATTCATGTCATATTCCTTCTTCCTTGAATAGGGGATCTCCATCCTTGTTTGATGGGAGAATGCTTGACCTGTGAGGGCATCCCTTGTGGTGGAGAACACCTTCTTCTCACTAATTTAGCTAACAACTTCATTTCATCTTGCATTTAGGCATAAGAAATCCCAAGGCCTTTGTCCAAATCAATGTGTCAAAATGAAATAAAATTTGTAAATATTTGTATTTTTAGACTAAATCATATGCTCATACCACTCATACTTTAGCCTCTTAGGGAGCAGGTTTAGGACTTTAGTCTCTTTCAAATTAAATACCAGCTTAAACCATCTTGCAATTTCATAAGACCAGACTACATGGTTTTGAATTATAGGAGGTGTTAGTTGGCAGTCACTCCAAGTGGTTGTAAGTTTGTCAGACAATTTATCCTCTCTTTTGAAAATAAACCTTTATGTCCCCTCTTGCTTAGATTTAGGTCATGCTTTAGCTTGTGCTAAAGCTCCCTAGATTTAGGATCTGAGATTACTAGTTTCCCTCAGGCTACAAGCATAAATCCTCACCTCTTAGGTATTTCCATAATCTTATGTTGATGGATTATAAGCCTTAATAATCTAATAAAAATTCAACTCAAACAAATAAATCTCTTCACTTTCAAATATATAAAGCCTTACTATATAATAGGTTGAAGTGCTTACTAGGCTTCCTAGTATCATGAACACTTCCTACTTATTTTTTTTGGATCCTAAAATAAATCTTCCACCTGGTCTATCCCACTTGATTTCCCAAACATAGCCAATTTATTGATAGTCTTAACCTTGAAATCTTTGGAGATAATAATTACTTACTTTAATCGAGAGTATTCTTAGGAAATCTCATTTCTTATGATGTAATTAACTATGGAGGCAAGCCTCCATAGGAAACTTAAGAACCTGACATAAAATAAACCTTGCTTTACTTTTCCATATAAAATAGAAGAAAAATCTCTAGTATATACGAAGACCCATCATGCCTTAGGAGTCCTTATATGGTGATTAGATCCATTATAGGGTGATGTCTCTATCTTTTGAGATAGTACATCATACCTCAATGTCGCCCCCAATCACTTCAATAAGTACCCCCTAAGATTTTCATTGTGTCCACCCCACATCCAAAAATAAATACCATAAGGGATGAAGGAGGTTAGACCTTCTCTTTCTCTTTGTAACACTTAGATACTATTTGCAAATCAAATGAAATAAAACAAAATCCAAATTAAAATTGGCAAACCTCCAAATAATTTAAAATGAAACCATCCATCACGTTAAATTAATTTTTCTTCAAACTTAGAAATTCATTATTCAAAAGCCTAGCTAAAACACACCACACTAGGCCTGAACACACACATTAGAATGCTAAGTCAACACTTCTAGCTTTAAGTTAGGATGGTGTATGTAATGTTGATGTGTTTTATTTTATAATGTAATGTTTTATACTAGATGCTATGAATGTGGATCGTAGACTAGATGTTAGGTCGTTGGCAGCCTAATATTATTTTTTGTAAGGAATTGTGCTTAAGGTGCCGCTCAAAAATAAATATAAATGTTCTATTTGTAGGTTGCTTATGCCCCTAAGAAAAATCCATGTTAGGACAGGTGGGCTTGGTTACCCATGTGTAGGGTGCTATGTCCAAATTATAAAATATAATTGCTTAGGATTGTATGTATGTTTAGTTAATATCTATTTTGCAGGTGTAATTAGATTTACTTTTCCCATAAAATGTAATTTTGCAAATAAGAATTAGGATTAATGCTAGGGATTAGGATGAGTAGTGGTTAGAAGGCTTAGTCCTGTGGTGCCCTGTAATGCCTTAGAGCAAATCAGATTAAGAGAAGGAAGAAAGAAGAAGAAGAAATGAAGAATGAAGACCCCCATAACATGTATTCAATTCTAAATTGTAATATTATTATATAATCCGGGTTGTATAAGGGTAGAGCTCATCTACCAAACTTTTTCTCTTTTCTAGGGTGTTCGGTGGTACCCGACCACACCGACCTTTTATGCTTTCATGGTAGTCTATAAAATGATTGTTGTTATGTTTAGTTTGCACATTAGAATAACATGATTTTCATAATTTCTTAATGATTGATAATTGAATATGTGGCTTGGATGCTGTAGGCTCTTCAGATAAAATTAATTTTTCTACTCAATTAATAACTCAGAACCAAATTTTAAACAACTTTCAACCTCATTTTAAAGCCTAGTCTATACTCAAGAAAATTAAAAGATTTAGCAACCCCTTAGTTGTATGTTGTATGTCTCGCATCATGCATATCATATTATTCCACTCTTGCAAAATGGGGCCCTCCATTTTGGCACTTTAGGGACCACTTAACCTATAAGAGAAACCCTTTATGATGAATATTCACCCTTTTTCTATTTTGATTTGACCAACAACCAAATTTCATCATGCATTTAGGCATAAAATATTCTAAGCCTTTGTCCAAAGTATTGTGTCAAAATAATCTAAAAAGTGGAAATTTTTTTGCATTTTAAAACTAAGTCACATACTTATGCCAATCATGATCTAGTCTCTTAGGAAGTGAGTTTAGGACTCTAGTCTCTTTTAAAATTAAATAATAGCTTAAGACATCTTGTAATTGAATAAGATTGACCTACATAGATTTAAAGCACAGGAGGTGTTAGCTGGCGGCCACTCTAGCCAGTTGTAACTTTAGAAGAGTCGGACGGGTTTATCCTCTCTTATGAAGGTAAACCATTATGTCCCCTTTCTACTTAGATTTAGGTTGTGCCTTTAGGTTATGCTAAAGCTCCATAGATTTAGAATCCAAGGTTGCTTGTTTTCCTTGGGCTACGAGCATAAATTCTCACCTCTTAAGCATTTCTATAATCTTGAGTTGATGAATTATAAGCCCTAGTAATCTAATAGAATTTCAACTCAAATAAAATAAATCCTCTCACTTTCAAACATATGAAGCCTCGCCATAGGATATGTTGGAATGCTCACTAGGCTTTCGAGTATTATGAGCATTTCCTATATATTTTCTTTTGAATTCTAAAAATAAGTCTTCTAATTGAACAATCCCATTTGATTTTTTAAAAGTACCAATCCTTTGATAGTTTCAACCTTGAATCTTTGGAGGTAATGATTGACTACTTTAATCGAGAGTTTTTTTTAAGAAATCTTATTTTCTAGGATGTAATTAACTATGGAAGCTTGCTTCCATAGGGAATTAAAGAACCCAACATAAAATAAACCCTACTTTACTTTTTCATGCAAAGTAGAGGAAATATCATTGGTATATTTGAAAACCCATCATGCCTTAGGAGTCCTTATTAGGTGATTAGGTCTATTGTATGGTGGTGTTTCTATCTTTTGAGATAGTACATCATACCTTAATGTCATGCCTGATCACTTCAATAAGTACCCCCTAAGATCTATTTGGTGTCCACACGAACATCCAAATTAAAACACCATAATTTTGCTCTGAAAGAAGAATCCAAAGAGAGTTTATTTATATTTTTTTGTATTTTTTAATTGATTTATTATGATTTTTTCTAAATTTAGGTTAATTATTACTTAATTTAATTCAATTAATCCCTAATTAGGTCATTTTGTGATTTTGTAAGTTTTAAAATTTTTTAATATTTTTACAAGGTTCATTTGAGTTATTTATAATGGTTTGAGCTATTTTGGTTATTTTTCTTAATTTTTTGGAATTTTAATTAATTAATTAATAAAATAGGCATTTGAACTTTGAAATTTAATAACTTTTAATATACACATTAGTTAGATTTGAAATGTTTATGGCAGATGCATCATAGTGTTAATTTCATTCTCAAAAAATTTTATATTGTCATGATAAGTATTTTAGTATTAATTAAAGAATTTTAATTTCTATTTTAATTAAAATTAATCTTAAAATATCCAATAAAATTGGGGCTTTCGGGTTCATTGGATTTCCCTTAAAATGATGAATCCAATGAGCCCTTATTTGTAATTTTGCATTAGGTATTTTATTTTTATGAGTTTTTGAAGTTTCAGGTGATTTTATAAAATTTTTGAATAAAAAATACCTTACTTTTCTACTTAAACCAGTTAGTGCTAATTGAGCAGCGATTAACACATGTCACGACCCGATTAGTCCACGCAGGTGCTAACACGACATTTGAGTGAGAAAATGGGTTCATATTGGATGGTCCAGATCATACCCATCTATCTGAAGGCCTAAAATTGATCTGGGCAGGTTCTACTCATAGTCATTTGTCCCTATTAAGAGAGATCAAACAAAAAGATGAACCTTAAGGCCTAAAATTATTCAAAATAATAAGATAAAGGTAAACCAAACGCGTGCCTAACCTCATTAGAAATAGAAAGATGAATCTAAGAGAGAATTTAATCATTACATGACCATGTTTGAAATATTAGAGATTGATTGCTCAACACATGCCTAACCTTATTTAAAATAACAACTATAGAATAAAGCATGGATGTCTATCTGACCCTATTTGAAATAACAAGACAAAGATAAACCAAACATTTGCTTGACCTCATTCGAAATAGCAAGGTGAATGTAAAGGAAGAATTTAATCTCTACATGACCATATTCAAAACAGTAAAGATAGATTATTCAACACATGCTTGACCTTATTCAAAATAGCAAGTGAAGAACAAAGCATAAATGTTTACTTGACCCAATTCGAAATAATAAGACAAAGATAAACCAAACATCTGCTTGACCTCATTTGAAATGATGAGATGAATATAAAGGAAGAATATAACCTCTACATGACCATGTTTGAAATAGTAGAGATAGATTGTTCAACACATGCTTGACCTTATTCGAAATAACAAGAGAAGAACAAAACATGGAATAGTGAGACAAAGATAAACCAAACATTTGCTTGACTTCATTTGAATCAGTGATGTAGGAACTTGTATTTATAACACCACACATATCATAGGGGTACTTATTTAGGTAATCAAATACATCATTAAGAGATAAATATATTATCTCAAAAGATAAACATATTATTCTATAATGGATTTGATTACTTAAAAAGAACTCTTAAGGTTGATGGGTCTTCGATGTATTAAAGAATTTTTCTTTGAATTACATGGAAAGGTAGAATAGGGTTTGTAGTTCCCTATAGGGGAAAGCCACTATAGTTAGTTACTTCTTAGAAGAAGGAGAATTTTTCCTAAGAATACTCTCAATTAAAGAAACTGACTTTCATCTCTATGAATTTCAAAGCATGTCTTAAAAGGATTGTTTAATTTTGAAATTCAAAAGGGAATGGTTCAAGAAGGAAGAGTTCTTTTTGAAAGCCAATTAAAAATAAGTAGGGAATACTTTTAGATACTAGGAATCCTAATAAACATTTCAACTATCCTATCATTAGGCTTTATATTTTTGAGATTGAATTTATTAGAGTTGTAAGTTCGATATTTTATTAGAAATCTAGGACTTAGATTTTGATGACATAAGACTATAAAAGTTTGATCTATGTGGTCTTTATTAACTTCATGATCATTGCCTTCTTTAGGGATCTTCTTAGGCTCCACCAGGGAGCATCAAATAGATACATTTAGCTCATGTTAATTCTAAATCCCATAGATTCTAACCTAATTCTAGGCTCAAATTACATTTTAAAATTCCAAAATAAAATCTTAAACTTTGCAAAATATATGTTACAAAAAACATACAACCCTCTAGTAATTTATAATTCAAATATATGGGCTTAGCATCAGTGATTGCCAACCCGCCTTGGGCTATGCTTAGGGACTTAAGTAGCACTTATAAGCAAACATCATTTGTTTTATCTTATGACAATAATTCCTTTAAGCATAACCCCTTGTAAAAAATAGTGTTAGCCTAAAAAAAATTCCCTAACATCCAGACTAGCGAGAAAATAATCTTAGCCATCTAATCTAAACAAGAAAAAGTATCACATCACAATTAATACATCAACCAAACCTAATTCTAAAGTCGGTGGCCTAGTATCTTAGTGTGTAAAAAGAGGACTTCTGTAGTATGTTATACTAGGCTTTATTTTAGTTTAAGTTTGATTTAAGTTCAAAATTTATTCAATTCACTATTAGATGGTTTCAATTTAAATATTTGATTGATTTTGAATTTTATTTCAATTTTGGGTTCATTTTATGTTAAAGTTGAATTTAAGTTTTAAAGAATGATAAGTAAAATATATTCTACTTTGGGTAGACCCCATTCTATTCAACATCCTAATCCCAGTAGAATGAAATCCCCACCATGAGGTAAAATTTCATCCTAGTGGTCAAACTAAGAACCTACGTATCTTAATTAACCCATTTGAATTCATTGGGATGATTTGATTGAATTAGATTTGATTTGATTTTGTATGAATTTTAAAGTTTGGGTTTGTTTAATTTCATATGTTTCGATTTATAATATCAATTTTAGATTAAGTTTTGATTTGATTTAATTCATATTTTATAATCCAATTAATGTTTAATTTACTTCTTTAAATTGATGTCCAATTTCTTTCTTCAAGTTTCACTTTAAAGATCTAGTTTTATATGATTTGTGTTGATTAGCTCATTATAATATTGTTTAATGATGGCATCTTTTCATCTCAATTTGATTTGAATTGGTTAATACATTTTAATTAAATTAGCTTGTGATTTAATTAAGGTCTAAAAATAATCTTTTCATTTGGATTCCAATTAAGAGTTTAATTCAATAAATTTTATCATTTAGTTTGCATGTTGATTATTTTAGTTTGATGTTTAATTTTAATTAATTTAATTAGTCCTTTATTTTAGTTTATATGATTTATTTAATTTATTTGAGTTTTATGTTGATTAACCAACCTTAAATGTTATTTGTATTTTAATGTTTTCATGTTTTCATGTTTTCATTTAGATTTAATTTGAATTAGTTAATGAGTTTTACTTTAATTAACTTATGACTTGATTAAAGTTTAAATTGATCTTTTATTTAAATTCCACTTAAGAGTTCGATCTTTCAATTTATTAAATTTAGTTATTTGATTTATATATTAGTTTTAGTTTGAGAATTGTTTGGCTTAAATTGATCTTTTGATTTGGTTTAACTAATTTGACTTGTTTAAGTTTTATGTTGATTTATTTATTTGCTTAAGTTGAGTAAATTAAATGTTTCTTTTGATTTTGATTGAGTTTGATTATTTGTAATTAGAGTTTCATTTAACTTCATACACCTATTATGTTTATTAGAATTTGGTTGATGTTTTAGTTAGGAATTCATGTTTAATTTGATTATCAAACTTATATATTTTATGGTTAATTAGTCCATCTTATTCAAATAGATTGAATTAGGTCTAATTTGGTTATGTATTGAATTGTTTATTGAATTGAAATGATTTTCTATGATTGAGGTTCAATGCTAAATTAAGGTTTAATTCGGTTGATTTGATTCATATAGTTGAATAGGATGTTTATGACTGGCTTGGTTGCGTTATTTGTTCATTCAAAGTTTGGTCTAAATGATTTTTTTCACTTAGATCTCTTAATTCTATCATGATTAATTTGATTAAAATATGAATATTGATTAAATGAGTATTCATGATTAAATTGATTCACTTGATGTAGTTGGAGTTTGATTAATAATTGTTTTAATTTACCTTATGTAAACTAATTTGTTCATATTAGATTTAATTTAGATGTTTGGTTAGTTAAATTAAATTAAAGATGATTTAAGTCCAATATGATTAATTTAATTATGTTCTTAACTTGATAGGTTTAATTAGAGATTGAAACCAAATTAGCCATGATTGATATTGATTTAAAGAGTGTTTATTATAGACTTAAGAATTATAAGTTTAGTTGGCATTTGAAGTAAATTCCAAAATTTGATAAGGATTTATTTATAACATTGTTTATTATTGGCTTCATTTAAGTTTAATTGACTTTAGAATTATTACATTTATTATTATATAGGGTTAATTTAATTTAATTTTGGTTTAGTTAAAAGATCGATTAATTTGGACTTAAAGTTTCATCGACTAAGGGTTATCCTTAAATAGAAGTTGATGAGTTCATTATGTTGAATTTAATTTATTTCAATTATTATTGGATTAGTGATTGTTTAAGCCTTTAATTTATTTGATGTTTGGTTTGATTTAGAGTTTAATGATCAATTGATTCAACCTTGATTATGTGGTTGTATAGTTTCATTATTATTTGCCTAGAAATGATTATCTTGGCCAAGTAGGTTGATTAAACTTCAAGTTATTTAATATTCAAAGTTATTCATTTAATTGAGATTGGATTAATAATAAATCAAGTTAGGTTTCCAATTAAATGAGTAAATTTAATTAGATAGTGAATATTAAATTTAATTGAAGATTACTTGAGTGTTTTGATTAAAGATTAATTATTTTATTTATAATTAGCTTAATCAAGGTTTAATTATGGGTTGATCATGGTCTTTTTTATTTTGATTAAAATTTTATTTAATTTAGGTTGATTAGTTGTTAAAGTTTTGAATTTGATTTTATGTTGTTTAGATTAATGATGTACTTAATGATTTAATGATTTAGGTTCACTTAGTAAATTTCAATTTAGAATTTAATGTCTACTTAATTGGGTTTTAACTAAGTTCAAGTTTATGTTTGTTTAGGTTTAGGTTTAGTTTAATTTCATTTGAAGATTATGTGATATTTACTTGATTTAAGGTTTGATTAATGATCATTTAAGTATATTTTTTTTATTTCGTGCTTTGGCTTAATGTTTAAATTGTTGGGGTTTAGCTTTAATTGATTCAATTAATATTGATTTTAATAATTTATTAAACCCTAATTTTAAGTGATTTTTAGATTTTTTTTTTTAAATTTAAGGATTATGTTATTTTCTTAAGATTCTTTTATGTCAATTAAAGTGATTTAAATAATTTTTAATGATTTTTATAATTTTTTGATTTTTAAATTGATTAATTTATGAAATTAGGTGTTTACACTTTGAAATTCAATAACTTTTAATCCATTAACCATTTTAACTTAAAATTTTTATGGTAGGTGTGCTTCAACCTCAATTTCAAACCCTAAAAGATTCTGGTAAATTAGATTAATATTTTTAGTTTAATTAAGGTTTCATTATTTTCAATTAAATTCAAATTAATCGAGAAATAACCAATATAATTTGAGGATTTTGGGTTTAATGGATTCCTCTAATTGAGATGAAACTATAGAGCTCTTATTTGCATTTTTTGGTTGAATATTTTATTTTTGATGAATTTATGAAGTTATCGACATTTTTCTACATTTTGAAAATTCATAAATCCCTAATTTTCTACTTCTCGATGTCATCCAATGATGGGGTTGGCTCTTTTCGCATTTCTTCCCCTGATTGGTCCATGGTAGATCCACATAGATCCACCTCATCTAGTGGCTACAAGTAGGACTATCCGATCATAGATAAGATGGTCTAAATTTGGTCCGCAGTTTCCTATAGGATTCAAATCAGATCATCCTACTAGATCATAGTCATATGTTCCAAATTGAAAGAACAGATGGTGGTGATTTCATCCCTAAACTCTCACCAGAACACAGAGGACCGTCCACCATTGGATGCTGATTGTTGATGATTTGAGCAACAAGAATGTGGGATTTGGATTGCAAATCGACCATGGATCAATTTGTAGTCAATCTTTATGATTTGATTTTAATGGCGATCAAATCTTCTTCACAAAGGGCCAACCTAAGCTAAAGGGGTGGCAGTTTAGAGTGGTACCTTGTAGGCGTTGATCCTCTGTGGTCAAAATGCTTTGATCACCTTTTCCTTGATGATTCAAAGTTATGGATGCAATTTGGCACCTTTCCTCTCTCTGGATCAGTGTGGAAACCAAGCTTCCACTCTAATCTGTTAGCTTTGGTGGTTCTCCAGCTCATCGGCAGTGAACTTCATGGGAGTGTGTTTGGTTGAGTTTGGATTCATCCCTAGAACGTATAAGGAAGGCTAATTGCAAAGAAGAAATGCTCCACCTCCATTTCTTTGTTTGAACACCTCCATTATCACTGGTTATGATCGGATTCTGACTTGCCGGTGGCGACGAGCTTGGGTAACGGTTCAGCTCATCCTTTCTTTTCTTACAGAATGTGATGGTGAAGTTAGAACATAGAGAGAAGCTCTCTCTTTTTCTCTCCTCTGACTTAGCCGAAAACTATAGTGATGGGCATGGCCAGAATTTGGCTAGCGGCTATGAGAGATCCGCTGGTCGGTTTGGTTCATATCCTCCCTCTCTTTGGAATGTGTTGGAGTGGATGTTCCCCTCCCCAACCTCTCTATCCCCTTTCTTTCTCTTTTTCTCTCTTTTTTATTTTTGAAATCAATTAACTCCACATGGGGATTCAAGGATGGTTGGCCATCCATGGTGATTGAGGAGCTTGTCCTCTTGCTCTCAAAATCCACACTCTTGGCTATAGGATCAGCTCCATTCAATGGAAGAGTGGGGAGGAGTTGGAGAGTAGGTTTATTGATATTCTTATTTTTGACTCATTTTAGATTTTATCTCATGATATGATCACATCTTCCATGCTTCATCCCACACTACTACCCCACCTCACATGCTTCATTTGGGTTGTTGATTGATAGCCTAAACCAAGCCCAAAGTGAGCTATGAGTTGAGCTTGAATTCATTTTCTTAAGTTTGATTTAATTTGAATTTCATTTAATTTAAACTGAATTATGTTAAGTTTATTTATTTAATTATCATTGAATGATTATTGCAACTATAATTGATTGTCACTTGGATAATTTAGACCTCAATTGATCTATGCCATATGAGGGTTTGATGTGGTTTAAGCTAAGTTTGACCCTTTTGACCTAAATGGGTCAAATTGAATTTCCTACCTCAAATGGCCATTTAAGATTTAAATTTAAGTTTGATTGTATTTAATTGAGCATTTGTAATGAATATGATCAATTGATTTGATTTAAGTTAGATTAGATTTTGATTTTAACATCAATTAACTCATTTCAATCCAATTGGGTTAAGTTGGGTTCAATTGAGTCAAATGACCAATTTGGCCCAAATAAGGTGTGTTTGGGTTTCGTTCATGTTTGATTAAATGTTTATAATGATTTAGAGTAATTGGTTTCATTTGATTTGATTCATTTTGACCCAAATTAGGCTTAATAAGCTACTTTGGATTCATTTGGGCTAAGTGATCAAATTGATCAAATTAAACCTAAATAATCATTGAATTATGATCATTTATGATTTTAAAATACTTTGAAGTGTTTAATTTGAATTATTTTTGATTTAATTTGGATTTGAGTTCCACAGGGTTCATTTGGGTTAAGTGGCCAAATCAACCAATTTGAATCTTCATTAAATTTAGATTGGTTTAGTTTTATACTTAAATATGTTGATTTGATGATTTTGACCCTTTGGAGTGATTTTAATTTGGCCATATTTTGATTGGTTAACTTTTGACTTGATGGGGCCCACATGGGTTAACTCTAAGTCAAATGACCTATTTGCCATTTTATGTCCCATTTAAATTTACTTTGAAGTTCATTTATATTTATGCATTAATTTTGTACTTTTGATTTGATTCAATTTTGATTTAATTTGATTTTATTTAGATTGTAGTGAGGTTAAGTTTAATTGGGTTAATTAACCAAATTTCCTCAATCTAGGCTCGTTTAAATTTAGGTCAAGTCCTAGAAGGGTTCACTAGGATGACCTAGGCTTTCAGTTTAGAGTATTCAGCTTGATTTGATTTTAGTTTAAGTGTAGTGTCCTAAGTGCCTAATTTGAAAAATCCTAATAAAATTAGGGATCCTAATTTCTAAGATTAGAGATGATGTTAACCTCATCCAAAAATGAGAACAATAGGCGAGACAAATGTAAAGAGAGAATCTAACCACTACATGACAATGTTCGAAATAGTAGAGATAGATTATTCAACACATGTATGACCTTATTTGAAATAGCAAGTGAAGAATAAAGCATAGATGTTTGCTTGACCCTATTCGAAATAGCAAGACAAAGATATACCAAACATCTGCTTAACCTCATTCAAAATGGAGAGATGAATGTAAAGGAAGAATCTAACATCTACATGAACATGTTTAAAATAGTAGAGATAAATTGTTCAACACATGCATGACCTCATTTGAAAACGCAAGTGAAGAACAAAGCATGGGCATCTGCCTGACCCTATTTGAAATATCAAGACAAAAATGTTATCATAAAGTTGAAAATGATTTAAATTTTAATTTTAAATTCGCAAGTAGTTTGGAGGGGATTAAATGATCGAAGGTTTCTTTAATAGCTTGAATCAAGTTGATATAAGTACTAACTTGACATGAAAATATAATCACATTGATGAAATTTATTTTCAAATACAGTTATGTGTAATACTTCTTTAAATAAAGCTCATTGATGGGAAGCATTGGGTGCTCACATTTATGTTTTATTAATTAATATGATTCCCCTTGATTGGCCTTTCTATGATTATTGACTCACTTTTGGAGTGAGCTCTCAGCTTCCTCATCATAGATCTAGGACTCTTATAGACATTAATAGTTCCTTAGTCCTAAGACACTTCTAGTGATTAGGTGAACACTTAACCTAACCCTAAAGACTTAGAAGAGTTAGCCATAGGGATAGGTTGTCCCTTATGGATTTAGGAGAACTTGTCTACCCAATAGCCTAAACCCAATCCTTGCTTCCTTCTTGCAAACCAAACATCAAATTCAAATTCAAATTCCAAATTCTAATCATAAATCAATTCCAAATCAAATGATTGAAACCCATGATAGAATTTAAATCCTAAAATCTTTCCTAACCCTTTGATATCATCTTATGGACTTAGCCTTAACCAAGTACAAATCACTCCAAACCTACGTGATTTTCTCATGACTCATTTATATCTTCATTTAGGTTTCCAAATATAAATGGAGTATAAATTCAAATAGCCAAAAATAAATACAAAAATCAAGCCAACATCCAATTTATACATTTTTAAGCCAAGTCCTTGAACTTGGTCAAATATTATCTAAACCAAATCAAAACTCATGGATTTCTTCATAATTTAATCATTCCTTCAATCATAAACATAAACCATCACTATCAAATCAAACCAGGTTAGCCTTTTTTGACTTGAAATTATCATATGAACCAAAACTCATATTGTTTCAAATCACTTGCAATTAGATTTATATTTCCATCTCAAACCAATTTATCAACATAATTAAACTTGAATCAAGCCATGTTCAAGCCAATTAATCCATTTAGGTCCACTTGACCCAAAGTGGCCTAAAAGATCTTTTTGAGCCAAGTTCTAATTCAGCCCAAATTTGATTAAACTAAGGCCATCCAAACCTCACAACATTATCAACAATCATCCTAGGTTAATCAATTATTTTGAATTGGGTTAAACCAAGTTAACCTATCATGTTGACCAAGTCAACACTTAGGCCAAATGAAACCCAAACTAGCCAAAACTCACCATAAGCCAAATTGATTAAAACCATTGATTCAAACCCATTCATAATCAGTGATTGAACTTGACCCAACCCTTGGTTTGACCCAATTTGAGCAATTGGTCAACTTGACCCAACCTAACCTAATTTGACTTAAATAAGTCAAATCAAGCCAAATCAAGTCAAATAAACCCTAAAATAATTGAAATTTGGGCTAACCGACTTTTGACTCATCCCAAATATGTCCAAATCAAACCCTTAGCCAAATGACCATTTTACCCTTAGGTTTAAGGAATACCATGAGATGAAACACATGCTCATTAGGTCATTTTCTCCACCTAGCCACTTGACACTCTTTCATAGGTCCACTTAGGCACCTTGGACCATGGCTGACCTGACCTAAAAGTGATTGGGTCGGCCATGATACATGGGGAGGTGAAATCACCTCCCCATCCCCATTAGAGTTTTCTAAACCACCAAGGACAAGCACTTCCTCCCTTGGTAGCTACCTCCACGCCCTCACCCAACCAAGCTGAGCCACATCATGCACCCAAGGACCTCCACTACCCTCTGAGTTGGCCAATTGATCAAGAAAAATTCAAACAAGCTATGACCATTCGATCCAAGGAATGAGGTAATAAACCCCCCTAATTCTCACTCAAACTCACAAACTCACACTCGATTCAACCCTAGTAGCCAAACAGAGAGTTCCCAGAGTAATTTTCAAGCTTTCCCAAGCTCCCCAAAATCCTCATTCTCAATTTTATGCAAAATTGAAATAGGGGAGGCCACCTTCGATTCCCTTTTGCTCAAACCACCACCAAAGTGCAATTAACTTTGCACACACCTTCCTTGGAGCTAAACGAGAAAGAACAAATCTTTTCCTAAGCTTTCCAATGGTCAGAGGGTAGAGTTTGATTAAGCCTAATCACCTACGTCTAGTGGATCTGTCTTCCAAGCAAGCTACACAAAATCAAGGCTCATGCAGCTCAACAGAGCTTCATTTATACCAAATGAAGCTTCCTCAATCAATGAAATCATCGGCCATAAGCTTCGGTGAGGTATGCCATTGAAACAGATCCTTGAATGAAAATATGTTGGTATTTTGTGAAAGAAATTTTCATGTCATGTGATTTCCTCTGTCAGATCTTCTTGTTGTGCTTCCCAAAAGGTGTGGGATCATTTTCATCTCCATCTGAGCTTGGGTAAGTTCGGATCGAGCGATGATCAATGGACAACAGCCATTATTCAATGCTCAGGAGTAGATAGATCATGGACCATCCAGCTTGTGTGATCAGGATGAACGGTCCTGATCTAATCAATCTTAGAACCCATGATTAATCCCTCAAAATCCTAGGTTTAATCGTGGCCATCCATTCTTAGATCGAACGGTCCACGGTGATACCGTGTGCACCGCCATCTGAGTCAGCACTCAAATGTGACAACTTAAATAGTGAATCCCATCATACCACGTGGAAAGTATGCCGCGTTAGCCACCATGTGGCCGGACAGGATTAATGCTTTAATTAGGGCTAATTAATTGGTTTTTAACCCTAAAACTTCCTAAATTCATAACTAATTTTAGAAAATTAAAAAAGAAATACAAACTTAGGCCCATTTTGAAGATATTTTAGAGTAGAATCTAGGAAAATTATTATTAATTAATTTAGTAGATTTGGCTTAATTAAGGTTTAATTTGAAATATAATTAGTTTAGTTACTCTATAATTAACCATCCAATTAATCTCAAACTTTATATGCATGTTTAAGGGGATGACCTCTGCCTCCCCTATCTTTTTGAAATTTTATTTGTTGCTTAATTAGAGAAACCAATGTATTAAGCCTTAATCACTTTCTTAATATAATTATTAATAATTATGTACATGAATAGTAAATTAAACAATCAATTGAGCTTATTAACCTCTGTTAATGATGCCAAAGTCTAGGGAAATGGATTGGAATGCCCTCTTCCAAATTTTTTAAGTCTTCTCTAATCCCTCTTCAATAATTAATTAATTAACACCCCTTTATTAATTAATCAATAAGATTAATCAAAATCCAAATCATACCTAAACTTTAATCAACTAATTGAAAGGATTTAGGGATTGAGACTTAGGCTCCCTTCTTTATCTCTTTCTCTAAGCCCATGTCATTTTGGTTGGTTAAGGTTAATTAAGGTTTAATTTGTTAATTAATCAACTTAATTAATTCAATTGAATCTATTTCTTTAACTTAATCTTGGGTAGCTCTTTGGGTGTTCAATAACCCACAAAGGGAGATAATAAAATTATGGCTAGCTCACATGTGTGAGGAAACCATAAAACTAGTTAAGTGAGATCCCTTAAGCTTAATTAATTATTAATCATGAGCCAATTGCATTAGGCCCCTTTCATTTCTTAGGAGCATTGAAAATTTATTTTACATGTGGTTTCATATCAAATTGGCTCATTATTAATTAGTTAATTAACTTAAGGTGATGTAGGTAAGGGTTAATTAATTCACTTAATTCATACCCTAACTTAATTAAACCATAAAATCAGCCTAATAACTTCTTCTTTGAGCCAAAATAAACTCACACATGGGGAATGGGATTAGGACCAGCAAACCTCTTTCACTTTCCTTAACTTAAATCAAACTCAAATAGAAAATCTCATTAAAAAACTTTGGTTTATTTTAAATGGTTTTATTTAGTATGATTGTCCATAGGAATTAATTAGAATGAATGAGATTATGTGCTTATGTTCCTTTATTTCTTTCTAATTACGTTAAATGTTGTTTATCATATGTAACCATGCATTCATTTCTTCTAAAATCAACTAAATTAAATTATTTCTTTTATGACTAATTCCATATGTTGATTTAAATAAAATAAGTGTGGCTACTATCATTATTAAATCAAACATTATTTTCAAAAGCCTATCAATCATTTATTATAAATGAAGTGATGTTAATTACAAATAGCTATAAGTTTGTATGTGTTGATAATATAAGATATGCAATATGAAGTTTTCTTTCCTTATCTTACATGGATTCATATAGGATTTACAAATGTATAGTTCATTTGAAAATAAGACAACATTTGTCTAAATCTATTCCTATGCATTTCCATGCTAAGACTTAGGAAGAATTTCATATCACATATATAAATCATATAATCAAATCGAATATGATTTCTTGCATGACTTCTTCTTCTTCTTGTGGTTCTTTTGTACATTCATCTGTAGAGAAAAGTGGTATATTACCGACACCCCAGGTCGTGGAGGTTTTAAGTAGCCCTAAGTAGGTCTTGTACCTTACGCTCCAGGTGCAGAACAAGGACAACGTACTCACTTAAAACTCGTATACATGTGTATGTGTGATGTGGCTAATGAATAAGGATCATAAGTCAAACAAATCAAATATAATTTTTGCATAGATTTTTCTTATCCTTGTAGTTGCTTATACATCTATATGTATCTAAGAAAAGTGATATATTAGTCTAGACACCCAAGGGATGTGGGGCTTTAAGTAGTTTTAAGTAGCCCTAAGTAGGTCTTGTACCTTACACCCCTAGTGTAGAATAATGGCGACGTACTCACTTAAAACCTTTATACATGTGAATGTCTATCTAGCTAATGGATGAAAAATCCCTCCTTTCTATTAAAAAGACATGCATTCATAATTTAATCAAATGGAATATCTAAATTCCAAACACACTTCTTTGCATTCATCATTCAAGTATGCTAAAAATATTCATTGTATGTATAGGTATGCATAGGATTTAATCATATGCAAGATATACATGATGGAAAGAAATGAATAAACATGTGTTATGTGATAGTAATTCATTCTAATTAATCTTAAGATGCCTTTTTTATTGAATAAGGTCTTTTATAGTGAGCCTAAACTTTGGATTGATTAAACATATAATAAACCATTCACTAAAGAAAATTGATTAATTAACTTGCTTTAGAAGTGACTTAAGGTAGGGATGAAAGAGAGGTTCCCTCTCTTTCTTCTCTTTACAACACTTAGTTGTTAAGTGTAGTTTATATGAAATAAAATAAGACACTAAATAAAATCTTCAAATCAATTAAGTCACTTGAAGAATAATCAACCCCTTATAAATTAAATCCCTCACACTTAGCAAATTGTAACTCTAAAGCCTAGTTAGGACATACCACACAAGCATTAATTCACACACATTCGACTAAGTCACCATTTCTAGTTTTATGTTAGGGCATTGTATGATTTGATGTATGCTTGTTTTGTACTGTATTATTTTTGATTGGATACTAGGGTGTATGTGCGTATTCTAGATGTTAGGCTGATATTAGCCTAATCATATTTTCTATAGGGGGTTGTGCTTAAGGGGTCGTCATAATAAAAATATAAATACTTTTGCTGTGTAAGTTGCTTACCACCTAAGCATAACCCATGTTAGGAAGGTGGGCTTGGTTATCCATGTGTAGGGTGCTAAGTTCAAATTATTCATATAACTGCTTGGGTTGTATGGTGTGTTTAGCTAACATTTATTTTGCATATGTAGTTAGATTTACTTTCCTTATTTTAATTTAATTTTGTATTAGGATTAGGGTAAATGGTATGGGGGAATTAAGATAAGCATTGGTTATAAGACCAAGTCTATGTACCATGTGATGCCTTTAGAGCAAGCACATCCAAATCAAGCCAAAAGGAAGAAAGAAATGGAGCAAATCAAATGAAGAAATGGAAGATAAAGAAATGAAGAAGGAAGAATGAAGAATGAAGACCCCCATAACATATATCATTTGTAATTTTAATTATTCTCTTATAATTCGGATTGTATAAGGGTAAAGTTCACCTTTTCTTTTGGGTGGTAACGCTGAATCGATCAATCTTTTATTCTTTTGTGATAACTTTATAAAATTGTTTGATGTTTTGTTTAGCTCGTGCATTAGAAAAAAGCATGCCTTTTCATAGTTTCTTTATGGTTGGTAATTGTTGTATGGCCTGAATGCGATTAGGCTCTTAGGATAAAAATAAAATTTCCATCCCATTAATAACTCATAACTAAACTTTTAAAATAACTCATAGTCTCACATAAAATCCTAGGTATTAAATGAAGATAATAAAATTTTTAGCAACCCCTTAGCTGGATGTTGTATGTTTAATATCATGCATAGCCATCTTGTTTCACTCTTGTTAAGAGAAGGATTTCATCTTTGGCAGATAAAATGGGCTTAACCTTTAAGAGCATGTAATGGAATAACACCTCTTTTCCTTTTGATTTGGCCCATAATCTACTTCTCATGCATTTAGGCATACAAAATCCCATAGCTGTGTCAAAATAAAGAGTCCCAAACTAAATAAAATTTGATAAGAATTTACATTAGATCTAAGTCATTATTCATACCCCTCATGCTCTAGTCTCTTAGGGAGCGGGTTTAAAGACTTAGTCTCTTTTCTAAATAATAATAACTTAGCCATCTTGCAATAGGATATGACCTACCTACATGGATTTAAAGTGTAGGAGTTAACTGGCTGCCACTCCAAGCAGTAATAAGCCCAACAGTCGTGTGATTTACTCTCTCTTGTGGAGGTAAACCATATACCCACTTTCACCTTAGATTTAGGTCATGCTTTGGCCCTCGCCAAAGCTCCCTAGATTTAGGATATGAGATTGTTGTTTTTTTTGTGGGCTACAAACATAAATCCTCACCTCTTAGGAATTTCCACAACCTTGTATTGTGAAATTATAAATCCTAGAGTTCTAATAAAATTTTAACTCAAATAAATAAATCTCCTCAACTTCAAATATATAAAGTCCAAATATATGATAGATTGGAGTGCTCACTAGATTTCCTAGTATCATGAGCACTCCCTACTCATCTCATTCTACTTCAACAATAACTCTTCCCTTTTGATTCATCCCACTTGATTTTTCTAAAATACAACTAATTTATTAATAGTCCTATATTTAAATTCTTTGGAGACAAAAATTGCCTACTCTAATCAAGAGTATTCTTAAAGGATCACTTTACTTAAGATGTAATTAACTATGGAAGCTTGCCTTTACAGGGAACTTAATGAACCCAGTTTAAATAAACCCTACTTTACTTTTGCATGTAAAGTGGGGAAAAATCTCTAGTATATTTGAAGACCCATCATGTCTTAGGAGTTCTTATTAGATGATTAGGTCCATTGTAGGGTAGTGACTTCTATCTATCGAGATAATAAACTATTCCTCAATGTCATATCTGATCACCTCAATAAGTACATCCTCAGTTCTGCATGGTGTCCCCTCACATATACACATAGAAACAAATCCAAAAATAAACACCACAATGATAAAAAGGCCTTCTCACGTTGGTTCAAAGTTACCTCCCCCCTTGCGATGGGCTTCAATTGGTCACTTAAGAATTAAAATAAGCTCTCTAACTCGAAAAGCTCTTGAACGAACTGACTTATTATGAGCTTGAACCATTCATTCTTTGTATAGCTCAAAATATTGACAGGCTTGGAGGCATCGCTCTTCAATACCTTTAAGCTCTTTCAACTAGAGCCTAGAATTTTGCTAAATTATGATCTTGCTGCTTACAACAACTCTCAGCAATAGTAGCTAAACTTCTAATGGAAGAATAGTTTCAAACCCATATATTAAGAAAAAGGGAGTGGACTGTGTCAGAGTCCTATATGTGGTACGATAAACCCATAATGCTTCAACCAATGACTCATGCCACTATCTCTTATTGTCATCAAGGGTTTTATTATTAGGATAAGGGTTTTATTGAAGGCCTATGATAGCCCATTCGCCCAAGGATAATATATGATAGAGTACCACCAATCTATGTTATGTCGCCTTGCAAAACTATTAATCTTGGTACCTTAAATGGGGTGCCATTGTTGGATATAATTCGATGGGGTACATCAAATCTATAGATGATGTTAAACCTAAAGGATTCAAGGACATTTTGAGCCTTAACTTCCTTCAAATGGATCACCTCTGCCTATTTCCAAAAGTAATCTTCCACTGCTAGAATGAAGCGGTGACCTTTGGAAAAAGGAAGATCAATTGGACCTACTATGTATGTACCCCCCAACACTTGAATGGCCATGACGTTATTATCAGATGAAGGATGCTAGGTGGTTTATGTAGGACCACTCCATGTACTTAACACTAGTGATAGTGACAAGCTATGCCCATGCAATCTGTGATAATAATTGGCCAATAGTATCCAAGCCTTTTACTTTTATCTTTCATCTTTGGACCTTGTTAATGTGCTTCACATAGTCCCGAATGTTCCTTAATCATAAGTTTATGGGCTTTGTGTTTGCCTAAACAACATAACCACATGTGATCAAAGGACTGTCGATACAGAGTATCTTCAATTAGAGCATATAAGAGTGCTCTTTTTTTAACTTGATGGGCTTGGATTTCTCTTAAGATAGTTTTCCTTTGCTTAGGTAATTAATAAAGAGTTACCTCCAATCTAGTTCTTCATCTTTTTCAGCAATAATAACCTTCCCTTCAAGAGTATTTTTATCTATGAGCTCAATATCAATAGGAGAAAAGACCTTGCAGTTGTGTACTTCTATCGATATGAACTCATCATCTGAACATCCCATCACTTTAGCGAGTGTAGCTAGAACATCAACGATGGAATTTTCTCCTCGAGGGACTTTATAAATGATAAACTTTAGGAATTGGGCCAACAACTCCATAGTGTACTTGTAGTAATGATGGAGTTTAGGCTTGAGAACTTTATAAGACTTATCGATTTAGTTGACCACTAATTATGAATCCCCAAAAATATTAATGTCCTTAATATCTAGTGAAATGGCTAATTCTAAACAATGATTAGGGCTTCATATTTAGCTTCATTATTTGTACAAGGCTCTGATAGATGATATGGGAATCATAGTATTCAAGGATCTAGGGTTAAAAGACTATCTTATTCCTGCTTTGCTTAGGAGGATGGAATGCGATTCATCTCCCCTTAAGGAGAGGCTGCACCATCAAAGTATAATTCCTAATGATAGTCATTCGCATCTTCTAAACTCATATTTTGCTAATCAGGGAGATCATCATTAAGAGGAGAATTTACGGGAAGGGGGTTCGCTGCTAGAAAATCTACTAATGCCTGCAATTTCACAGTGTGAAGTGGTATGAAAGTGATGTCAAATTGTGACAGAATCATGTTCCATCATGCTAACTGTCTGGATAGTGTCAGCTGCATCATGAGATATTATAATAGATTTATTCTAAAACTAGATTAATTTTACAAGGAAACATATAGTGCCTTAGCTTTTAGGCTACGAATGTGAGGTCTAAGTAATGCTTCTCGATGGGTGGATAGTTTGTCTTAGCCGAAATTAGGAGATGACTCAAGTAGTAGAGTGCATTTTCTTTTCATTTATTATTAGCCTGAGCCAACAAAGTGCAAAAAGAATTGCCTAGTATAGCCATGTATGAAATAAGTGGTCTACCCAGGATAGGAGTAGCAAGTACCAGAGGTGTCATCATGTTTTATTTATTACACTCAAAAGCATGTTGGCACTTAACATCCCATTATTACACTTTGTTATTCTTATGTATCCAGGGTCTTCCCAGTAAAGCATTAAAAGATGTATCTAAATTTATAATATAAAATTTTGCCTCAGTCTTCAAATCACCAATTTGTAATAGCAGTATGATTGAGCTTAAGGCTCTCTCACCATGTTCATTGAATCCTTTCAACATCATCTTATCAAGAATGGTCATGTTGATCCTAAGTAGGGGTTCTTAGACTCATGACATTGATCGATGCACCTAAGTTAACAAGTACCCCAAATAATCTAAGGCTATCTATGCTCACTAAAATGTAAAGTGGGTGATTATGATCGATAGTTTATAGGAGCATATCTTCATCAAAAAAGGTAACTCCCAAGACATCTTTGAAGTAGCAGACCTCTTCTTCAGATGTAGAAGTAGCGATCAGCTGAGTTAAGCATATCTCAGAATCTAAAAAAGCCTTGATCAAGAATTCACTCATCTCTTTAGATAAAATAAAGGCATCATATATTATTAGCCTAGCTAGTAATTTCAATATTAGACGCTATCCAACCTCAGATTATATAAGAATATCGCGGTTGGAGTATCTTGTGGAAGGTCTATCTATTTAATAAAATTAACAATTTATTTTCCCTTATCTTGAGGTGTTATTCTAGGAGGTAGAACTCTGTCATAATAAAAGCTAATTTCTACAATCTCTTATATAGGAGGAATCATAATGGCATCTACCTGCTCGTTAGGGCCACCTAAAACATCTTCTAATGGATCTTCAGAGTCAGATGACTCCAAATCTATCTCGATAGGGGCTCCATGAAAATTTAGGATAGGGATGTCACTAATCTTCATATGAAAAGATTTGTTCAAAATCATTTTGATTATTGAGATTTGTAGAGTTATTATTAAGATGAAGATTATGAGAATCATTTTCACCATAAAAAGATAAGATGTAAGCAAAATTCTTCTTTATTATTTTGTTTACCTCTGATGGCACAAAATACAAGTCATACAAAGTAAGCGGCATGAGTGGCTTAACAACTTGTTTTCCCTTATCATGAGGTGTTATCCTAGGAGGTAGAACTCTGTCACAATAAAAGCTAATTTTTACAATCTCTTATATAGGAGGAATCATAATGGCATCTACCTGCTCGTCAGAGCCACCTGAAACTTCTTCTAATGGATCTTCAAAGTTAGATGACTCCAACTCTATCTCGATAGGGGCTCCATGAAAATTTAGGATAGGGATGTCACTAATCATCATATGAAAAGATTTGTTCAGAATCATTTTGATTATTGAAATTTGTAGAGTTATTATTAAGATGAAGATTATGAGAATCATTTTCACCATGAAAAGATAAGATGTAAGCAAAATTCTTCTTTATTATTTTGTTTACCTCTGATGGCACAAAATAAAAGTCATACAAAGTAAGTGCCATGAGTGGCTTAATGCTCCTATTCAAACGCTACTAAAAGTAGGTGAGTGGAGAAGCGACACTATTAGTGTATCTCTATATAGTTATGCTCAACATGCCCCTAGTTAGCCTCAAACTTGACAACAATGGGTGGTCGTGAGCTAATTCAAATACCTATAGAGGATGTTTTGTTACTTTAGAAATAATCTTGTGAGAGGTTTGAGATAAAAATATCCCAACTTTCTTCAATCTTGAGAGGATCGAATGATTCCATAGAGGTTACATTAATAGAACCAGTCACTTATTCTACTAAGTATTGTTTGGGTATCAGTATGGATCTAGACTTGTAGCTTCGCTCAAGCCAATCCTTGAAGGTAATACAATCCTCTGAGATGTGTCCAAGCATTGGTTGGTAGGGGCAAATTTAGAATCATCACTTGTCCACTTCCTTCGACCTCTTGGGTTCAAGTAGTTGGAAATTAGGTTTCTTCATATGATGCTTGAAAAGTTTCTTGGTTGCCTCCCTCTTGAATGAATAAGGCTTATTTAACTTTTAGTAAGAGTTAGTGGAATATAGCTACTTGACTGCTGGTAGGGGTACTAGTATCACCAATGTTGTTGTGGGCGTGGAGGTGGATGTTGAGATGGCTGGGACCTTGGTTTCTCGGGTTGAACTCGCATGGACTATTTCCCTTTATCAACTGTAGAGCCCATCCCAGGTCTTTCTTTAATACCTTTTGTGGCTTTGGCTTGTAGGACTAGTCTGAAAATGATAACTATTTTGCTTCCACTTGAAAGGTGGTTATTTTACTAATTAATTTCTCAAAAGTTTTGATGGAAAAACTTTTGAGCATGAATGCCACTGGGCCATGGGTATTCTTGAGTAGAATATCAATGACATGCTGCTCATAAAGCTGAGGTTCACACTTCATACTAAAGTTCATCCATCTGAGAATATGATCAACTAGGGACTTATTGGGTCTCTGCTTTTCAACTACTATGTCCTTTATAGTCACCTAATGTTAAACTTGTGTAAACCTCTTGATAAATAGCCCATCTTGTAAACCCTTATAGTCAACCAAAGACTCCTTAGGTCTTTGCATAATTATGGCATTCCAAATGGTTATAAGCCCATTAAATATTTGTTCACCATGTGAACACCCTTACATCTGTTTTTCATATGAGAACTTTATATCTATTTATCATGCGAACACCATCCCCGATTGAGTCTCATGATTAGGTTCGGGTTACTAAAACCTAACTCACCTCGATGATGGCTATGCTTATTATAGAATTCTTCCATAGGGGATATGTTTCATTCAAAATAACTTAAATCAAATAATCATCTACCAATCTATCATTATTTATCATGGATGATGAGCTAAGAAAACCTTTGCTCATAGGAGTAGCCAACATCAAATTAAATCTATCATTATGTTCCTACTCAAATAATCTCATGCTAGTAAGGTTAAGTCCCGTGTTCTTTGTCTACATGGCTTTACCGCCAAATGACACCACATGAAATACAGATACAACCAGATTTGACCAAGTGGCTTGCCATCTATACAGGTCCACTATACTTCGATCACCACAATAGCCAATATGTTACTTAATGGATTTTCTATTTAAGCTATGAATCATGGAATAAGTTTAATAGGAAAAAAAATCTTCTGTTTACTAAGATTGACTTGAATTTGTCACCTTAGAAAAATACCACAATAAGTGTACAAAAATATTTTAGACGACACAACCCATTGTTGCTAACAAATATTCTTCGGTTAGGAATTATATCTGCCCTAACTAAGTAAACCAGGTACCATGATAGCCTAGGATGATGGAATCATAGGATCTTTATTGGGCACATCATCATTCTCCCAAATATATGCTTTAAGTTAAAATAGAATGATACATGCTTCTTGACAGTCATCTATGCCACACACACCTTTAAGGCACCAATGCATATTAGATGGATATGTCTATTTCCAACCCTAATCGAGAGTGCTCTCTTATTGTGGTAAGAAGGATAATTAACTATGGAGGCTTGCATCCTTAGGAAATAGAACCTAGATTTAAATAAACCATAATGGGACATTAGAGGTAATCTGGTGGAATATATACCAATCTATCTCATGACATAATATACTATTATCCATCTCATCCAAAGATGGCAGAGCACATCCTTGAAGGTGTTTTTTTTAGCGATCAACATTATAGAGTTAAATTCTAAGTAATATTGTTTAATTTATAAGGAAAATGACTCTAAATCTTCTTTTAATTATCAAGTGACTTCTATTGGTGGTTTTCTCCTACATCTAACTAGACATTTAAGTGTTGTAGTTTGGTCAATAGATGCTTGTTTAGTGATTATTGAATCTATTTTCAAGAAAGTGAGCTATAAAGAAACTTACAAGTGCTAGGTATTATCTCATATAAGGGTGTTAGACTAAATATTTGAAAGTTGGAAAACTCCATCAAAGGTTGAAAGGTGAAGGTCTCAATTGCCAAAACCTTACTCAATTACACATTTAAGTAATTTTTTCATAGTTCTATTAATTATCCTAATTTTCCAGCATTCTGAGTGTTAAATGTAGAAAATACGTTAATTTAATTTTCATCACTCTTGAAAGTGTCTTCAAAAGTAATAGCTAAACTTAACATTCTTATCAAAGATAATGATGAAAGGAGGCCATATACTCTAAATATCTCTTGAAAGAGTAGCCTTATCACATGAGATACATTATTTATTCTAGATCAAAACATAAAAATGGCTATCTCGATAAATCTATCCTCCACCACAACTTACTGTCATATCCTCTAGAAGTTTTATATAATCTTAATACAAAATATATAAAATATATAGATAAGTTCTAAGATTTATACAACATAGTGGAACACACACATGAATACACACACACACACACATACACACATTACACATGCATGCACTCACACATGCACTTTACTTAGTGCTTAATATTTGTATGTTAAATATTAACACACTAATATCTAAACATCTCTCTTTGGTGATGACCAATAAAATCAAATCTCTAGTACTCCTATAACCTTGTCTTCCCCACACTGCATGTAATATCACTAGAGAAAAAATTCATTGAGAGTGTCCTAGGAATACACTATTAGTTTTCTTTATATAACTGCCCACCCATCAATCATTTTGAATGCATCTTATAAAGAAAAGAGTCTATTGAAGTGCTTAAGATATGTCAGGTGTAAAAGAAGGCATACTAAGTAATCTTTTATAAGCCTACGAAATTCAAAATTCTAATGCTCTATATAGATATTATAAGAGTCACTCTTAATAAATCATTGGCTAGTTCATTGTCTATCTGAAACTTATGTTTGAGTCTAAATGAATAGTCATGAAGAAACTTAATCTACTTGGTAGGTCTATGATTATGTTTTTCTTTGGCATTGATAAACTTAAGGCATGATGGTTCTAATTAAAGTTATATATTTTTTTGAAATGGATAATACAACTAATATTTTAGTAATTTAATAATAATATAAAATTCTCTCTCATATGTGTGGTTTTTTATTTGAATCTTATTTAACTTCTCACTAAAAATGCAATGGGGGTGATTCTCCTAACTTTGAAACCAATATTAATCCCTAAGGCATTGCATGTCACTTCAAAAATTCTCATAAATAAAAAAAGTTTTAAAAGTGTGAGGACTAAGAAATATGAAATTAAAGGAAGAATAGGCTCACTAAACCTATGATAAGAAAAAACATGCTCTATAGGAAATCCAATAAATGTTAACTACAATTTTACATCTTTCTTAGAGTTTCGATTTAAGTTATAGATCTAATATTGGCTTATTAGAAGCAATAAAAGTTCTCTTCTCTACTAGCTTTGTTAGAAAGAGTTTTATAAATATATTATTTTGTGTGAACACATAAGTGTTAATGTAAGATAGTTATGCTATATAGCCATGATCTTCTTTAAAGAATATGTACAATACTTATAGAAAGTACATCAAACTAGATGTAATCCTTATATTTTTCTATTTTAATTAGGATAAGACACCATTTGGTAATGGACAAAGAGGTATAGCTTAACTCACATGAAAAAACTTAGAGTGGTGTTCAACTTTTAGAATTTTCATTCTTATGATTTAAGTGAAGATGACTTTCATGTTGTTCCTTATATTTATAAATAATTTATACCACTTTTCATAACAAATTACATACCTATCGAAGGCATTCTTCCTTCGTATTTTAGTTACATTACAATTACATATCTTATAATTCCAAGCTAAAAAATATTCATGAACTCAAGCTCTTTTTTTAAATAAAGGAGTGTCATCCAAAAACTTTCTTTTGATTATCATCTTTAAGAGTTTAATTCTCATCAAAATGTTCAGACCCTTTTATGATGTTTAAAATAGGAAATATCTTTAGAATTCTTTGAACTCTTCTTAATTTGAGCTCTCATAATATGTGTTTCTCTAATATATTGTGTAGGTCTAGTAATGGACATGTGAAAGGAAATAGTGGAGATAACTCTTGGCTTTAGAGATTGATGCTTACTTCTTTTGTTGGTTTATCATGATGACAAAGTAAAAAGATTCTTCTAACATATGGGACTAAATAACATTATTTTATTTCTAATTTCCATCCTAAAGTCTTTGATAAATTTATTAACTAATTGCTACCACTATTTGCTAAATTATAGCCCTTAAAGTTGTTTGATATACTATATGACTAGTATATTACCTTACATAAAAATTAGAAATTATCTATGCAATATCTTATCATAATGGTTATAATAATACTTATTCTTTAATATTTTTTATTTTAATCAAAGTGAAGTTTAATTTTTCTAATATTTGCACTTTAGTTGAATATATTTTATCAAGACCAATCTAATTCATTAGTATTATCCACCTCATGGTAATAAACAAAATTACATTGGAACTGGCCAATCTAGAAATTAATTTGGGTTATATCTTTGCCATCAATATGTGTTTTAACCTTAACTCTCATATGTAGAGGTAAGAAGATTTAAATGGTGAAATAAGCTTACAAGGGTTGTTTGATATGTTTAATGTTCATAGGAATATGTAAAAGGTGTAGGATTGATGTAGTGGAAATGAGTAAGAGGTTACAAAAGAGAGCTCCAAACTAAACCTCACCTAGCCTGAGTTTAACACTTATAATAATGAGTCATAAAGTAGTTTATCAATAAAAGATAATAATCACATAATGTATATATTACATTAAATAATGAAAGATGCCATGTGTTGCCTAGTGTGAGATTGGCATATGACAATAAAGTACATAGTATACTTTCATAAATAATATAAGTTCTAATATTATTTTTAATTATTTTCATACTTTTAAAATTTTATTCCTTTTGTTTAGGATTATTAAATTGAAATTAGTTTCTTATGATATAAGTATTCAAATTTTTGTAGGAATGTTAATGTGCAACTTTTCAATCTTTTAATTTAAGAAGTGTTCATTCTTATTTGAGTTAAATATTATCTACATGTTACATCCAAATAATTTTTGTTTAAGAGTTTATCATTTATAATTGTAATCCATGGTAATTGGTTGGTCAATCTCAACCTTCATACACTAATTTATAGAACTTATGATGCATGTTTCATTTACTAAATAAAATGAATTTGCATATTGCTAAATTTACTAAATAAATTTGCATGTTGCATTTAGGTTTGCCACATTAAACTTTATTTATGACTTATTTACTTATGAAGAAATTTAATTAAAATATTATCACACTTTCTAGTCTATTGACTTCTATTGCAAGGCTACAAATTAGATGCTAGTTAGTTATGATTCAATAAGAGATTCAATGGATTTTAAAATAATTGATAATTCAATGATTCTAGCTAATGCATAGTTTATATCAAATTATAATTCCATAATCTACCTAAGCGTTGAATTCTCCAATAGATGATAATTTTATTGTACTAAAGTGTTGTTAGAATAGTTATAAAAATTTAAGTAAAAATTATATCTAGACTACAAAACTAACATATAAATAAAAAAAATTACTAAGTTTCAAAAGAGAAGTTAATCAATAATTTATCTTCATTTGAATGTAAAGTTATGAATAGATATATAATTTTTTATTTATCAATGAATGAGAGAAAATATAATTACTTGTAATGAAGATAAGGATTAAATGTGGAGACGATGACATTATTACTACTATCATTATTAATTTATTCATGTATTTATTGTGAGAGTTTCAACTTACTCTAGCTAATAAGTTCTCTTTTAAATAGAATTAATATTATATCAATTCATTCTTCTTAAAGAAGTAGAATAGTTGCTCATGATAAATACTCAAATAATCATCAAATACACATTTGTCCTCTTGATTAGCATTACTTGTCTCACTCTATTTCACTTTTCTTATTCTCTCAATTTCTTTATGGTTATGAGATTTCAAACTGTTCAATCTAAGAATCTATTTGTAATGATAATAAAGAATGAGTTTACATATGTAAAATTTATTACAATAATTTATTAGAAGTTATAAAATTGATAAATAAATTCACAACCAACAAAAAAATTAACATTATCTTTTAAAATCTTAATCTAATAATTATAATAAGTATAAAATCTCAATTATATTTTGTAAATATTATAATTAGAAGAAAAGTGTATCATTATGAATAATAATATGCCACTTTGAATCATAATTTTTAAATTATTTGCTTAATGGGTGGTATTTGAACATCTTCTCTTGAGACACCTCCATATTATCTTTCATAGTGGTCAATTAAGGCTAAAGCCTTAATCTTTTAACAAGCATCAATTTTATGGGCATATTAATAAAAATTTTCCACATTAATCTTGATGACAAGTAAAACAGATCTTTTAAATAAAATTCATATAAAGTGTTACTTATTGTATTTGTTTTATTTGAGAGTAAAAAACAACATTCTTAGCCAAATAAATGGCACTTTGGCCATCATAAAAGAGTGTATCATATTTTTATGACATATTATACTCTTTTAGAAATATTTTGAGCTAAATTACCTTCGTGTTGGCTTTAAAGATAACTATATATTTAACTTTTATTATTTCTAATGATATCATCTTTTGGATTTGTGCACCAAACTACTATCAATGTTATCTAAGATGTAAATAAACTCGATATTACTTCTACTTATATCTAGATGTTTTATATATATATATGATTAAATATTGATTTATACTTTTAAGTTAGTCCTTTTAAACTTTAAAGGATGGTTTTTTTTGTATCTTTTAGTCACTATAATATTCACTTTATAGTTTTATAATGTTATTTTCTAGATTAAGCATGTTTCTACTGGCTACTCTTACATCTTATAAAGCATATAGGCTTTTCTAATCATCGCTCACGTAAGAGAATCAATGGATGAGACAATGGGGATAATTGCTATATACTCATTTCTCTTTTTAGTTTCCAACATAAATTATTTAAATAATTTGAAATAGGTAGCAAATAATGTACATATCGCCTTTGTCTTTGTTATATTGTGCTTTTCTAACATATTTTAATAAATATATGATCATGAAAGACTATATATATGAATGATTATATATACATATGGCTTTGTTTTCATCTATAAATCCTAAGTATTTTGGCTTCTCTTAAATCTTTCATGTTTGGATTTTTTGACTATTTTCTCTTCAAGTTTTTGATTTTTAAATATTAACCTTTATAATTAATATATAATTTTATATTATAATAGAATAGTATAAATTTTTTTATGTTCCTTTGACCTAGTAGTAATGATTAGTGTTGTATCTATGAAATTCAATTCATTACGTGAATGCGTTATATTTTTTAGTACCATTAGTGAGATATATGGTTCAAACCATAAAATAATTTATTTACTTTTATGTAAGATTTTTTCTTCTAAGTTCAACAAAGCATTTGGGTGGCACAATTTTGATGCTATCACTTAGGTTGCTATAAAGACAATTTATCGTAACATCTATTTGTTCAATAAATAGATCCTCTATTGCTTTAATGATAAGCAGTAGATGAATAATTAGTTTGGTTGTATGATGATGTATGTCAATAAAGTATATCTTCTCATACAAGATAAGTAAGAATGTCTATCACTAGATTAAAAAAAATTATAACAATATCACGATAAATCCACTTATAAATTAACCATGGGACATCCAAGTAATGAGAAAAATCAAAAGATTCACATATTCTTAATGCAACTTCACCTTCCTTTTATGTTAATTCAACTAATTCAAAAAGGAAACCAAGGAATGTAACAACCACTTACTTACATACAAGGTTCAACCACAATATTTTTAAAGGGATTTTTGTGATGGGAAACTCTAATATGTTTTCATTTTTTGCCATTGTTTTCTTATTATTTTTATTCATTATTTATACTCATAATTCAATAAAGAAATATACTTTTGGCTATTTGGAAATCATCTATGTTTATGGTGGTTTTTTGTTGCTATCTTGCAAATTAATTTTTAAATATATTATAATTAAGGTTCATGAATCTTAATACACCTCTCATTCATCCCATTCTCTATTTAATTATTCTTTTACATTCTATCTATCTTCTCAAGACATTAAATCAACATAATTAGTAAAAAAACTAAGCTAATTAACTCTTATAAAATTATAACTCATCTTTTCTTCTATTATGATTAATCCATATAAAAATATCATAACTTGAAAGTTGAAGACTATGAGGTTTGAAGCTAAACTAGAATATCCTTGTTCATTTAATTTTCATCTTACAGGCTAGTCATGCTTGTATGACTTAATCTATTCATGATGTGAATATAATTTTGTGGTTGTATCAATACCCTTCTATGTACATAGTTACCCTTTGAATTAAGTTCAATTTTATTTTAACCAATACCATCATTGGTTAAATTCTTACTGAACTAAATTACACCATTTTAGTTAAATGATTATATTATTTAGTCATACCTAATGATTAAATACCCTATATTTCAAAAAATACACATGTACTTATTAAAATTCTTTCTTTTTATGAATAAATGATTCTTGTTCAAAAATCCACCTTCCACTCTAAGTGCTTTGAGTATTGTTTTTCAACCTATTTAGAACATTTTTATCTTTTAGTGTTTATACCCCACTTGAATACTAGAATCTTATAACTGATAGTTGATAATTTAAACTATCTCCATTATATTGATGTATTTACAAGCATAAAATATAATGGGAGCACTTTAGGTTAGAATACATTCCATTAGTATTGAGACCCATTAATGTTTATGTTTAGTTGATTATTATTGTTAGATGATAGTTTATTTAAATCAATATTATAATTTTTTAATCATAATGATATCTCATATAATCATGTAATGAGTTTAGTTAGCTTCAATCTATAATAAATTGATTAGCCTTATGATAATTATACTCTTTTAAATAACTTAGCTTAATTAGTTATTAGAATCATATGACTCAACCCAAGAATAAACTAATTTTTCGCACACACTTAGGTGTTGTGATAGCTCACAACCCTTTTAATCACTTAGTATAGGGAGAATATATAGTTAGCAAATATGTGGATGTATAAATCCTTTGATTATCGAGATGAATTTTGTTTAAGTGAAACTAAGATTTAAGTTGATTTTTTTTTTATGTTTCCATGAAGTGCTATTCCAATATATTATTTTTGCTGCATTAATGTATAAATATTTTTCTTTAGATACCCAACGTATGGATATAGCACTATGCTATTACTTTATAGGGGTCATGCATTAGTATATAAATTCTATAATGCTATAAATAATATGTTGATGTATTGTGATTGCTCCATTTAGTTCAAAGAAGTTTTTCTATATTTTAAAAATTTTATATATACAATTTTTACATTCAAGGCTTCTCAACTCAATATAAGATGATAATCTAAACTAAGAAAAAGGATCTGTGGTAGAGGTAAATTGATCCTTATACATATCATTTAAATTATCCAAGCTTATTTGAATAGAACTCAACTATTTTTTTTACATTGCATCCTAATATGTATAACCAAATTACTCAACAATATTAACTTGTTACCTATTCAATTATTCATAAGATAAGGGTTTGAAGTCAAGTCAATAATTTGCTTATCGCACTTTTCTTTCTCCAAAATATTTTTGTTTCAAGAGGAAGAGATATTCACCTTTAGTTTAAATTTTCTTCATCATTTAAAGCTTCACTTGGTGTTTAAAGGCAAGTAAAAAATGATATTCAATAATTAGTTTTAATAGATTTTAGATCTAATTTTTAGTGGTGGGTAAATTAGTTAAATCATATCTTTAAATTCTTAGTTTGATATTTTGTTGCTTGTAATTAAGTCAAGGATTTTGTATGCCTCTTAGCAATCATAGAAGGCAACTCATTTCTTCAAAGTAGAAACTATTTCCTTTAGCTGAGCCTAATCCATTATAAACTTACAATACCTTTATTTGCTCATCTCATGAAGAGTAAAAAAAAAAACTAAAAATAAAAAAGTTAAATATTTTGAAAGTATATAGTTATTATGTAAATACAAATGTTAAAAATTTTGTTAAAAAGGGCTAATTGATAACAAAATTTTAGGAGTTTTTTTAGACTCACATAACTCAATTTTAGTAATATATTTTTATTTCAGTATTAATCTCATTCTTTCTTCTAAAATCCTTTTCAAAAGTAATAATGCATATGCATTTTTATTATTTTTAGCACAATAACATGACTTCTAATTATTATCCCATAGTTTAATATGAAAAGATAAATATGTTTCCAAAAGGTATACTAGTTAGGAATAAGGATTAGAACTATGATAAATTTTAGAAAAATAAAGTTAGGAAAATGATATATTGAATAGTCCAAAAAATATGTTCAATAAATTCATAAATAATATTGCAATTAATGAAATAAACTACCTATGCAATTGGGGAAACAAACACCGAAATTTAGCATGCACTAAATCTTTAATAATAATAAATATAGGAATGATATAATTTTTGAAGTATTTATAATCTATGTTAAAAAAGTTTGGGAAAATTATAGATAAAAATTAATGCAATATATTTTGTCTCCAATAAAATACTAATATGAGCTAAATTAAAATTTAAACCCCATTCTTTTCATATTAATTAGATATTAACCAATTATTGCTTGTTACCACTAAGTGCTTAATCACAATAAACTAGATAGTTATGAAGGCAAATTTGGTGTAGTATCCTTGCTCTAAAAGTACATATTATCTTAACAAAATCATTTTTTAATGATGAGAATATTATATATAATAGTTATGATAAAACCTATATCCTTGAACATAAAATAAAAATCATAAATACAACTACTTTAGACTCATAAAGCTAAATAAACTAGCCTATATGCTATATATTTCATCCCAAATAAAACCCTACACCCAACTAATATGAGAAAATGATAATTTATTCACATATTGACTATATTAAGAGTTTTAGGTTAGTAAAAAAATTTAAATTTTAAAGTGAATTTTTTCCTTAAGAAGGAAAATATAAATATTGTGCTTTAAGATCATTTGCTTTACTAACCACTACCCTTTAAAATGAACTACACATTAAGCTGTTATATTTTAGTGACCTCAGACTTATGTTAAATAATTCTTATGGTATCCTTAAACTACCACCCATTTGCGATATTTCTTTCGGAACATCTATTCTAGCAACTCCATTAGAGGATGATGATTCACATGATACATCTTTAAGTGATCTCTTTAAAGAGTACAATCTTTTTATGAAGGATAACATATCTGTCTTTTAAATTACATATAAGTGTTATACTTCAAGATATTAATTCTAGTGAAGTACATGATTAGCTTTTCTATCCTATGAAGTTTGATCTAACTTTGATGAGAAGACATATATCAAATGTGATCTAAACAACTTAGCTTAGACCATAATCTTAGGTCACATTTGTTTATTCTTTTGCACCCAATAATAACATTAAATGATAAAATACTACTATAAATGATTTATCTTTGAGATAAACAAATTTGATGTATCGCACATTTCAATATTCTACTACATTATCACTAGCATCAAACTTTAATATTAAAACTAGTAGGTTGAATAATTTTTTCTTATGTTTTCCTTTAGACATATTGTCTAATCCTAAATTATTGAAACTAACATAATAGTATTTAAGAAATTTATAATGCAAACAACTTATTGGAGGCAAATGCTAACTTTTATAATTATTACCATTATCAGTTACTTCAATAGATATAAATATTATACCATAAGATGTATTTAAAGTTATATGAACTACACCATATTATAAAAATATGAGTATTTTCCCTTTCATTTCACTATATCACTTTTTTTTTTTTTTTGCACAACAAAGTTTATCAAGTGAAAAAATATTGATATGTGACAAGTAAGTAGGCTCCCCACTAGATCACAAATTAGAATTATAATACTATCATAGAAAATTCTCTTTCAAATCATTTATAAGATGTCCAAGAAAGGCAAAAATAAAGGGCACATGTATTATCATAATAACTCCACCATTATTATATACAAATTTAGCTAAACATAGAGAAAAATAAGAATTAGAATATTATCATGATAACTATATGTATAAATCAAGCATGAGACATCCAAGTAATTAGAAAATTAATGGATTCATATATTCTAATGATTATCCCACCTTTTTATTTTCAATTTAACAAAATGAAGTGGAAAATTAAGAAAATATAATCCAGTCATAACACTCAAGGAGATTTTTATGGAGGGAATTGTTAACCTCACTTTTGGAGTGAGGATTCATCCTTCCTATCCTAGGCTTAGCCGCTTTCTAGACACTTAGATTTCTCTGGTCAGAGGACACTTCTAGTGATTAAGGGAGAACTAAACTCAAGCCTAGGGACTTAAGAAAGCATACCCCAAGCTTAAGTCATACGCGAGGGAAGATAGGTCCTACCTATCCTATGGCCTAAACCAAAATCTATGCTTACTTATCTATCTAAAACCAACCCCAAACCAATGCAATCAATCTTAGTTGGGTTTTGATTCATATCCAAGCTCAAAGCGAAATTAACCTAACCCTTAACCTAAATCAATCGTCCCATGATCTTATGACTCAAGCCTATCCAATTGCACCAAGTCTAATCAATTTTCACAAAAGCACTCCAACTATTCAGATCTCTATTCCAAACCCTTTTAATACCTACAATCAAACCAATTGAGCCAAATCAATTCAATCAACCCAAATTGGCCCATTTGACCCAAAGGGTCCAAATGAGTCAAAACCCAATTAAACCCAAATCAATTGTAATCAAATCCATCAATCAATTCTAAATCAATCACCAAACTCAACTTAACCTAATTCAACCCAATTCAACTCAATTAACCCATTTGGTCCACTTGACCAAAAGTGACCTAAGGGACCAATTTGATCCAAACCTTAATCCAACCCAAATTGGAATGAATCAACCCATCCAATCCCTTCTACAATGACTATTGATCACCCTTGATTGTCGATCACCCTTGATTGTCCAATTGCAATCAATTGGGTTAAACCAAGCTATTTCTATCAGTTGACCCAAGTTGACCCAATTAGCCTATATGAACCAAATTTAAAAAAAAACCTCATTCTAAACTCAATTGATTGAAACCAATACGTCCAACCAATCATAAATTGAGTGTTGAATATTATCTGACCACCAATTGGATAAACCAAGCCCATTTGGCCCATTGACCCAAGTTAACCCAATTTGACATAAAGGGCCAAATTGAGTCAAATCTCACTCCAAACCCAATTGATTGAAACCAATACCTCTAATCAATCATAAATTAATTTTTGAACATGATCAAACCTTCAATTGAATCCAATTTGACCAAACTAACCTAATTGACCCATTTAGCCCAATTTGACCTAAAGGGTCAAATTGAACTAAATCACTCCAAAATCCAAATAAATTTAAATCAAAACCTATAATCATTCCAAAATCATCATATGAACCTAAACAACCTTCCACCCTAGCCAATTTGGCCAATTTGATCAAATTGGTCAATTTAGCCCATTTGACCCAATGAACCCATATGAGCCAAATCCAAATCCACTTCAAATTAAACCAATCCAAACCAATTGAACTAAAACATCCCAAATGATCATTTGAACTTAGCCAAACCATCAATTTGACCTAATTTGACCAGTTGGACCAATAGGTCAACCTAACCCAATTGAACCCAACAAACCCATTCAAAGCAAGTCCAAACCCAACCAAACTTGCCATGACCCATTCTTGGATCACCATAGATCAGCCCAAATGAACCCAACCCATGTTGGTCCCCAATTAGGCCAAAACCCATTGGGTAAATCCATCAAAATGAGACAAAATCCCCATTTGGATTGTCATACCTACCCACTAACCCTTGGCAGCCAACCTTAGCTCATTTTGGACAAATGGACCATAGACCCACCTAACTCAAAGCTAATTATGTTTAGCCATGGGTCAAGAGAGGGTGAGTTAATCCATGGCTTTCCATTTGCACACTTGGGGAAGGAGGTACACAACACCTCAGCCCATGCCATGCCTTCAGCCACTCAAGACCCTCCACCTTAGCCCTTCACTAACACCTCCGACCGCCTACACTGATTGGACGACTTCCAAAAGCCAAATTGATCCTAACCATCGGATCAATTAGGGAGGAGGGTATACTCCTCTCCATCAAATTCAAACCATACGGAGAGCTTCCTTAAGAGTTTACGAGCATCTTGAACCCTCGTGCTCCTTATCACTGGTGAGACCAAAGCTGAATGAAACTGACCCTTCTGTCTGTCCAACCTCACTCAATCCTCACTAAACATCAATTAACTCTTCCCACACTTTCCTCAAGCTCTAACGAGTCAAAATCAATCAATTCCTGATCGATTCAAGCAAAGGAGACCAACTCAAGCTTCACGGATGTTTGGTCCGTAGAGACTTAATGGGGAGACATTTCATGAAGCCGCCAGGCTTCATCTCTTTAAGATAAAGCTACTCAGTCATTGGACCATTGGTTTTGAGCTGCAATGAGATAAATGTTGGCAAACCATAGAAAATCCAATAGGAGTTGGTCTTTTGTAAAAGATTTTGTAATTTCATGCGATTTTCATCGTAGGATCTCCTTAGATCTATTCCCCAAATATTTTGAGGTCGATCCTGATGCCTCACATGCTTTAGCAAGCTTGGATCAAGCGATCGAAGGCAGATGGTGTCCATCTTCTGGTTCTCGGGGGATGAAGGATCATTCACCTTCCATTCCGCGTGATTAGAATGGACGACCATGATTCAATCCACTAGAAATTTCAATTCAATCTTTTAGATATCACAGGATCGGACGATGAAGATGAAACTGCATCTTTCGTCATTGACTCAGTCTCCATGGTAGATGTTTTAAGTATCCTATCCCATAGCACCACGTGGAAAGCAAAGCCACATCAGCTCCCGCGTGGCACCAATAGGTTAAAGGGTTAATATGGTGATTAAAATGTGACTAAATAGCCAGAACTTAAAAAAATTCATAACTAATTGTAGAAAAATCCTTAAAATATGAGTAAACCATTTTGGAAAAGATAAACAAGGGAGAATTTAATAAAAATAAAATTCTCTAATGTTTGAACAGTGAATAGTGCATAATTAGGGTTTAAAGTTTTTCCTAATTATCTTAATTAAGCCCTAATTACTTAGCCAATTAATCTTAAATTGGGTGTGTTGATTTCTTGGGATGTCCTCTATCTCCCATAATTTTCTTGGGATTTATTGGCTAGGTAAATAAGAGAATTTGGGATTTTAACCTTAATTATCCTCCCTAATTAATTTAATGATTATTAAAATTATTAAATAGTAAAATTTTGATTATTAAGGAAAAATTAAGCAATTAATAATAAAATCAAATTAAATTAAAATGGTAATTATATCAGATAACTCAAATTGAATTCATGGGTTATTCTTTATGTGTTTAATAACATAAATAACCTTAGGGAACTTATGGTTAACCCATGGTATGATAAAATCATATAAGTAGTTAATTAGATTCTTCTTTAATTTAATTAATACATAATCATGAGCCTAATGACATTAGGTCTTGTTAGGAGCATTGTAAACTTTAATTTTTCATTGACATATTATTAGAGGCTAATGATTAAATGATTAATTAAATTAAAGAAGCTTAGAAAAGGGAAATTAAATGAATTGCTTAATGGATTAAACTTAGTTAATCTATAAAATTTACTAAATTACTTTCCCTTAAACACATTAAGTCACTAATGTGGGATGGAGTTAAAACAACAATTGTTCTTTCTCATCTTTAAGTTTAATAATTCAAATCCAAAATTAAATTCCATAACAACTTTGGTTAACCTTAAATAGTTTTATTATGTCCTTAGGAATTAATGTGATTGAATGTATCATTTGGCAATATTTAATTATTCATTTTCAATCATTATAAATTTGTATGTCATTTGATATCATGCATTCATATTTTCAAATAAAATAATCAATAAGATTTATTTATGTGTAAGTTGCATGTGCTGGATTAATCCTATTATATGTGTGGCTATTATCACTAATAAATTTCAAAATTATTTTCAAAGTTATAAATTAATAATGAAGATTTAAATTGATGTTGGCTATGAATATTCTATATGATTTACATATGCTTATGGCTTAAACATGTTGAAGTATTGTTTTATTTTTATGATTCATGTGTATGTTTACATGTATTTGAATGTTAGTAAGTATATAGTTTGGGCATCTTGGGAATACGAGGCTTTAAGTCACCCCAAGGAGGTCTTAGATTAACTCACTTCCCTGGTTAACAATGGAACATACTTACTTAATTTCATTCTCATGTTTACATACATTAGAATTTGGATAAAGCTTTAGTTAACATGCATAAATAAATTTGTTAATATACATTTTTTTGTGTGATTTTCATTCTTATGGTTATGTATACATTCACATGTATTTAAGATAGCAAGTATATAGTCTAGACATCTAGGGAATACGAGGCTTTAAATATCCCCAATCAGGTATTAGATTATCCCACTTCTCTGGTTTAAACAATAGCACGTACTTGCTTAAATCTTTAATACATATGTGTGTCTATTTAGCTAAGGAATAAAATTTCTCTTTTCTACCATAGATATATGAATTCACAATCATTTAGGTGTACAAAAAATAGATTGCATGTATATGTATGTTAAGTTTAAAATCATATGCATGCTTTTGATGATGAAAAGGAATAATATAACATTATCCATGTGATAGTAATTCAATTTCATTAATCTTAAGATGCCTTTCATGTTTAAATAGGATTCTTTAAGATTAACCCAACCTTATAATTAATAAAACACTTAATAAAACATTCACTAAAAGAAACCAAAATTATAATAACATGTCTTTAGAAAAATAACTTAAGGTAGGGATGAAAGAGGTTATACCTCTTTCTTCTCTTTACAATAATTAGATGCTAAGTAAATATCAAATGAAACAAAATAAAATACAAACTAAAATCCACTAATCCTTTTAATAACTTAATGTGAAATCTCTCCAAATGTCTACCATAAATAATTCTAAATTTTAGGCAATCATAATTCTAAAGCTTAGCCAAGACATATCACACTAAGCCTAAGCACACACATTAGAATGCTAAGTCACAACTTCTAGCTTTAAGTTAGGATAGTGTATGTTATGATGTTGTATTTTATTTTATGATGTAATATTTTAGACTGGATATTAGGATTGTTGTGCATAGACTAGATGTTAGGCTGTTATTAGCCTAATATTATTTTCTGTAGGGGATTATGCTAAAGGGGCCAATGTAATAATAAATATAAGTGCTTCCACTTGCAAGTTGCTTGTGCCCCTTTGCATAATCCACATTAGGACAGATGGACTTGGTTACCTATATACAAAGTGTTATATCCAAATTATGAAATATAACTACTTGGGATATATGTATATTTAGCTAACATCTATTTTATAGGTGTCGTTAGATTTTATTTTTCCATAAATATGTAATTTTGCAATAGGAATTAGGATACTTCAATGGGGTTTAAGATGAGCAATGGCTAGAAGACAAAGTCTTGGGAGGCCCTATGAAGCCTTGGAGAAAACCAAACAAAAAGAAAAAAAGAAAATGAAGAATGAAGACCCCCATAAAATTTATTCAATTATAGTTGTAAGCTTTTATTGTAATCTGGGTTGTATAAGGGTAGAGCTTGGCTACCCAATTTCTTTCAATTTTTGAGATGTACGGTGGTACCCAGACGCGCTGACCTTTTATTCTTTCATGATAATCTATACATGTTTGAATGTTGTGTTTAAATTCCACAATAGAAATTGCATCTTTTTCATAGGTTTCTTGAAGCTTTATGTTTGAATGTGTGGTACAGATGCAGTAGGCTCTTTAAGGAAAAATTAATTTTTCTACCCTCATTAATAACTAAAAATTAAATTTTAAAATAACTCACAATCTCATTTCAAAGCTTATGTTATAATCAAGATAATTAAAAGATTTAGCAACACCTTAGTTTAATGTTGAATGTTCTAACATCATGCATATCATATTATTTCACTCTTCAAAAGGGTGGGTCTCCACTCTTGTACAATAGGGGAATGCTAAACCAATGAGGGCATCCTTTGCAGTAGAGAACACCTCCTCCCACTGATTTAGCCAACAATCATATTTCATCATGCATTTAGGCATAATTATCCTAAGCTTTATCCAAATAAATGTGTCAAAATGATGTACAAATTTATAAAATCATACATTTAGTCTAAGCCATATGTTCATGCTAGTCATGAATTAGTCTCTTAGAGAGTGAGTTTAGAACTCTAGTTTCCTTCCTAATTAAATAACACCTTAGCTATCTTGCACTTAAATAAGGCCAGCCTACATGGATTTGAAGCGTAGGAGGTGTTAGCTGGCGGCCACTCCAGATGGTTGTAAGTCCAGAAGAGTTGGGATGAGTTTACCCTCTCTTATGGAGGTAAACCATTATATCCCATTTTTTCTCTTAGATTTAGGTTGTGCTAAAATATCCTAGATTTAAGATTTGCGGTTACTTATTTCCTTCAAATTATGAGCATAAATCCTCACCTCTTAGGCATTTTTACAATCTTGTGTTGATGGATAGCCCTGATATTATAATAAAAATTAAACTCAAATAAAATAAAATATCTCTTTCAAACATATAAAGCCTCACTATAAGGTAGATTGATGGATTATAAGACCAAGCATTCTAATAAAATTTCAACTCAAATAAAAATAAACTCTCTCTTTTAAATGTATAAAACCTCACTAAAGGGTATATTGGAGCACTTAATAGGCTTCCTAGTATCATAAGGGCTCCTTACTTATCTTCCTTCAGATTCTGTGAATAAGTCTTTCCTCTTGAACTTTCCCACTTGATTCTTATGAAATACCAATTCCTTTGATAATCTAACCTTTAAATCTTTGGAGATATTTATTGATTACATTAATCGAGAGTTTTCTTAATAAATCCTTATTTATTAGGATGTAATTAACTATGGAAGCTTGCTTCCATAGGGAACTAAAGAGCTCGGCATAAAATAAACCATGCTTTACTTTATGATGTAAAGTAGGGAAAAAATCTCTAGTATATACGAAGACTCATATGCCTTAGGAGTCCTTATTAGGTGATTAAGTTCATTGTATTGTGATGTTTCAATCCTTCAAGATAGTACATCATACCTAATATCGTATTTGATCACTTCAATATGTACCCTCTATGATTTGTGTGGTGTCCCGATGACTCCAAATTAAAAGACCAGAGATTTTTTTGGCAACTCCACTAGGGACAGCTCTTCTCTCCATCTTTTGTAGTCAATCATTATCTCCAAGCTTCAATAGTGGACTTACATTTTATTTGGGTAGCTGAGCTCTACCTTTATACAGCCTAGATTATAACATAATATTATAATTACAATTGAATAAATATTATGGGGTCTTCATTCTTCATCTTTCTTCTTTTCCTCTTGATTTGGGTTTTGCTCCCAAGTTTCACAAGGCCTCCCATGACTTTGCCTTCTAGCCACTACTCATCCTAAATCCCATATCATTAATCTTAATCCTATTTACAAAAATTATATTTTTATGAAAAGTAAAATCTAACTACACGTACAAAATGATTAATTAAACAACCATACAAACCCAAATAGTTTATATTCCATAAGTTTTGACTTAGCACCATACACAAGGGTAGCCAAGCCCACCTATCCTAATGTGGATTATGCAAAGAGGCATAAGAAACCTGCAAGCAAAAGTATTAATATTCAATTATCATTTTAGAAGCCCCTTTAGCATAATCCCCTGCAAAAAATATTATTAGGCTAATTGAAGCCTAACATCTAGTCTAAAGATAAATAATCCTAACATATAGTCTACAATATTACATCACAAAACAAAAACACAACATACTCCATCCTAACTTAGAGCTAGAAGTGGTGACTTAGTATTCTAATATGTGTGCTAAGGCTTGGTGTAGTAAGTCTTAGCTAAGCTTTAGAATCATAATTGTCTAAGATTTCAATATATTTAAGTTAAACATGAGGGGTGGTTTCACTTCAAGTGATTAAAAGGATTGATTAATTTTAATTTGTATTTTATTTTGTTTAATTGGATATTTACTTAACATATAATTTTTATAAAGCGTGGAAAGCGGTTTGACCCTCTTAATCCCTACCCTAAGTTATTTTCTAAAGGCATGTTATTATAATTTTTTTGTTTCTTTTGGTGAATGATTTACTAAAAATTTTATTAATCCTAAATTTGGATTAATCTTAAATAATTTTAATCAAACATAAAAGACATCTTAAGATTAATGAGATTGAATTACTATTACATTGATAATGTTAAATCATATATTTTTCATCATCAATAGCATGCATATGGTTTTGAACTTAACAAACCTATACATGCGATGTATTTTTGGCACATTTAAATGATTATGAATTCATATATTTTTGGCAGAAAGAGGGATTTCATTCTTTAGCTAAGTACACATACACATGTATTAAAGATTTAAGCAAATGCATTCCATTTTTAAATTAGGGAAGTGAGGTAATCTAAGACCTCCTTAGGGCTACTTAAAGTCTCGTATTCCTGGGATATCCAAACTATATACTTGCTATCTTAAATACATATAAATGTATACACAACCATAAGAATAAAAATTATACAAAAGTTTGTATGTTAGCAAATTTATTTATTCATGTAAAGTAAAGATTTATCCAAATTCTAATGTATGTAAACATGTGAATGAATTAAGTAAGTATGTGTCAGTGTTTAAACCAAGGAAGTGAGGTAATCTAAGACCTCCTTGGGGCTACTTAAAGCCTCGTATTCTCAGAATATTCAGACTATATATTTACTAACATTCAAACACATGTAAACATACATATGAATCATAAAAATAATATAATACTTTAACATGTTTAAGAAAAAAGAAAATGTAAGTCACATAAAATATTCATAGCCAACACCAATTATAATTTTCATCATTAATTTATAATTTTGGAAAGTAATTCTGAAATTTATTAGTGATAGTAGCCATACATGCAACTTACACATAATTAAATTCAATTGATTTTTTTATTTAAAAACATGAATGCATGATATCAAATGACATACAAATTTATAATGATTGAAAGGGAATAATTGAACATTGCCACATAATACATTCAATCACATTAATTCCTAAAGATAATCAAGTTAAATAAAATAATTTAAGATCAACCAAAGTTATTATGGAGTTTAATTTTGGATTTGAATTATTAAACTTAAAGAAGAGAGATAATATTTGTTGTTCCCACATTAGTGAGCTAATGTGTTTAAAGAAAAATAATTAAGTGAATTTTATAGATTGATTAAGTTCAAATCATTAAGCAATTAATTTAATTTCCATTTCCTATGCCTCTTTAACTTAATTAACCACTCAATCATGAGCCTCTAATGATATGCCAATGAGAAATTATAATTTGCAATGCACTTAAAGGATCTAATGCAATTAGGCTCATGATTAAGGGTTAATGAATTAAAGAAAAATCTAATTAAGTACTTACATGGTTTTCCCACACCGTTGGGTTAACCATATATTCCATAAGAATTTTTGTATTATTAAGCACATAAAGAAAAACCCATGAATTTAATTTGAATTATTTAAAGAAATTATCATTTTAATTCTAATTAATTTCTCCATTAATTTACTTAATTATTCCTTAATTTCCATATGCATTAATTAACGCTCCAATGGAAATACATTTAGAAAAAAATAGGAAATATGCCCTAATTATTTTCCTTCATTATCCCCACTATTTACAGTGATTAACAATCATTAATTATTTAAATTTTACTATTTAATAAGTTTAATTATCATTAAATTGATTAAGGAGGGTAATTAAGGTTGAAAATTTAAATTCTCCAAATTACATATCCAATAAATCCCAAGAAAATTATGGGAGGCAGAGGACATCCCATGAAATTAACCTACCAAATTTGGAATCAATTTGCCTAGTAATTGGGCCATAATTAAGGTAATTAACTTAAACTTCAAACCTTAATTAAATAATGTTCATTAATTAAAGCTTATGAATTTTATTTTTATAAATTCTCTTATGTTTACCCTTTCCAAAATGGATTTACTCATATATTTTTAGATTTTTTTACAATTAGATATGAATTTTTAAAGTTCTAGCTAATTGATTGCATTTTTAACACCTAATTAATCTCCTAACCCGTTGGTGCCATGAGAGAGCTGATGTGGCAACTCTTTCCACATGGCACCACGAGATAGGCTACTTAAAATGTTTCCCATGGCAGCGGACAAGGTTTGATCCCCATCGTTCAATCTTGGATCAAAAAGTGGAGATTAATCCCATGATTCCTGTTGGATTAAATTGAAAAATCTAATGGATTAGATCATGGTCGTCTATTTGAATCACGTAGAACGGACAGCCGATGATATGTTATCCCTTGAGCGCTGAAAGATGGACATCGTCTGCCTTCCATCACTTGATCTAAGCTCACTGGAGCTAATGAAATGTTGGGATCGACTCCAAAATCTGGGGGAGGAGATCTAAGGAGATCCTATGGTGGAAATCACATGAAATCACACTTTAGTTGGTAAAAGAGCAACACATAATGGACTTTCTACAGCTTGCCAGAGTTTTAGCTCACTAGAGCAAGAGACCGATGGTTCACGTAGCTTCATCTTGAAGAGACAAAGCCCTGTTGAGAAGATCTCCTCCAGTGTGGATAAAATGCCACCAAAAAAGTTTACCCAGTTAGTTTTGAGGTCCTTTGGTAAAATCATTGGGAATCATCATTGACTTGAGCAGAAGGTGTGGGAAGAGTTAATTTATGTGGTGGACTTTAAGTGAGGTAGGATAGATGGGGCCCTCAATTTCAAATGGGAGTTGGTCTCATCAGCGATGGGCTGCACTAGGATTGCTTGGAATCACCTAGGGAAGCTCTGTGTGAAGGCTAAATGGATTGGGAGGAGTATACCCTCCTCCCCAAGTGAACCAAGGGTTGAGAATGGTTCAGCCTTTGGCAGTCGTCCGGCCAAGGTAGGTGGCTGGAGATGGCAAGGGACTGCTGAGGTGGAGGGTCTTGTGAGACTGAGGCAGTCTCATGGGCTAACATGGGGTGTACCTCCTCCTCCAAGTAAACCAATGGTTAGCTAAGGGTAAGCTCACCCTCTCATGACCTAAAGTTGAACCCAACAACCTTAAGGTCAGGTTGGGTCAGTGGTCCTAGTGTGAAAAATGAGCTAAGGGTGACTATCATGGGTTAATGAGTAGGTGAAACCATCCAAATGAGGATTTTATCCCATTTGGGAGGGTTGGTTCATGGGTTTTGGTCTAAACTAGATTCACCATAGGTTTAGCCCACTTGGACTGACTCATGGTGACCCAATGATAAGTCATGCCATGTTTTATTGGGTTTGGACTTGGTTAGAATGGGTTTGGCTCAATTTGACCCATATGGGTCAAATGGGGTTCAACTGAGTTAGGTTGACCAATTGACCAAATTGGGTCAAACTAAGGGTTTGGGTGTGTTTAAATGATGTTTTGGAATATTTTGGTTCAATTAGTTTAGTTTAATTTGAAGTAAATTTGAATTTGGCTCATATGGGTCAAATGAGCTAAGTTGACCAATTTGGTCAAATTGGCCAAATTGGCCAAATTGGCTTAGGTGGAAGGTTGGTTTAGGTTCAATTGATCATTTGAGAATGGTTTTAAGTGTTGATTTGAATCAATTTGAATTTGAGAATGATTTGGTTCAATTGAATCCTTTAGGCAATTTGGGTCAAGTGGGTCAATTGGATTGGCTTGATCAAATTGAATTCAATTGAATGTTGGATCATGTTCAATAATCAATTTATCATTAATTAGAGACATTGGTTTCAATCAATTATGTTTATGATGAGATTTGGCCCAATTTGGTCCTTTAGGTCAAATTGGGTCAACTTGGGTCAAGAGCCCAAGTTGGCTTGGTTTTGTTCAATTGCTAGTTGAGTCATGTTCAATGATCAGTTTATGATTGATGGTATTCATTGGTTTCAATCAATTAGGGTTGGAATAGAATTTTGTTCATTTTGGTTAATATGGGTTAATTGGGTAAACTTGATCAAATGATCAAATTGGCTTGGTTTGGCCCAATTGATTGCAATTGGAAAATCAAGGATGATCAATAATTATTTTAAATGAGATTGGATGTGTTGATTCAATCCAATTTGGGTTGGATTGAAGTTTGAGTCAATTTGGTCATTTAGGCCACTTTGGGCCAAGTAGACCAAATGGGTTGATTGGGTTAAATTAGATTGAATTAGGTGTTAAGAAGAGTTTAGTGATGGATTTAGGGTTTATTAAGGCTTTGATTGCAATTGATTTGAGTTTGATTGGATTTTTGCCCATTTGGACCTTTTGGATCAAATGGACTAACTTGGGTTAATGGGATTCATTTGGTTTAATTGGTTTAATTGTATGTCTTGGAAGGGTTTGAAAAAAAGTATTGAATGGTTGGACTATTTTTTGTGAAAATTAATTGGATAAGTTTCAATTAAATTGGCTTGAGTCATAGGATCATGTGATGATCGTAGAATTAATTTAGGTTAAGGGTTAAGTTAATTTGGCTTGGAGCTTGGATAAGAAATAATTTAGGGTTGAATATTTTGGATTGAGGTTGGTTTTGAATGAGTGGACAAGCATGGGTTTTGGTTGAATCCATAGGATAAGTAGAACCTATTTATCCTTAGACATAACCTAAGCTTAAGGCATGCCTTCCTAAGTCTCTATGCTTGGGTTTTGTGTTCCCTTAATCACTAAAAGTGTCATATGACTAGGGAGATCCTAGTGCTTAGAAGACTGCTAAATCTAAGATGGGAAGGATAAGTCATCACTCCAAAAGTGAGGTCAACATTTACCTTCAAGGATTGGCTTGAGCGTAGCTACAAGTCAGGAGATATAGTTATCCCCAAAGAATACTTAGTAGAACAACCTTTTGGTTCTATTAAAGTAATCTTTGGAGATACATTCAATCTCCTCAAGATAAAAAAAGGTTGAGATATCTCTTTATCCTTTACCTCTAAGAAAATTATTTCTAAAACCAAGTGCCTAACTTAGCTCACACCTCCAACACCATGGAAGGTCTACCAGTTATGAGGGATAACTCAGGAAGGATGGAAGCCTAGCAAATAGCAGTAGCTTTCACATGCTCGGGATAGTACCATAGCGCAACGACCATCCAAGTCGAGCATTCCTCCTTCCACCATTATAGTTACTACTTCTACCAGCTCCTCCACCATTAGCAGGAGCATTGCATCTGCGGATGAGGGCACCAAGCCACTCACACCACTCACTTTACTTGATTTCTACTATGTACCACCTCCAAAATTCAAAGAAATCAATGAAAAAGAATGATTCAGCTTACATCTCATCTACATTTGATGATCTCAGTGATTATATTCCTATTGATAGCTCTCCAAGTTACAGCAATAACAATCTAAATAATTCTGATTAATTCCACTCTGATTCAAAAATAGATTGCCTTTTTTTTTGAATCTTCAGGGTTCACAACTTGAGATTGATTTGGAGTCTTCTGACTCTGATGATCCTTTAGGAGAAGTTATAGGTATACCTGATGGGCAGGTAGAACTTTCCACAAGCTCCTCATCATAAGAAGTCATTGAAGTCAACTTCTGTAGTGGTAAAGTTCTACGTCCTAGGGTAGCACCTCAAGATAAGGGTAAATAAAATATTAGTTCTAGTGAGTAGATAGCCCCTCCACAAGATGCTCCACCCTTGGATATACTTGTGGAGGACCAACCTAAAGTCAACTACAATGTCCTAGCACATCTTAGAAAGTTACTAGTTAAGGTAAGTATATATGATGCCCTTATCTTATATAAATAGATGAGGGAATCACTAATCAACACATTGCTAGACCCTGAAATATGCTTAGCTCAGTTGGCCACTACTGATACAACTGGAAAGTAGGTATGCTTTTCAAAGGAAGTCCTAGGAGTCACATTCTTATATGAAGATTTACTTCTAGGAGTAATAGAGCACAACCATTCCCTCTACATCACCATGGACGTTGGAAAGTTCAGGCTAACCAGAGTTTTGGTTGATCCAGGTGCATCGATCAATATTATGAGTTTAAGGACCCTTGCCTACTTGAGGATTTACATCTCTAAACTCTAAGTAGAGAAGATGATATTGAAAGGATTCAAAGAACATGGTAAGAGGGCCTTAGGCTCTATAGTGTTTGGAGATAGAAGATAAGCCAAGTTTCACATAATAGATTATGATACATCTTTCAATGCTTTGCTAGGGTGACCTTGGATACATAAGAATAACAAGGTTCCATCCTCCCTAAATTAGTGCATTAACTTCATCAGGGATGGGATCGAGTGTTATGTTAAAAGAGATCTCAAACCATTTGCAGTACATGAGATCAGGATTTATGAGGATTAGACTTATTACCTCCCTAAGAAACAAAATGTTTTCTCTCGAAACATAATTAAAATGAAAAAGAAAAGAAAAAGAAAAGAATGAAAAAGAAAGAAAAGAAAAAAAGAAAAAAAAAAGAAAAGGGAACGGGAAGATGATCTTGGGGAGGATATAGAGCCTAAGATTAGATTCCACCCATAATTCATTACTACATACAAACAAGTGGGGAGGATGACTCGACCTCCACCAGGTTGAGGAAGAGGCATGTCTAGAAGAAGCCCTAAAGTTGGAATACCTTCATACGTACCACCTACTAGGAGATTCATCCAAACATCCAGAAGTACATCTGCTATCTACATAGACTTAAAATCTAGTTTAGAGGATAAGTCCTATGTAGTTAGCATGCCAGCCAGCTCTTCTCATCAGTAGATCCTGTTGGAGGTGACATTAGAGCCAGATAGTGATGAATATCAGGTCCCCAAGCAAAGCATGAGTGTATCAAAATCTTCTTTATGTGAAACTGTCAGACAACAGATAGGTGCCACAGCTCTAACCCCATTTTTATTATAAAAAGTTGATGGTTTGGTAGTTAAGGAAGCTCCCAAGACATGCACAAATACTAAGCCCCAAAGATTCTATCTAGGAGTAGTATCCTCTAGCTGAGAAGTTGATGCAGAGCTTGAGGATGAATCATTTAAAGAATTAATAAAACTATCTTTTGATTGGTACTCTCCTTGTGTTCTTAACTTAGAAAAGAAAGGTTTAATTCCATATACATGGTCTAATCAAAGGCCAGAGTATTTTCAAAGATAATGGGATAATAAATGCAAGAATTCTCAATCAAGACCTGGACTAGGCTTTAGTGCAGTTGGCCCAATCTACAATGATGATTATTGCCTGGCCATCACCAATCATTTGGAATCTAATATGTTTTTATCAAATCACATTAGCTCATATGATGAGGTGTGCTTAGAAACTTTAGATGAATCAGATGATCTCCAAGTCAAAGATGCACCCCTAAAATTAAAAGAAGATATCAAGTCAACCTTCAACTAGCTCAAGGAAATCAACTTGGGGACTGAAGATAATCCATGCCTAGCGTACATCAATTCCTTATTGATAAATCTAAAACCAATGTCTTAGTTAGGCTACTCGCTGAGTTTAAAGACTGCTTTGCATGAAGTTATGAAGAAATGCCCAAATAGCAGTTCATAAGCTACCGATACAGCCAGATGCTAATCTCGTCAAGCAAGCTCTTAGACGTATGTGATTGGACATTGAACAACATGTCATTTCCAAAGTTAAGAAACTAATTGATGCTCATTTCATCTGGGAAGAGAAATACCCCACCGGGTTGGCTAGCGTCATTCTAGTTGAGAAGAAGAATGGCCAAATTTGCATATGTGTTGATTTTAGGGATTTTAATAAGGCATGCCCAAAAGATGAATTCACACTACTAATACTAGAACTAATGGTAGACATTGCCTCATCTCTTGCGATCTTCTCTTTCATTGATGGTTCATCTAGATATAACTAAATAAAGATGGCACTTGAAGATGAATGGAACACTTCTTTCATAACCCTGATCAAAATTTATTGTTATAAGGTCATTCCTTTCAGTCTTAAAAATGCTAGCACTACATATCAATCGGCCATGACTCAAATCTTCGATGAACTTATTCATCACCAAGTCGAATGCTATGTCAATGATCTTGTTGTCAAAAATAAAGAAAAGGAAGAACATATCTTTGACTTGAGAGTAATTTTTGAGTGGTTAAGACAATACAGTCTTAAAATGAACCCTCTGAAGTATGCATTCAGAGTAACTTCAGGGAAGGTTCTTAAGTTCATTGTCTGACACCGCGAAATTGAAATTAACTCAGAGAAGATTAAAGTGATACTGGAAATGCCACCACCAAAAAGTCTAACCCAACTCAGATCATTCCAATGACAGTTGGTGTATCTAAGTTATTTTATTTCCAACCTATCAGGTAGATGTCAACCATTTTCAGCACAAGTCAAGAAGGATGCCAAGTTCAATTGGGATGACAAGTGCCAACATGCATTTGAGTACATCAAACAATACCTCATGATGTCACCAATCCTAGCTACAACTATCCAGGGAAAACCACTAATACTCTACACTAATGCATTAGATGACTCCTTGGTGCTTCGTTGGCCCAAGCCAATGACAATGGGAAAGAGAACAAACTCTACTATCTCAGCCATCGTCTAATACATGCTGAAGAAAATTACCCATTTATTAAGAAGAATTGCTTAGCTTTAATCTTCATAGCCATAAGCTATGGCACTATATGCTCTTTCATAAAGTAAACTTAATTTCTAGAATCAATCCACTACAATATCTCATGACCCAGCCGACGCTATCTGAATGGTTACCACGATGGTCCATGATTTTATCGCAGTTTGATGTCACATTTATACCCCTTCGTGTGGTGAAAGGACAAGCACTCATAGATTTCTTAGTGACACATCCACTTTCAGCAGATTCCCTTGTCAGTGATGATCTCCCCGATGAATAAATCATGAACTTAAGGAATTCAAACATTCACTGCTAGGAGATGTATTTTGATGATGCAACTTCCTCTCAAAAAGGAGAAGAACCATAATTCATTATATTAAGTAAGGCAGGGGTAGGGATAGTCCTCCTAACACCATACCATGATATAATGAGATTTTCATATAATCTATCCGAGCCTTGCACTAATAATGAAGCTGAATACAATGCTCTGATCATCGGTCTAGAGTTATCCATCTCACTAGACATTCAGAATATCAACATCTTTGGGGAGTCACAGCTAATTGTCAACCAGATCACTGGGTCCTATAAAGTCTTGAAGCCCAAACTCCATCACTACCATAAGTACAATATGAAGTCACAAGCCCAAATTCTATAGGTCATAATCTACAATATTCCTCAAGGAGAAAGTATCATAGTTGATGCCTTAGCCAAGCTTGCTAAAGAATTAGCGTGTCCAAAAGATGAGTCCATATCAATAGAGGTCAACAACAGACTACCTCTTATTGATGTTAAACTCATTAATAAACACTCTCTTGAAGGGGAGGTTGTTGTTGCCAAAAAGGATGAAGAATTGGATTAGAGGCAACCTTTCATTGATGACCTAAACAAAAAAAAACTACTTCAAGAGAAGTCTCAAGCACATCAAGTGAAGCAAAGCGCACTCTTTTACGCCCTCGTGGATGGTGTCTTATGCCAATGGTCTTTCGATCATATGTGGTTACGTTGTTTAGACAAACATGAAGCCCGTAAGATCATGATAGAGGAACACTCAGGACTATGCAGAGCTCATCAATCAGGTCCCAAGATGAAAAGCCAAAATCAAGAGACTCGGATACTACTAGCCAACGATGATGACGAATTGCATAGGCATAGTGAAGCCATGTCACTAATGCTAAGTACATGGAGTGGTCCAACACCAACCGCCCAACATTCTTCATCTGACCTTGGCCTCATGGCCATTCAAGTGTTAGGGCACCAATATAGTGGGTCTAATTTATCCTCCCTCGTCCAAGGGTCACCGATTCATTTTAGCTACTACAGACTACTTCTCCAAGTTGGCGGAAGTGATTCAACTCAAGGAAGCTAAAGCTCAGCATGTGTTCCAAATCTTCAGGAACCATATCGTTTATAGATTTGGGGTACCCCATCAAATCGTATCCAATAATAGTACCACTTTCAAGAGCACCAAAATCAATAACTTTTTCTGAAGACACAACTAGATTTGAGATATTCTACCATATACTACCAATGGGAAAATGATTTGGCAGAAGCCTTCAACAAAACTATCATCTAAATACTCAAGAAAATGCTCGATGATAAGAAATGACAATAACATGAGTAGTTAGTTGAAGCCTTATGGGATTACCGTACTACCTACCAAACTCCAACATAATCTACCCCATTCTCCTTAGTGTATGGGTATGAAGCCATTCTACCATTAGAAGTCCAACTCCTATCACTACGGATAGTTGTGGGTATCAAAATCATAACCAAATAGAATGCCAAGTTACGGTTAGAAGAACTCGAAGGTTTAGAAGAAAGATGCTTACAAGCATGTTAGAACCTCGAGTTATACAAAATAAAGATGGTTCAAGCTCATAATAAGTTGGTCTTCCTTAGAGATTTTAATATGAATTTGTCTTAGTTCCCAAGGAGACCAGCAATACGTAACCGAATCGAAAGATGGGAGGAAAGTTTGAACCAACTTGGGAAGGCCCTTTCACTATAATAAAGGCCTACCAGGGTGGCTCCTACCAACTTATAAATCACAAAGGCGAATGACCGATGCTCCCGATCAATGGGCTTTATCTAAAGAAATACTATGCATAAATAATGTCCAAAATAATTTTCCATCACTAAAAATTCCATTTTGATTAAACTTCTCTCCAAGTTAAAATGTTTCTAATTACCAAGCTATTCTCAATGTGTTTAAGGTAGGTATAAGAGAACCAGAGCAGCATCCTATCCCTTGGCGACACAACACAAACATAGAATTGTACACAAATAAAAACAAATCAAAAACAAATTTATTTTCTTCATTCTACTTTGAGTTGAGATAAGACCCCCAATGGCCCCCACTCAGTAGTTGCTCTAGGTCGAGATTGATCCACTATTTAGCTAGTGTGTCTCCCTAGTGGTCATTTTTGCTAGGAGGATATGAGACCCCGTGCTTTCTTCCTAACTTGACCACTGTAAACTGATGGTTACCTTGTTAGCTCAGTATATCTTATTGCATGGCCAATAAGCTATCATGATGACTAGCTTTGCTTAAGAAGGTGTGAGTCCCCGAGCTTCCTTCTTGAACTAACTCTCATGCACTAATTGGGTCTGAATTTATATACTTGATGATTAGGGTAAGACCTCCAGTGGCTCCTCTTCCTCCTAACTACTTCAAGCTTTGGTTTTCCCTTCTTTGTGACTCCCCACTTAGCAGTCTCCCTAAGTCATGTAGTCGGTGTCTAACCAATGACAGACTATACCCACAATCAGTTTAGCTTAGGAAGATGTGAGTCCCGATGCTTTCTTCCTAGATTGATCATCGCAAACTGATGGGAACCTTATGTTGGCTGGTGTTATCTTTGTTGATAGCAACCCACCCATGAGTAACACTGCTCAGACATATGTGAGTCCCCGTGCATTCTCCTTGGCCAGCCAGTGTATACCTATAAGCTCTATATTTCAGGGATTAGGGTGAGACCTCCAGAGGCACCTTCCCTGTGGGCATTCTATTTGGGTTACATCTTCATGACCCCATCTAGACATGACCCAAGTTACTATCAGATTGGACAGTTCCCCTTTCCTAGTAACCACTCTTATGGTTGGAAGCTCTATGATGTGGATGTACAGACCATCCCCTTGGGCTAGTAAATCTAAGATAGGCTAAAGCCCTTTGTGGCTCCTTCTTAGTGTGGTCCATCATAAACCAATAGGGTTCATGCTAAATAAATAAACAAATAAAATAACATCTCTTATAGATTAGGATAAGACCTCTAGAGGCACCTCTTCCCAAGTAGGCATCCTATCTTTTGGGCAGTATCAACAAAACTCCCTATAAAAACTGCTTCGATTACTTATGTTGAGATGAGACCCCTAGAGGCACTCACTCAGCAGTCACCCTAGGTCAAGTTTGACCTATTATGCCATCAGCAAGTCACCCCAATAGCTGACTCTATTTTGGAAGTTGTGAGTCCCCAAGCTTTCTTCCTAGTGTAGCTATTGCAAACTGATGGGCAATCCTTAGGTTGGATAGTCTATATTATACGACCGATAGACTATCCCTTTGGACTTCTAAATCTAAAATAGGCCCAAGCTAACATAGCCCCTTTTTAGTGTAGTCCATCGCAAGCTAATAGGGTCCACACTCTTTCAACAAATTAATGTAAAATCAAAATCAAATCAAACCCAAACTCAAACAAAAGCACTCAAATAAATCAAAAATCAAAATGAATCACCAAACTCAAACCAAATCAATCAACATAGTCAAATTAACACAAAATCCAAATTCAAATCAGAACTAATCAACAAAATTCAAATAAATCAAACAAATTCAATCAAATCTTAATCCCTAGTGGATCCCCCTTTATGCCCTTAACATAAATCAATCTCTAATCCAACCAAATTCATGTGCAAATTCCTAACGGATCTCTCTTCGTGTCCTTGGCATGAAACTAATCCTCAATTAATCAAACTAAATCCACTCAACTCTTCCATGCCCTCAGCATGAAATGAGTTGCATCATGCTAGGACTGTAATTCCATTTGCCTCTCCACTTAGGTATGAGTAGTCATCGTTAGTGCCTGTGATTTCCTCAGATGCTGATGATTGTCTCGATCAACGCCAATATATGTGGTGTGCCTTGCCAATTACACCGCACATACTAGGGGTCCTTTTGTTGACCTCAATTTTGGTGTGAGGACTCATCTTTACTATCTTAGATTTAAGAACCTTCTAGGAACTTAGATTTCCCTATTCATAAGACACTTCTAGTGATTAAAGGAGCACTAAGCCCAAGCTTAGATACTTATGAATGAATACTCTAAACTTGTGTTATACCTTAGGATAAAAAGGTTCTACTTATCCTATAACCGTAACCGAGACCCATGCTTGTCCACTCATCCAAAACCAATCTCAAGCTCAAACAACCAACCTCAACTGAATTTTGCCTCCTATCCAAGCTCCAAGCCAAATTGGCTTAAACCCTAACATAAGTTAATTCAACCATGATCTTGTGGATCCAACCCAAAACCCATTCAAATAAATCTAACCCAAATTGGTTTTCACAAAAGCAGTCCAACCAATCAATGGACCATTTCAAACCCTCCAATACTTACAATCAAACCAATTGAATCCAATTAATCTGAGTTAGCCCATTTGACCCGAAAGGTCCATATGAGCCAAAATCTAATCAAACCTAAATTACTTGCAATCAAGGCCACCAATCAACCCTAAATCCATCATTGAGCTCTTCTCAACACCCAATTCAATCCAATTCAATCTAGCCAACCTAATTGGTCCACTTGACCCAAAGTGGTCTAAATGACCAATTTGACTCAAACTTCAATTCAACTCAAATTGGATTGAATCAACCCATCCAATCTCCTCTATAATGATTGTTGATCATCCTTGGTTGCCGAAATGCAATCAATTAGATCAAACTAAACCAATTTGATCACTTGATCCAAGTTGACCCAACAACCCATATGGACCAAAATAAACTAAAACTCATTCCAACCCTAATCAATTGTTATCAATGACTCTCCTCAATCAAAAAATGAGTGTTGAACATGACTCAACCACCAATCGAACCAAATCAAGCCAATTTGGTCCATTGACCCAAGTGGACTTAATTTAACCTAAACAAATCAAATTCTAAATCCAATTGATTGAAACCAATGCCTCTAATTAATCATAAATTGATTATTGAACATTATCTGACCTTCAATTGAACCCAATTTGGTCAACCTAACCCAATTAACCCCTTTAGCCCAAATTGACCTTAAGGGGCCAATTGAACCAAATCCTTCCCAAATCTAAATTAATTCAATCCAACACCTACAATCATTCTCAAATAATCAATTGAACCTAAACCAACCCTCCATCTAAGCTAATTTGGCCAATTTGAACAAATTGGTCAACTTAGCCTATTTGACCCAAATGAACCAATATGAGCCAAAATTAAATCCACTTCAAATTTAACCAAACCAATTGCACCAAAATATTCCAAATCATCATTTGAACATACCCAAACCCTTGGTTTGACCTAATTTGACCATGTGGTCAACCTAGCTCAATTGCACCCCATTTGACCCATGTGGGTCAAATTGCGCCAGACCCATCCAAATCAAGTCCAAACCTAACTAAACTTGGCATGACTCATCCTTGGGTCACCATGGGCCAGTCCAAGTGAACCCAACCCATGGTAAACCTAGTTTGGGTTAAAACTCTTGAACCAAATCACTCAAAGACGATAAAATCCCCATTTGGATGTGTTCACCCACTCCCCAAGCCTTAGCAGCTACTAGAGCGCTTCTTCGACACTAGGACCACTGACCTAACCTGACTGAAGGCTGCTAAGTTCAGCCTTTATCCATGAGAAGGTGAACTCACCCTTGGATCTCCATTGGATCACTTGGAGGAGGAGGTACACCCCATGCCAACCCATGTCATTTCCTTAGCCTCTCAAGCACCTCAACCTCAGCAGTCCATTGCCACCTTCAGCCACATATCCAGGCTAGATGACAACCAAAGGCTAAGCCTATCTCAGCCCTTGGTTCACTTGGGGAAGAGAGTAAACTCCTCCCCATTGATTCAAACTTCATAGAGAGCTTTTTTAGATCATTCTAAGCAGTCCTAAACTCTTCCCCGAATCCCTAATGGTCTCAATTGCAGGCAAGACCAACCACCATTCAAAATCAAAAACCCCATTCGTCCAACCTCACCAAAACTTTACTGAATTCAAATTAATGATTCCCACACCTTCCCCTAACTTCGGTGAGCCAAAATGAATTGATCCCTGATTGATTTGATCACCAGAAGGCACTCCAAAACCAACTCCGATGTGTTTCTCAATGATGCTTGGTCCACAGAGAAATCAGTAAGGAGGTTGCTCGAGTTCTTCTCAATAGGGATTCGTCTCTACAAGACGAAGCTACCTTAGTTGACAGACCATCGGTCTTTAGCTCTAGTGAGGTAAAACTCTGACAAACTGTAGATTTTCCCCTAAATGTTGGTCTTTTGTGAAGAAAATTGTGATTGCACATGATTTCCACCATAAGATCTCTTTAAAATTCCTCCCCGTATGTTTTGGAGTCGATCTCGTCATCAAACGAGCTCGGACAAGCTTAGATCAAGTAGTGAAAGTCGGACAATGTCTATCTTCCAACACTCGGGGGATGACGAATCATCAGTCATTTGTTTCGTGTGATTAAAATGTACAACCATGATTTCATCCATTACATTTTTTTTGATTTAATCCATTAGGAACCACATGATTAATCTCTGTTGTCCAATCTGAGATCAGATGGTAGGGACGAAATCGCATCCGCCACTGTTGACTCAACTACTGCGTCAGACATTTTAAATAACCTATCCCGTGGCGCCATGTGGAAAGCGCTACCATGTCAGCTTTCATGTGGCGCCGATCGTTTAAGAGGTTAATTAAGTGAATAAAATATCATTAAATGGCCAGAACTTTAAAGATTCATAACTAATTATAGAAAATTTTAAAAAATTTAAATAAACCCATTTCGGAAAGGGTGAACAAAGGAGAATTTAATATAAATAAAATCTTATTATTTTATTAATGAATAAAGCTTAATTAGGGTTAGAAGTTTAAGCTAATTATATTGATTAAGGCTTAATTATTTGGCTAATTGATCTCAAATTTGATAGGTTGATTCGATTGGATGTCCTCTGCCTCCCATAATTTTCTTGGATTTATTGACCATGCAATTTGGAGAATTTTAAATTTTAATCCTATTTACCGTCCTTAATCAATTTAATAATTATTAAAAATGCTAAATAGTAAAATTTAAATAATTAATGATGAATAATCACCCTAAATAGTAGAAATAATGAGAGAAAATAATTAGGGCCTCTTTCTTAGTTATTTTCTTAAATATATTTCCTTAGGTGGTTAATGAATTCATAGATTAATTAGGGATTAATTAGTCAACTAATGATAAAGTAAAAAGAAAATCAAATTATAATGATGATTGGTTTTGATAATTCAAGTTCAATTCATGGGTTTCTCTTTATGTGTTTGATAGCATAAAGATCATTAAGGAATTTATGGTTAACCCATGGGTGTGGGAAAACCATAAGAGTACTTAACTTAGTTCTTTCCTTAATCTAATTACCTCTTAAACACGAGCCTATTTGCATTAGGTCTTTTTAGGTGCATTGCAAATTTTACTTTTTCATAAGCATATCATTGGAGGTTCATGACTAAGTAGTTAATTAAATTAAAGAGGCTTAGTGAATAGTAATTAAATTGATTGCTTAATGACTTGAACTTATTCAATCCATAAAATTTACTTAATTATTCTTCCTTAAACATAATAAGTTACCAACATGGGATGGGGCAAAATAGCAAATTTCTTTCTCATCTTTAGGTTTTAATGACTTATAACATCAAAATTAAATTTCATAAGAAACTTTGGTTATTCTTAAAGGATAGAATTTTACTTGATTGTCTTTAGGAATTAATGTTATTGAATGTATCATGTGGAAATGTTTAGTTATTCCTTATCAATCATTACAAATTTGTATGTCATTTGTAGGATGTATTCATGTTTTCAAATAAAAGAATCAAATGAATATAGTTATGTATATATAAGTTGTATGTGTTGAATTAATCCTATCATATGGCATGGCTATTTTCACTTATAAATCTTAAATTATTTTCAAAAATATAAATTAATGATGAAGATTTAAATTGATGTTGGCTATGAAGATTCAATGAAGTTTACATTCACTTATAGCTTAAGCATGATTTAGTGTTGCTCTATTTTTATGGTTTGTGTATATGTTTACATGTGTTTGAATGTTAATAAGTATATAGTCTGGACATCCTGAGAACACGAAGCTTTAAGTAGCCCCAAGGAGGTCTTAGATTACCACATTTTTTTGGTTTAACAATGGAACGTACTTACTTAATTTCATTCATAGGTGTACATGTGCTAGAATTTGGATAGAGCTTTGCTTTACATAAGTAAATAATTTGCTAATATACAATCTTTTGCATGATTTTCAACCATATGTTAGTGTATACATTTATATGTATTTAAGATAGTAAGTATATAGTCTGGATATCCCAGGAATATGAGGCTTTAAGTAGCCCCAAGGAGGTTTTAGATTACCTTACTTCCCTAATTTAACAACAGTATGTACTTGCTTAAATCTCTAATACATGTGTATGTATACTTAATTAAGGAATGGAATCTCTATTTTCTACTAAAATATATGCATTAAAACTCATTAGCTTTGCCAAAAACATAAATATATTGTATGTATAAGTAATAATGAAAGCATATGCATGATATTGATGATGAAAAGAAATGATGTAACATTATCCATGTGATAGTAATTCAATCTCATTAACCTTAAGATGCCTTTCATGTTGAATAGGATTCCTTAAGACTAACCCAAACCTAGGATTAATAAAATGTTTAATAAATCATTCACTAAAAGAAACCAAAAAAATCATAATAATATGCCTTTAGAAAATAACTTAGGGTAGGGATGAATAGGGTCAAACTTCTTTCTTCTCTTTATAACAACTAGAAAAGCCTAACTAAAACTTTTTAATAATTTCAAGTGAAACCTCTCCTCATGTGTAACTTGAATATTCCAAAACTTTAGACAATCATATACCTAAAGCATAGTTAATACATACCACACTAAACCTCAGCACACACATTATAATGTTAAGCCACCACTTCTAGCTTTACATTAAGATGGTGTATGTTTTGATGTTATTTTTTATTTTATGATGTAATATTTTAGACTGGATGCTAGGATTATTTATGTGTAGATTAGATGTTAGTTCATTTATTTCCTAATGATATTTTATGCAGGGGATTATTCTAAAGAAGGCTGCTGTAATAATACATATAGATGCTCTTGCTTGCATGTTGCTTATGCCTTTTTGCATAATCCACATTAGGATAGGTGGGCTTGGTTACCCTTGTGCAGGGTGGTAAGTTCAAATTTATAGAATATAATTGCTTGAGTTGAGTGTTTGTTGTCTAACATCTGTTTGGTAGGTGTAGTTAGACTTTACTTTTTACAAATATGTAATTTTACAATATGAACTAGGCTTAGTGCTATGGGATTTCAGATGAGTAGTGGCTAGAAGGCAAAGACCTCAGAGGCCTTGTGAAGCTTGGAGCAAAACCAAATCAAAAGGAAGAAAGAAATATGAAGTATGAAGACCCCCATAATATCTATTTCATTATAATTGTAATATTCTTTTGTAATTCGGGTTGTATAAGAGTAGAGTTTGGCTACCCAACTTCTTTTCTTTTCTAGGGTGTATGGAAGTACCCAACTGCACTGGTCTTTTAATCTTTTATGAAAATTTATAAATGTTTGATTATCATGTTTAGCTTGTGCAATAGAGATTGCATATTTTTCATAAGTTTCTTAAAGCTTGATGATTGAATGTGTGGCCTGGATGCGATATGCTCTTTAGGATAAAATTAATTTTTCTACCCCCATTAAACAACTCATATATAAATTGTAAATATAACTCATAATATCACTTTAAAGCCTAGGTTATAATCAAGATAATTAAAAGATTTAGCAACCCCTTAGCTGAATGATGTATGTTCTAACAACCTCTTGAATAGGAAGGGTCTCCATTCTTGCATGATAGAAGAATGCTTGACCTTTGAGGGCATCCCTTGTAGTGGAGAACACCTCCTCTCATTGATTTAGCCAATAACTTTATTTCTTCATATATTTAGGCATAATTATCCCAAGCCTTAGTCCAAATGACTATGTCAAAAATGTTTTAAAATATTGTAAACTTTACATTAGTCTAAGTCATGTCTTCATGCCAGCCATGATCTAGTCTTCTTGAGAGTGAGTTTAGGACTCTAGTCAATTTCATAATTAAATAACAGCTTTTCTATCTTGCATTTACTTAAGACCGGCCTATATGGTTTTCAAGTGTATGAGGTGTTAGCTGATGGCCACTCCAGGCAGTTGTAAGTCCATAAGAGTCGGGATGAGTTTATCCTCTCTTATTGAGATAAATCATTAAGTCCCATTTTCTTATTAGACTTAGGTCATGCTTTTAGCTTGTTCTAAAGCATCCTAGATTTAGGATCTGAGGCTATTTGTTTTCTTTGGACTATGAGTATATGTCCTTACCTCTTAGGCATTCCCACAATCTTGTGTTGATGGATTATAAGACCTAGCATTCTAATAAAATTTCAACTCAAATAAAAATAAACTCTCTCTTTCAAATGTATAAAATCTTACTATAGGGTAGATTGGAGCATTTATTAGGCTTTCTAGTATCACGAGGCCTCCCTACTTATCTTCCTTTGCAATCTGTGAATAAGTCTTTCCACTTAAACTTTCCCACTTGATTCTCAAGAAATACCAAATCCTTTGATAATCTAACCTTAAAATCTTTGGAGATATTTATTAATTTCTTTAATCTATAGTTTTCTTAGGGAATATCTATTTTCTAGGATGTAATTAACTATGGAAGCTTGCTTCCATAGGGAACTAAAGAACCTGACATAAAATAAATCCTATTTTACTTTTCCATGTAAAGTAGGGGAAAGATCTCTGGTATATATGAAGACCCATCTATCTTAGTAGTCCTTATTAAGTGATTAGGTCCATTGTAGGGTGATTCTTCCATCTTTTGATTTGGTACATCATACCTTAATGTCATAGTCAATCACTTCAATAAGTACCCCCTAAGATCAACATTATATCCCAACGAATTCAAACTAAAACAACACAGTTGGCAACCTTATTAGGTGAGATGTAAGTCCAAAAAAGTCAGGGTAGGTTCACAATTGATAGTGAGAGAGAACTAGTACATCTCAATTTTTATTTATTAGATTAGATTAAGTTTTTAGCTTATAAAAAAACTAAACTAAATAAAAATAAAAAATAAACCTAAACAAAAAAACTTTAATAAATAAAAAATAAACTAAATAAACCTACAGAACCCTAAAACCTCAAACCTAACTAAACCCTAAACTAACCCAAAACATAAACCATAAACCAACTATGCCTTAAGAATGCGAACAAAAGAAGAACATCATCGCAATAGGCCTAGATCTTATAGTGGAGGCAAAGTCTGAGGTGGCGACATCACAGATGGTGGGGGATCCGAGATGCTAGTGGATATAGAGGTGGTGACTGAGTAGTGGTAGATGAAGCGAGGAATGATGGTTACACCGTGGTGGCAGGAGAGTTTGGGGATATGACAGATCCAGCACCGAGGTTTAGGATTTAGTTTAGATTGGTTTAGGGTTTAGGTTTGGGCTTTCTTTAGGGTTAAGGTTTAGGGATTAGGTTTTTTAGGTTTAGGTTTAGGGTATGGTTTAGGGTTTGTGGTTTGGTGGGATTTAGGGCTTGGTTTAGGGTTTAGAGTTTGGGTTTTAGTTGGTTTGTTAGGGTTTAGAGTTTGGTTTAGGATTTATGGTTTTAAGGTTTAGGGTTATAGGTTGGGTAGAGTTTAGTTAGTTTTAGGTTTAAGGCTTTTTTTTTTTTAATTTTTAATTTTTAATTTAAACAGTCAACCCATGGCATTTATTTAGTTTATTTATTATTTTTAGTTTATTCTCTTTTATTTTGATTTAGGCTTATTTATATCTTAATTTATTTTATTTTATTTATTTTATGTTTATTTATTTTAGTTTAGGTTTTATTTTAGTTTATTTTTTTAGGTTTAGGTTTATGTTTAGGTTTTAGTTTATATTTTTATTTTATTTTATTATTTTATTTTATATAGTTTTAGGTCTTATTTATTTATTTTTTTTTTAGAATTTATTTAGTTTAGCTTTATTTTTTTAAGATTTTAGGCTTTTAGGGTTTAGGGTTTAGGGTTTAGGTTTTAGGGTTTAGTGTTTAAGATTTATGGTTTAAGGTGTTTAGGGTTTAGGGTTTAGGGTTTAGGGTTTAGGCTTTAGGGTTTATGGTTAGCAAAAGGTTTAGGATTAGGTTTTAGGATTTAGTTGACCAATTGAAGGTGATTGTAGGCTTTGCATTCAATTATTTTGGATTTGGTTTTATTTAGGCCAACTTGAACATTTTGGTCAATTAGGGCTAAGTAGGTCAATTGGGTTCAATTGGGTCCAATGATGGCTTTGGTCAAGTTCAACAATCAATTTGGAATGAATTTGATCCATTGGTTACAATCAATTTAGTTTATATTTTGATTTGACCTAATTTAGTCTTTTAGGTCAATTTGGGTCAACTTGGGTCAAGAGGGCCAATTAGGCTTGGTTTGACTCAATTAAAGGTCAAGTCATATTCAAATATTGATTTTGATTTTGTATGAATCATTAGTTTCAAGGGATTTATCTTAGGTTGCAATTTGGCTAGTTTTGGCTCATATTAGTTAAGGGATTGACTTGGTCAAATGACCAAGTTGACTTGGTTTGACCTAATTTGTGGCAATTGATCAACCTAGGGTGATCAACAATCATGATGGGAGGTTGTGATGGGCTTGCTTCAATTCAATTTGGGTAGGATTAGAATTTGGTTCAAATAGGTCAAATTGGTGACTTTGGTTCAGGTGGACCATTTGGGTTTAGTTGGCTTGATTTTGGGTTGAGTTTTCTTTAGTTGAGTTTATATATGGATTTGGGATTGATATATAAATTCAATTGAAATTGTCTTGGTTTCAAATGGGTTTTGGTTCATTTGAACATTTCAAGTCAGAAGGGTTAAGTTGAGTTTGACTTGGGTTAATTTCATTTTGGCTTGATGATTGTAGATTTCATTTATATTTATGAATATGATTGAAGGTATGATTGATTCATGAGAAAATTAATTGAATTTGGGTTTTTGAATGAAGGAATTTGGCTAAGTCCATGGAGTCGAGTCATGTGGATTAAGTTTGGATTTTGATTTTGGTTTGATTTAGTTTTGGTGATTTAAATGTATATTTCAATTAAATTTGTGAAGATTATTGAAAATATGATTTATTTGTGAGAAAATCAATTGAGTTTGACTTAATTTGGATTAAGATTTAGCTAAGTCCCTGGGATAGGTCATATGGCTTAGGAAGGGTTTTCATTAAATTTGATTTAGTTTGACTTAGTTTTGATCATTTGAATGTAGATTTGATTTATATTTAGGAAGATGATTGATGATATAAATTGATTATGAGAAAATCAATTGAATTTGGATTGATTTGGATTAAGATTTGGCTAAGTCCATGGGATAGGTCAAATGGCTTAGAAAGGGTTTCAAGTTTGGATTTGATCATGGGCATCAATCGTTTAGCTTTGGAATTTGGGTTTGGATTTAAATTTGAATTTGATGTTTGAATTGAACTTGAGAGGTTTGGTTTGAGAAAGTGATCATGGACTAGATTTGGGTTGTAGGGTGATCTCTTGGTCAAAAGTATAGAAAAGGAAGACCATCCCTTTGACTTGAGAGTGTTTTTCTAATGTTAAGAGATGAACCTCAAAATTGATCAGGAGACCAATTTATTATTCTATGGTTGGCATATCTAAGAAGCTTTTTACATTTCACTATCATATTTAATAGTCTTAAAATCTACTTTGAAATCTATAAAAATAGAAGTTAATTTCTTTAATAAACAATTTTCTTAAGAAGTTTCTCTCTTTTAAGATATAATTAATTATAAGGGTTACCCTTATAGAGAATTCAAAACTTGGTATAAAATAAATCTTATTTTACTTTTTTAATGTTGTCCAGAAGAAAAATCTCTGGTATAAGATAAACCTTGACCTTAGGAATCCTTATTAAATGATTGAAAAATATTATAGCATGATATTTTCATCTCTTGAGATGATAAATAATTTTTTAATGATGCATTTAATCATCTAAATAAAGAAACCCCCAAAATCACTGTGGTGTCCCAAATAAAAAACTCCACAACAACAACATTATAATGGGAGTGGTTGAATAGTGGTGGTGGTTAGGGTTGATGGTCAGATGATGATGAGGATTTGATGAAATGTGAGCTCAAGAATCTTCAAGTCTTTAAGCTCTCTTTTTTTTTCTAAAACTTAGCCTTAACCTCATCCTAAAAGTTCGTTTCATATAAAGAGTAAGGGTGCATTTATAGATCATTTTTCATGTTATTGAATTCATCTTATCAAGACATTTAATATAACTATAAATTTGCTGAAACAAATTCTAATGATCCTTATGTTTATTTTAGATGTTATCTAATCTCAATGTGCATCAAAATTCAAGTTTGATTGAGTAGATTTTTTTGGTGATGTATAAAAAATTTATTATAAAATTCTAGAATTAAATCTCTTTATACTAAATTTGTGTTTTGATGTTTAACATTAAAGAAAAAACATTCATTATTCCATGGGGGCATGAATGCATTTGATGCTCTTGGTACAGGGATCATCAATAAATGAAAAAAAAGGCAGGGCTTGAGCGTGATAAGTGGCGTTTGTTTCTCTAATAATTTTTTCTTCATAAGAATCCTGAAGCTGCGGTGATGTGCCTGTGAAGTAAAATAATAGCATTAATAATGCTCGCTCATCGATAGTTCAAAAGGTTAATTAAAGACAAGTAAATGGCAGCAATCATAAAGGCTGGAGGAATATTTTGTTAAAAATTTCTTTAAAAAAAACCACCGTCCCACAAAAGTTTTCAATTTATTTCAATTAAATTTGCATTATTTATCATTGTAATTTGTATTGAAAAGTTGATATTTGTTTCCTAACAAATTTAATTTGCAAGAAAATATTATTGTAGATAATGAGCTAAATAGAAGGGCATCAATAGGTTTTGGCTACAAGACTGACAACTCATATTTATAGAAAATGAACTCAAATTTATCTGAGAGAGTTTGATTGATCTGACTATCACACTTTTCATTGTATCACTTTTATTTTGAAGTCTTCATCAAGATTTCTTACATGATCTCCAACACTTAAAATAAGGGTTAATATTAATATTAAGTTTTGACATGTGGCTGTATGAAAGATGGTTATCATCTAAGCATTGTCTCGAAGAGAGGTATTGTGAAATGGAGATGCATGTGAAGATATGAACTACCCACATCAAGATAGAAACACTCTATGAAGCTTTATGGCTCTAAAGGATTATCTTTAGGCCTTTCTTGCATATCTTAGGTGGAGGACGACGAAGGCCCTCTTGAGGGAAAAGCGTCAGTGAGATACCACTTTCAAAGAGCTAGAATTCTAATCCTTTGTCAGAACGTAAAGGACAAAGGATAGTCTTAGTTAGACCTTTTTATGGGGTGTAGACCTCCCCAAAGCTAATGAAGGCATGCAAAAGTTTCTAGGGGCTAGGTGGAGTTTGGCCCTCGAGTGCAAACTTAAAAGGGAGCTTGATTGCAAGACTCACCCATCAGCAGGGATGAAACTTAGCCTTAATTATTTCTTGGTGTCGAGTGAAAGGGTCATCTAATCAATCATAAAAATCAATAAACTAGTCAAAGACATCATTAATATATGCTATTTAATAAAAATAATCCATTTACATACTCTTGAAACTAAATACCTACCATAATAGCAAGCCTAATTACAGTATTGAATAGAGCAACAAATAAAAATATTTATTCATTTATAATAGGAATTACATTAGTAGGAATATAACTTGAAATGTCTCTAGATTGAACCTCCACTATTGATAAAAGAGTCATATTGATTGGAATATAAGTCAAAACATACATTAGGAATATATAGTTATTTTCTTGTATTTATCGTATTGCAAATGAAAATAAAAAGAATGGATGAAGAAAAATAGTAAATTTTTCTATATTTTATACATATCTAGGATTTCTTTTGTTAGAGAACATATTTTTTTTAGATCGTCTTCATGGGGAGGTGAAGTATTGGGCTGACCTGGATCTAAACTAGCATAGACATCTTGCCAATGAATTTATATTATGTCCCTAATAAGCACTCGAGCATTGCCTCAAGAAGAATGAATTCTACATTTATTGATAATACATGACCTACTTCCTTTCATAGTCCATTACCCCTAGGGGAAGTTAAATACCCATTGTCTCCTTGAAGAGAGATATCATGAACCACTAGGCGATGAGGACATACCTGCTTTGACTATCATCATACTATGACAATAGTATGAGTTTTTATTGGTAATTGTCAATATATAAAATAAAAATAAAATATATGACTAGATATCATAAGGTTATTCTTACTTTTATGTTATGATTCCATAGAATTACTTGGATTTGATGATTCATTCATGAATGAGATACCACATACTCCCATAAATATTCTATCCTGGAACTATATATAACTCTATATAATATAATGATAACATATATGAAAATCTATTCAATTAAAATAGATACAAACTCAATATGAAAATTCTATAAAAATAAATGAAAAGTATATAAATTTCTGACTTATATTATGCAAGTTAAAATTATAAAATTGGACTTATAATCTTATTTTGATTAAGACTATCACTATTTAAGCATATGTATAGATAATCACTTATGTGTATTTAATTAAATCATGATACATATCCCATGGGGCATGTATGTATGAAAGTTATATGTTCATAAGTGAAAGATTCTATCTCATGATTAATATGTCAGCTAGGTTTATAACTAAAAATTCTTCTTTATATTTATATTTTCTCTAAAATACATAAATGAAGTAAAATTCATTAAAAATTCTTATAACTAAAATAAGTCTTATTTTAAAGAATATATTGTTGGATTAATTTTAAAGTTGGTTAACATTTTGATTAAAATTGCAAAAATATTTTTTTCCTATGAGTTAAACATAATGTGTGATTTTTAGATAAACTACAATGTAAAAAAAATCACAATGTCATTGATTAAAAATAAAATCCAGACCAATGAAATAAATAATAGTGGCTGGGTGCAGTTGGATTTGAAAATACAATTCGCGTGAAAACAAAAAAAAAGTAGCTTAGCTCTATAAAAATTGAGCTTAGTTCTAAGTTTTATATACAAGTAAAAATATGCCAAAACCTAACCTATGAACATATAGTAAAAATATTAAATTTTCTTTGCTCTTAGGGATCGTTTGGGGCAGCAGCTACCAACCCACGACGCCGTGTAAAATGCAATGAAAATTTGTTTGTTTCGTAGTTTATCTCCCATAGCTTGCGAATATCACGCGAAGCCGCCATGAAGCTGCGAGCTGGGGGACGAAACTGTGGCCTGCTGTTTTGATTTAATGCCCCCTAAAATACTCCGCTTCATAAAATCCAGCCCGTGGAACAACGCCACTTGCACTGACGATGAGAACTTTGATGACTTGCCGATCTACAGTTGCTTGAGAGAATTTGTGCAGCCTTCGGAATGGTGAGTGAGAACGCCGCAGTAGTGCGAGTGAAATGGGGTTGTTGGTGATGGCGAGAAGAATGGGTTCTATCACACGGAGGGAGTTAAGCTACCAAATTTGTTTGATCGAAATGCTGGTTCGTTGAATCAGAGCCAGTGCCAAGAGTCCTACTTGATGAACTGTTCTTGCAAAGCTTATAGCTTTTCGACTAGGATTAGATGATTTTTATGGGTATGGGACTTGGTGGACATTCATATTTTTTTAATGATTGTAATAATTTCTATCTCAATTTTTTGGTTTAGAAGTCATTGGTGAGTGTTTTTTCTCTTTCAAATAAAAATTAATTATGATTTTATTTAAGATATTTAAGATTATGTTGCTGTCAAGTTCTCCAATTTTGTTTTTTAAACATTTCATTAGTCAAAATGATAAGAAGTTTAATTATTATGATAACTACATATACTATTTCTATTAAAACACTAAATTATTTATATAATTTATTCTTTCTTATTTAAATCATATGTTATTACATTTATAATTTTATTATTATTATTATTCAGTATTATGTGATGTATAAGTGTTTAATGTAAATTAGTTGACTTATGTCTATAAATAAATATTAGAATATGTATTTTTTAAATTATGTTTCATATTATTCAACACATAAGAATATTTTACTCTTTTCTACACAAATAGCTGCAGCACAATAGATTTCCAACTGAGTTTTTCAAACAGAATCACAGCTTCAACAATAACACCTTTCTACCACTAGTTTCTTCTTTAGTAGCTTCACAACTGCTTCTCAAACAGTTGCAGCCGTCCCAAATGGGGAAGATTGTTGATCATCTTAGATAATCTTAAATCTTCTTAATCTAAATGTAAACTAAGATTTAGAAGTGTCATAACTCAAAGTTCTTGTTATATATATATATATATATATATATATATATATATATATATATATATATATATATATATATATATATATATATCAAATGTCCTAAAGGTGATTGACACTTTCCCCATTAATAGCAACTCAACTTTCCTTCCAAAATTTTTTCCTTCTTTTATGATTGATGGTTGTTGTAATCCTCATAAATAAAGCTAAAATGTAATAACAATTTCTTAGCTTTGGAATATAATTCTTTGAGTGAAGACTTATTTTTCTTTTGACTTATTGTTGAAGTAATTATCTTTATTTCTTCTAAGTTGGTCACTCCTCCTATCTAACTCCTACTCTAAAAACTTTACACCTCTTCCTCCACTTTATAAATACCCTCTATGATTGTTGCATGTTAGAGAATTTTATTCCGGTAGATGCGAGATCTTCGTCGTAGCCCAAAAATTATCCAACACACAAGTGGGATATGAACACGTGGATTATAATGTGGAAAACCCGCTATGGAAAACCACGGGCCTTGCCCAATCAGAACTTTCACTATGTGTTCAAAAGATCTGGGTCCTTGCTTCTTTAATTGAGAAGAAGGTGACAGGGTGGAAATAATATTAGTGTAACAATATCGGTCAACTCCAACCCAAGGGAGAAGTTTCCCAAAAGGCAAGAACCGATCTCAGGAGCAACCTTGATCTTGAGAAAGGAAGAACTCTTTTCTAGTCCTGGGGCGATCTCCCAAGGGCAGCTCGATCTTCGTGCACTATGGTGACCGGTGGAGATAGATCGTCATTGGTAGTTCTCGAGCTCGGGTCTTCAAATCAGATTCCCCTCGTCTCTAAGGTGAGAATGAAGCTCTATTTATAGATTGATGGGAGTGGCAGGCCTTGTAAATTGGAAAAAACTCCAACCACTCCATCGGACGCCCACTGATCCCCGATCATACATTGTATTTTGATGATCCGGTGCCTTAATGATGTCGAATTGGTGATGATCTTGGATTCGTTGACGCCGCCGACTTATAAATATGTCGCTTTTGGTGACCATTTGGCGGATCGGGATCCATTTTCATGATAGCTTGATCTCGATCGATTGATCGGATCACTATGCTGATGTTGCTATGTTCGCTCCATCGAGACGTTTGATGTAAGTTTGAAATCGGTGATTAGATCGAAATATTTCTGAAAATGCCTTGAAATTCGTGCTTGATCAGATTAATTTTCTGAGGATGTATCAATGATTAATCAATATGTAACCCAAGATTCACAACCACTATAAAACACCATATATTTCTCTTGCCTAAACCAATAAGATTGGTACCTACCCTTATTCTTTACTCTTCAACACCCACTTAAGCTTTACCAAACCTAATAATGTTCTCCAAATCATAAGAATGCATCCTTAATTATACATCCAAAAGAATTTTTAACCATTTATCTTTCTTAAAAACTCTCTTAAAGTGATGTTTCAAATCAACTTAAATCAACACATTCTACTTATTTGATGCATTCTCATATATCTTTGATGGAGGCCCTGTATGATACTAAAGCACATGAATTTTTGTAGCTCAATTTTTTTTATTTGTTTATTGATAGTTTAGTTTCTTTTTACATTTTATCTTGATTTCAATTAATTGTAATCCATCTTCTTATTAATGAAATGTTTTAATATGTTGTCCATGACTGCGATGGTGTCTTACACCCCCTTTTTCAATCTCTTTTTTTTTTGACATTTGGACGAATTTGATAATAAACTTACACATATAATGTATATGCAAGACCTTAAACTAAAAATCTATTAGTTGAAGGTCTATATTTTCAACAACTAAATTAAAGTGGCTTAAATAGACACAATTTTTTTACTCTCATCTCTCTCTTTTTTTCTCCATACTTACAATGAATTATTATATGAGTTTTTATGTAGGAGAATATTTGTTGGTAACCAGCAGTCAAATGGAACTTAGACAATTTAATTTTTATTCTGAAAAATAAGGGTTCAAAACTCTACATTAGATTAGGTTTCTTTTAGTGATCATAAAGATTGCCTTTTGATTTTATAATCCATTTTGCTTCAAATATTTAATAGAAATGAATTACTTAGGTCCTTGTCCTAACATATAGACCCCATAGTGATTCTTGATTAGATAATCCATTTTTATTTAACAAGAATTTAATTATTCTTAAAATAATAAGTGGATTCTTATGATTCAATTTTATTGGATTCTTATTTGAATGCTAAGTTCAGAGAATGATGACTTATACTTTTATCCTATTATTTAATCTATAATAAATTTTATAACTAGGGTTTTAATTAATTTTATTTTCTTAATCATTTATTAAATTCTATGTAAATGATTTTGAGGTTTTAATAACTTCAAAGGGCTTGGGAAATGTTTTAAGTCCTCTGATGTTAATTAAAATGTTCTAGATCTATTTTAGGTATTTTTATAATTTTATATTATTTATTTCTCTTAAATTATCTTAGATGACTTTGAAAATTCATAACTTATGATATCATCATTTTGATTTCCAATATTTATGATGAGTATGCTTCATTCTTTAAAAATTTCATCCTAATCGAGTCGATATCCTAAGAGTAATTAAGGCTTAACTATTTTTAATAAAATCTAAATTAAGCCTAAAATACTAAATGTTTAAAAGAGTTTTTAGTTATCTGTTATTCTTCTTTGAAATATGAATCAAGAGAGGAGCTAATTAAATTATTTAGATTATTGCAATGAATTATTGAAGTTCAACCCATTTAAATGATTTAATTAATTCAGTAATCCCTAGTTAATTGACTTTGTGGTTTAATGAGTTTTAGAGAGTCCAGTATTCTTTCAGGGTTCATTAGTGTCAGATATGATGGTTTAAGTTATTTCCACATTTGTCCTAATTTTCTAGGTTTAATATTAATTAATTTCATTAAATTAGAAGTTTAGAATTGAAAATTATGCAACTTAAGATTTATTTGAGAATAGCTCTTGAAAGTTTTATGATAGATGTGTCTTAGCATTAATTTAGTTAGATGAAAATTTTAAATCAATTGGATGATTATTTGGGTTCAATTAAAGCATGATTATTTCTATTAAAACTCAAATTAAATTAAATTCATCCAATAAGTATTAGAGCTTATTTTTTTTTTCTTTTATTCCCCTCTAAAATATAAATCCAGAGAGGGGAGTTCACATTTTTAGGATTTTTGATTGATTTACTACAATCTTTAGCCATTTGAATCAATTAAATGAATTAAATAATTTCAATTAACCCATAATTAGTAGATTTTAAGGTTTCATAAATTTCAGTGAGTTATAATATTTTCTTATGGATGTTAAGTGTGATGATTTAAGTTGTTTCAGTTTTTTTAATAATTTTCTCAAATTTAGATTAATTAAATTTATTAATTTTAGAATTTGAACTTAAAAATTTCATATCTTTGAATCCCCTTTAAATTGACCCTTGAAATTTTTATGTTTGGTGGGTTTAATCATAATTTCAAATGCTAAAGATTTTATATTAATTGGATCATTGGTTTAAAAGTAATTAATATTTGATTATTTTCATTAAAACTTAAATTAAACCAAAATAAAATTATGGCTTTTAGATTTAATAGATTCTTCTCATTGAGAGGATCCATAGAGCCTTTATTTGCAAATTTTCATTGTTTGGTTGAATTTCAATGATTTGTTATTAATTTTTCAAAATAAAAATACTTGATTCTTTTTATTTATTAGAGTTAACATCTGATGCGACAACACTTTACGTCTTTTAGTGGACCATTGGTCCACATGGGATCTATGTGGATCCTACACATAAAGCAGTGGGATTGAGCGGGGTTACAAGATTAATTGTCTGATCAAAGATTAGACAATTAAAATTAATCTTGGTAACTTAATGGGATTTAATTAAAATTATATTGCATTAATCTCGATTGTTTATTCAATTTAAATCAAATCAATCGAATCAACAACCAGGGCTTCATCTGTTACATCACCATGAGAGACAGAGCTTGTACTCAAACTAAAGAGAAATCCTAGTTATCTTTGCTGAAATTTCACTTGTTATCGATTAGGGAAGATTTAGAAATGAAAGTCCAGGAATTCTAAGGAAATATTTCTTTAAATCACATGATTTCAATTCTCAACACATTAAGGCCTATTGGTTTGCTACAATTTGAGTTTCATACATCACTCAAGCTCATTTTGAATTTTTTTTTTAACTTTTAAATCATTTAATGAGTCAAGATGGAGCTCTGGGAAGATGATCTCTGCTTGCCTCCCTTTGATTTGCTCTAGAGATCAACTGTCACTGTCATTCACCAAAGTTTGATCAAATTGGAGGTTAGAATGCTCTTGAAAATGGGAAAAAAGGTTTGGTTCCATAAGTGACTGACCCCTCCTCCATTGGAGGAGCTTGGAGGTCGTCTACCTTGGGAAATTGGAGTTTAGGTCGACTCTTGAAGGAGGTGAAGGCACATGCTTGAGGTGGCTAAATGAAGAGAAAGAGGCTATCATGTAAGAATTTTCAGGGGCTTTTGTAGCTCATCTTTCTTTCTCCATAGCCTCCACCTCACTCCATGGCACCACCTCATCCCTTTTTAGGTGGATTGTCGCCTACTTTGGTCGAGCTCAAGGTAGGTTAGGGGTTGGACTTTAGCTTAATTAGATTGAGTAAATTTAGGTTTAGGTTGCTTTGAGTTGGTTTCATGGAATTTTCCCCACTTGATTTACTTTATTTTTAAGTTATAATTGCTCTTAATTGTGACTTGAATGATTTATGGATCAATTAATCTAAGCTATGTTTTGGTTGGATTAAATTTAGGCTAGTTTGACTCACATAACCTAAATGGGTCATGTTGGGTCTTCTAGCCTATTTGATCACTTTAGAATTTAGATTAAGGTTCCTTTGTGTTTAATTAATCATTTATTATGATTATAATTGATTAATTTAATTTATTTTTAATTATATTTTAAAATTTAACCTAATTTAGCCCTTTTTGACTTAAATAGGTTACGTTGGGGTTATTTGAGTCAAGCAACCAATTTAACCCAAATCAAAGTGTATTTGTGGTTTAATTATATTTAATTGAGTTTTTAGAGTAATTTGGTACAATTAATTTTAATTAAATTAAATTTAATTTTGATTTTAGCTCATCTTGACCTAAATTAGGCTAAAATGAATCAAATCGAGTTCATTCAAGCTAAGTGATCAAATTAAAGCTAAGAAAGGGTTAGATTATCTTTGATTGTAATTTTTAAGTATTTTGGAGTGTTTAGTGTGGGTGAAATTCAATTTAATTTTAATTTTTCTTAATAAGATCTATTTAGGTTCACTTGGGTCTAGTGACCAAATTACTCATTTGAGTCCTCATTAGATTTAGTTATATTTGCTTATGGAATGACATGATTCGTCACTTTGATCCCCGTCCAAATTCAATTCTATGTTCATTTATCCTTGTGGAATAGTTCTTTGCTTTTATTTGATTTACTTTAATTTAAGTTTAATTTAATTTAATTTTGTTTAGACTTAGGTGAGATTGGGCCTAATTGGGTTGATTATGTTAGTCAACCTAATTAACTCAATTAAGGCTCAATTGATTTTAGATTTTGATTTATATTTATATTTATTATTTTTAATTTTGTTAGTTCTAGGTTTAAACTCAACTAATCCAATTGAGTTAGGTCAGGACCTAGTGGGGCCAGCTTAGCTGACTTGAATTTCACTTACGATGTTGGCTTTAGATTTAATTTTAGTTTCAAAATTTATGTTTGCTTTTATTTGGTATTTGTTTTGATTTGATAATACACTTAGTTACTAAGTACAGTATCGTAAGTGCCTAATTAAATAGCTCCCAATCTAAGATTAGGAGTCTAAATTATTAAGATTAAAATGTCAACCTCATCCAAAAATGAGGTCAACACATCCAATCAAAAGTGAAAATTACATTTATTATTACGAATGGTGTATATTGTTATAATGTAATGCCCTTTGGGCATAAAAATGCAAGCACTACTTAGTAGCTTCTTATGGATGTATTTTATTAAAAATAAAAAAGGTTGAAATGTTGAAGTTTATATTACTAATTTATTAACTAAAAGATGGTCTTTAAAGGAGCATATTGAAGGCCTGAAGGAGACGTTTAACACACTGAGGTAATTGAACATGAAGCTCAATCTACTCAAATGGATGCTTGGAGCTAGATCAAGTAAATTCTTAGGTTATGTTAACCCCTGATGGGATCAAAGTCAATCCAAAAAAAAGTTAAAGCGACTTGGGGAATTTCAATGCCTAAAAATATTAAAGAAATTGAAATGCTTATTAGTTGAGTTACCAGCCTTAGTTATTATATTTCTAAATCAAGAGACTACCATTCAACTTTCATTAAGATTCTTAGAAGCTCGAAACAATCTGCTTGGATGGAGGAGTGTTAACAGGCTTTGTTAACCTCACTTTCGGAGTGAGGTTGATAATTATCTCCTTATATTTAGGATTCAATCTTTGTTAACCTCACTCTTGAATAAGAAGGCTCTTCTCTCTTGCACGATAAGAGATATGCTTAACCTTTAAGGGCATCCCTTGTAGTGGAGAACACCTCTTCCTGCTGATTTGGCCCATAACTTTACTTCATCTTGCATGTAGGCATAATTTTCCCAAGCCTTTGTCTAAAATGAATGTGTTAAAATGGCTTAAAAAGTTGTAATTTTTGCATTAGTCTAAGTCATGTTTTCATGCACACTATGATCTAATTTTCTAAGGAGTGAGTTTAGAACTCTAGCTTCATTCCTAATTAAACAACAACCTAGCCATCTTGCATCTACAAAAGATCGGCCTACATGATTTTAGAACATATGAGGTGTTAGCTGGTGGCCACTCCAAGTGGTTGTAAGTCTAGAAGAGTCAGGGTGTCTTTATCTTCTCACGTGGAGGTGAACCATTATATTTCATCTTTCCTGATTAGACTTAGGTCTTACTTTTAGCTTGTGCTAAAATATTTTAGATTTATGTTTTGAGGCTACTTATTTCCTTCGGGCTATGAGTATAAGTCCTCACCTTTTAGGCATTTTTACAATATGGTGTTGTTGGACTATAAGCTCTAGCATTCTAATAAGATTATAACTTAAATAAAAGTAAGCTCTGTCAAAATATAAAGCCTCACTATAAGGTACATTGAAGCACTCACCAAGCTTCCTAGTATCATGGGTGCTTCCTACTTATTCTCCTTTAGAATCCGTAAATAAGTCCTCCTATTCAAACTCTCCCTTTTTATTTTCATAAATACATAATCCTTTGATAGTTTGACTTTGAAATCTTTGGAGATACTTATTGACTACTTTGATTGAGAGTGTTCTTAGAAAATTCTCATTTCCTAAGATGTAATTAACTATGAAAGCTTGCTTCCATAGGGAACTAAAGAACCCGACATAAAATAAACCCTACTTTAGTTTTCATGTGAAGTAGGGGAAAGATCTCTAGTATATACGTAAACCCATCTGCCTTATGAGTCCTTATTTAGGTGATTATGTCTATTCTAGGGGGATGTTTCCATCTTCTGAGATGGTACATCATACCCTGATGTGGCACTTGATCACATCAAGAAGTACCCCATAAGATTTGTGTGGAGTCCCTATGGCTCCAAATTAAAAGACCAGTTGTTAAAATATAAGTTCCAACTTTCTAATAAAATATTGAGTAAATAATCATAATTCTCTACTTCAAAAATATAATGTCTCGCCATATGATAGATTGAAGTACTTATTAGACTTCTTAGTATCATGAGCACTTCCTATTTATCTTCCTTTCAATTGCATTATGAACTCTCTTAATTGAGTTTTTTCACTTGATTTTTAAAAATTATTAATCCTTTGATACGAAGCTTTAAATCCACGGTGACATTAGCCAATTACTTTAATCGAGAGTTTTTTTTAGAAACCTTGTTTCCCAAGATGTAATTAACTATAAAGGCTTATCCTTATAGAGAACCTAAGAATCTGGCTTAAATAAATCATGTTTTACTTCATCCATATAAAGTAGGAGAAAATTCTCTTATACACATAGACCCATCAACCTTAGGAGTTCTTATTAGATGATAGAGTCAACCATAGGGTGATTTTTTTACCCTTCAAACTAATATATCATCTATTGATATCCCACTTGATTATTTCAATAAGCACCCCTTAAGATAAGCATGATGTCCATCATTATAATTTTAAATACCACACCAAAGTGAAATTATAACTTTTGAACCTCACCAACTTTTCAATTGTATGAACATATCAAGTCTATCTTTATCACACATTTCCAGTGCAGAAAAAGGAAACAATTCAAAAAAAAAGTACGCCTAAACAAAATAAATAATAATGAAGAAACTTTAAATGAGCATAAAGATAACAAAAGAGGCATTTCAATAAACATAACTTTTCAATTGTATGAACATATCAAGTCTGCCTTTATTAGGCATTTCTAGTGCAGAAAAGAAAAAAATACAAAAAGTATGCCTAGGTAAAATAAATCATAATAAAGAAACTTTAAATGAGCATAAAGATAACAAAAAAAAAAATTAACAAAATATCAGGTATTTCAATAAAGATAACTTTTCAATGAACATATCAAGTCTGCTTCTATCAAGCATTTCTAGTGCAGAAAAGAAAAAAATTCAAAAAAAGTATGCCTAGACAAAATAAATCATAATAAAGAAACTTTAAATGAGCATAAATATAACAAAAAAAAATCAACAAAATATCGAATGAGTTTCCAAACATCACTAAATTCAACTAAAGAAACATGCCTGAAGGAAAAATAAATAAATAATTTTATATTAACTCATTTTGAACTAATTCAACATAATTTAGTTTTCATTGAGACCAACAAATTTTTTTAGTTGACACAAATTTTTATTAGAAACAAAAGGTAATGAACAAAAATCTAATGCAAAATATGTGTTAATAAAATTGGATTTTATAAAATTTATAGAAATTCAGAGTTTAGAAATTCAGAGTTGTTGGGTTTCGCAATAGCTAATAGATTTTGTATCATAAGATAAGTTAATGTGAAATTTATCTCTAGTTATAAATTTCTTAATTATCTGTGAATTGTTATTTTATTCACCAAGGCCAAAGCAATCACATGCAAAGCATAAGTAATAATGTTATTTACATATTAACCAATTCCTCAACCTCCACCACCCCGAAGCTTCTTCTCTTTTATAAATTCTTGGTTGTGGATGGCCATTACAGCCAATCCCTTCTTCTTCTTTTCGTCATAACAAGCTCTTCTTTAGAGTTTCATCTTATTATCTGCCTTTCTACACTCAAGTTGAAGGTTCCAGCAAATCCCGGACCATCTGCATCATCGGCGCTGGTGGTTTTATTGCCTCCTGGCTTGTGAAGCTGCTCCTTGAGAAGGGTTATACTGTTAAAGGGACTGTTCGAAACCCTGGTAATCGTACTCTAAACTCCAAAGGTTTAGACGACAACTGTGCATAAACTGTGCATTTTTTATTAGAATTTTTAGTTTCAATATTATATTTTTATTCAAATAAAATAATTTAAAAAATTAAATATCTTCATATTTATTTTATATATGGATAAGATGATGAAATAATATTTAAAAACTTTTTAAGAAGAAAAAAATAAGTTTTCTATTTTTATTCTAATATTTTTGGGCTCAAAGTATTTCATTTTATATTTCACTTTTATCTTATAATCTTGATATAATTTTTTTTATAAATTAATATAAATAAGATATCTAATAACTTTTTTTAGTATTACAGAGCTCAATTGAAATACTCCTTTCAGTTATCAAATTTAAATGTGATTTCTGATTTTTTTTTAATTTTAATTATTTAGTAATTGCGTGCACTAAATTTAATCTTTATTTATTGCTTCTTTTATGTTTTTTCCAGAAATGAAAAGCGTTGTGTTCAATCAAAAGTGGTGGTAGAACATACTGCTAATCAATATTAATTAGGTCTCAATTACTTTTTTGCAAATACTAAACTCACTCTAAGTGTCGAATAAAAATATTATTTTTAAAAATAATTCTATTATTGTATCAAATAAAATTAAAATGCAAAATTACATCAACAATCTCGATACATTGCTAACACTTTTTTTAGGTGACTCATTAATTAGAGGACCCAAAGAATGACCATCTTAGAGCATTAATGGGAGCATCAAAGCATTTAGTTCTGTGCAAAGCTGAACTGCTCAATTACGAAAGCTTGAAAAATGCTATCCACGGTCTTCCATACTACCTCTCCCATAATTATCGATCTTGTAAATAATCTTCCTCCTCTCCATTTTCTTCTCTTCGCTTTCAATTGCAAAATTACATCATTATTGTCTAGAAATTGTATTTTGTTATGTTACCAAGTCAACAATTTTCTATTTTGATCATTGGTTTTTCAATCTTTATAAAAAAATTGCATCAAAAGCTCCAAAAATTTTATTATTTTCTTTTTTTAGATAGAGTGAAAGGATAATTTCTTAGCATTTCCAACAACCGTTTAAATAATTGAATGAATGTGCATCAGAATTGGTATTGCTATGCAAAGACTATTGCAGAGCAAGTAGCGTGAAAGACAGCAAAGGAGCATGGGCTAGAGCTAGTGTCAGTCAACCTAGCATTAGTGGTTGGGCCACTCTTGCAAGCTATGGTTAATGCTAGCATAACTCGTGTGCTCCAGTTTCTCAATGGTTCTGCTAAGACCTGTAACAATGCAGTCCAAGGTTACATTGACGTCCATGATGTTGCCACTGTGCATCTCCTTATGTTTGAGAGTGACACTGCGTCTGGGAGGTACCTATGTATTGAGAGAATTTTGCATCGTAGTGAACTCATTGAAATGCTATTTCCTCAGTACCACCTCCCTTTAAAGTAAGTTTTTCATATTTTAATGAGAGAAATTAAATAGTTAATGTACACAATCAATCTAACAAGTTTTTATTTATTTATTTTTTATTTCTATGTATTATTGTTGTTATATGTGTGCATTATATGCATAGGTGTTCAGATGAAGTGAATCCACCAAAGAAGGGTTATAAGTTCAATAACAAGAAGATTAAGGACTTGGGGTTACAATTAACCCCAATGATGCAAAGTATGTATGAAACCGTTAAGAGTCTCCAAGAGAAAGGCCAACTTCCTTTAATTTCTTGGGGATCCTTATGAAATATCAAGTAATTTGCTTATTTACAAAAGTTGAGTCATCAGATGAAAAAAAGTTAAATTATTAATATTTTTTTACATTTCAATCATAATAGAATTTTTTTTTTTTACTTTCAGAATTCTCACTAAAAATAAAAGTCCATTTTATAAATTAGATGAATTATGTTTCACAAAAATAAAAGTCCTAAACAACACATATTTCTATACATCATTATGATAAATTTGAACTTTTATAAACATTATTTTTAGACTTGTTTCTCTACTGTTGTTAATGCAATTACAAAGGTTTTAAAATTAGCAAGTTATAGGGTATTCAGTATTTGGTCATTCACTAATTTCTTTAATTCTTAAAATGATGAAATGTCCTAATTTTTATTGCCATAATAAAGATGAGCCTTTATTAATATTACATCTCTTAATGTTGGTGTGAACATGCATTGAACAATAAGTGACATCATAAGAAAATGAGATAAAGCTCATCAAGCAAAACATGATTTCCAACACTTTCAAATTTATATAATCGGCTAATTTTGTATCTTTAAAACTAATGAAAAATTCAAATGCTATAAATCTTGAACCTAAAATTAAATTTTTGGAAAAGCTTGGAAAATTAAAGTCCTCTTTTTATTTTAAAGTAAAGCTGCAACTTAAAGTTAAAATATAACTTCATATAGCCTCCACATATGATTCCATCATATTTCTAGACAAGATGATTTTCTTGCAACTTTTTTATTAGCTTCTTTAGCTTTGTATAATCTACAAAAAAAGTTTGTAATGCAAATTATGGATTCAAAACCAATTGAGGAGGTGTTAATATTAGCAACAAATGAGGAAAGGTAATATTTTTTTAAGCCATTTTTAGAAGTTTGTTCATTCTTTTCATGGGAGAAACACTTTGATTCTTTATTGATATCAGATTTACATGCTATTTTACTTTCCCCTTCTAATTGGATTAAGTTTTCCCAACCTTATTCACCATACATGTTGTAGCTAATATGACAATCTCACCTAGCTCCATCATTATCCTTTCTCCTTCTTAGACTTATTTGGTCATAAGTTTGTTGATTGACCATTGATCTTTATGTATTGTAAATGATTTTAAAAGTTTTATAAATTATTATTAATTGATGAAGGGTATCTAGAATTTTGTGTAGTAGAAGATTTATTATATCTCAACCTCAAGTCAATTTTGTCTAGTTGAAAGGTCCATCATTTACACAATGTGCTCATGCATGCATTTATATTGATGAATCAAATGGATGAAAACTTTATAGTAATAGTCCTCATTAGTGCCTTATATGAAGTAATGAATTGATCATTAGTGGCCTTTAGAAAGTCTCAACCCTTCATATGCTAGTCAATTGAACAATATATACTAGCACTCATCTTTCTCTTAGGAGCTATTTGGTTGCCTGAATTTTGGGTGTAAAGTAAATGCATGGGTTTTAACTTTTTTGGTATTTGACATAGTGCAAAGTAAAATTTTCAAGGTAATGTAATATATTTAGAATACATTACAAAGGTCATTTTTGGTGTATTTAGAATTCACCCGATTTAGGTAAATTCCAAATACCAATAAAGTGTTATGGTGCGCGCGCCACCATCCACCGCCAACACTCGCCGGTCGCCCATGCCCTTACACGCCGCTTGACCACCATCGTCGGTGCCGCCCACAACCGTTGACTCGTTATGCCACTCGGCGGCCATATAAAGCCACCGCTTCCACCGGACGTCCGCAATTGCTCAAAATCTCAAGAATACTTTACATTACATTTATTTTACTAAAAAAAAATAATAATAAACTCATGTATATATAGAGTTTTTAACTAAACAATTCTAAAGTAATCCAAATCTCATTTTAACTTTTTCTTTTTTTTTCAAGCAACCAAATAGCCCCATTATGATTAAGACTTTGAAGTGGTTGAATTTTTTTCATTGCTCATGGAATGCAATCACATATGTAATGTTGATATTGGTGATTTAAGTTGGCTCATCTTTTCTAACAGCATAGTATGTGGCTATCCACTTTAAATGAATGCGAATTCTCTTATTCCATACTTTATAACTTTAAGTTTCAAGATTATTTCATTGAATATAAAAAAAATTAAAATTTTATGAAAGTTTATAAATCTAAATATTTATATCAATGTTATGGTCTCATAAAATATATTACATGTTCTGCAAATGTAAATTCTAAGAAATGAATCTAATTACATAAAAACTACCTATGAGTTAAAATTTTTTTTGAATAGATTCATATATTCTTATGATATTCTTATCATGTTATTATTAAATCATATACTTATTTTATATTTAAAGATGCATCAAGAAAAAAAAAATTGATTGCTATCCTAATTATAAACCTTATGAAAAAACTATCAAATTGTATACATAATTTATGTGTGTATATCAACAAAAAAATTACTCTTTAGTCTAATTAATTATTTAAAATGACTATTTTTTTGCAAAAAATTAATTATATATCATATTATTAATTACAATTAATGTATATAATAACTCATGTGATTAAAGTTCAGGTTAATTTATAATTCTATTTAATTAAAGATTCTATGGTTAATCTTTAATAAATTAAAATTGTATATCACTTGACATAAAACAAAATAAATGCATAAAATTAAATTTTATGCTAAAAGTTCTAAATTATATAATTTAACAATATATTAATTCTGAATAATATTGTTTTTTATGCAAAAATTATTCTCATAAACAAAATGTATTTCATGATTAACATATTATATTATGCCTAAAAAATAAAATGTTGAATATCATGAAAATTAGATGACACTTTTCATTCTTAAGGTTTGGCATTGAAAACTCAAAGTTGAATAAGAAGACATCGACTTGATGAAAGTAAGTCCGCCTAATAGCCTGAGCTGAGTTTTAGGCCGACTGTTAAGACATTGAAAATTTGAAAGTAATAAATCACTCAATTTAATTTTAAAATTTATGAGATTAATTTCCAATTTAGAAAGGTTTAATAATATCTCAAGTTAATTTTGCTTTTTTTCCAGCTCATTCTCTTCATTTAAATAATTATTTAAAAATACAATGAAAATTTTCTTTGTTTAAAATTTTAATGAAAACCCACTCCTTTAATCTATTAAAAATCTTGACAAAATTTTTTACAAAATGTTTTGTATGAAATTAAATGTTGGTATTCTTTATTGAGAATGAGCATACGATAAGCTTATTACATTGCTTTAACATGCTTTAATTTATAGGGATGATGCTCATTGTAATCATTGATAACACTATTAAAATTCGTATAATTGGATGAGCCTTGTGATTTTTTGTCATATATCTTTTATATATAAAGTATCACATCATATGTATACTACTCTCAATTTATCCAGGTTTTTTATTGGATCTCTATATAGCTCTTAAATATTAAATTTTCTATGCTATTATAAATTCTCAATCTCATAGTAATAATAATATAGTTTACGTTGAAACTGACTTGAAAGATTCGTCGGTAGAGTAGAGAATTACATGTCTTAGTGTTGCTCGTTTCACACACACTGTAAAAGAGTTTGAGAGATATCATGATTTTTATCACGAAAACCCAAAAGGAAAATCCATGAGGCTACTTTAGAAATAATTTTACTATATCAATATTTGTTACAATTATCTTGCTTCCAAAGTCGGAGAAGGATAACTTAAAAGTAGGTTTTGCGATATGCTTCACTAGCGAAGCCCCGGAGGTGATGGTTTGATGGTCCGATGGCAGTTGGTAGCGGCGATCCAGTGATGGTGGTGGGCTAATGACAAGCGGTAGTGTCGATGGCGGCATGAAGGTGACTAATATAGCGAGAACTGCGGTGGTCCAACGATTAAGCGATGCAGTAGTGGTATCAGCGATGGTGGCGGCGACCAATATGATGGTTGTCGGTTATCAACGATGGTGGCTGCGGAGATCAATAATCAGTCATAGCGGTTAAGCGAAAATGATTAGCGGTAGCGGCGCGTTGATAACATGGTAGCTAATAGTGACCAATAGTAGTGGTAGTAGTGACCAGATGGTGGTCGGTGGTGACCCGGTCGTCGGCGAGCGGCGGAGGATGGTACCGGCGGTTCGGTAGCGGTGACCTAGCAATGGTCTGTAGCAGGCATCACCGATGACCAAGTGGTGGCGGCAAGTCGGTTGATGTTCCAATTATGCTTTGAGATTCTTCCGCATCGAGCTCTCTCTCTCTTCTTTAGCTTTAATTAGATCTTTGGTTGGGTGATGGTGATGATCGCATAATGGCAAACAACGTCGATGATGGTGGTTCAACGATGATCCGATGATGGTGCCTAGACGGTGGTCCAACGGTGGTGGCCAATGGCAATCCGATGATGGTGGAAATGGCGGTAGCGCAACTAGCGGTGGGGCTATCGGCGATGCGATGGTGGCTAATGACAACTAATAGTGGTGATCTGCGGCGCTATAGACCAGCGGCGGCAGTGGTCCAACGGCAGTCGACGGTGATTGGTGGTTATGGCGGTGGTGAGGCGGTGGCGGTTGGTGGTGGCGGCGGCGAGGCCGTGGCGGTAGCGGTGGTGACCAGCTGGCGGTACGGTGATCGATTGTTGTCATCATATCCACTCAAACTACCACATTTAACAAAGCCATCATCCGATCCAATGAAGCTTCTTGCAAAACTACTCTTGTAGCTATCATTCTCCAATTTTGGAACAAGATAATTATTATAAAAATCGATATAGTAAAATTATTTTTATGTGGCTAGGCCCCATGGTTTTCCTTCTTGGGTTTTTAAAATACTAGTGTCTCACAAACTCTTTTCTGCATCTGGCCTTTGTACACGCTAAGACATGAATCTTATTACTCATCGACCATAATCTTCTGCAGCCAGTTTGGTGTCATCTTGGAAAGGGAATCCCACAATCGCAATCTCTATGAACCCGTGCATTATTGCCACAAGTGCAATACTGTAATAGCAGCCTCCTCCAACTCCCATCATTCTCAAAACCAATCATTAAATCAAAGGCAGCTTCTCATTTACCCCGATAAGCATTACCATATGGGCAAGGTGTAATAGGAACCTCTAGAAGATCGTGTTCACCAATGGAAGAGCCTCAAAATAAAATAGTTCAACTTTTATGAGAAACACAACATCCACTACTGCAACATGAAAGAACGCATCTCCCTCAAAATCGATCATTAGCCAAGGGAGGTCAAAATGCTTGCACAAGGCCTTCTCTCCATCCAACGGAAGTTCCTCCACTACTAGACCGTGATGGTGACCTCCTTGACACTGCTAGTTCTACCCATCCATAACTTATGGCTCAACCGATCGCTAACCCACTAATTATTATCAATGGCTTGGCACATTCTTTTTCTACTAATTCCACCTGTCATGTTATACGTGCAAAATTAAAATATTTAATACGAGAAAAATTTTACCTTAAAGATAGAATCATCTTCTCTCTTACCGTGACTAGCAAAAGTCTTCATCTTTAGTTGAAGCAATCCTTCAACCTTCTATTCCAATAAGTTTCAAGCTTGAAAGCATCTACTCAAATGATGGGGAAGCTGAACCATATGAACACATCAATTATTATAGAACCATCATACACAACCAATGAGCTCCTGACACACTATTTTGTCAAGTCTTCCGAGTCACCCTCAAGGGTCAGACTCGCACTTCATTTTACTCTCTTTCAAGGGGATCTATCTATACCTTTGATGAACTCGCTAAGATTTTTGTTAAATAGTTCATTATGGATTGAAGGATCATTAAAGATTTCTCTCATCTCTCAAAATTTTGTCAACATGAAGGTGAATCACTTAAGGTGTACTTCCAGAGATTCTTCTTAGATGCTCGCTAGATATTAGAGGTGGACCCTGAATTATTAATAGGAGTATTCCTTGGAGGGTTCCATCTTGGGCCTTTCTATTCATCACTAATTTGTGATGTGGTTCACTCATGTCAACTTGATTCATCGTGTGGAAGCATAATGTTTTTTTCTACAGGCTATCAATGCACATTGAAAGCAGTTTGAGCAATATGTGGGGAACAATCTTGGACTTGGGGGGCAACCATTATTATAACCTCGAAAGATTATTCATGTAAATATATGTGGAATGGTTATGATTTAAAATCTCCTTGTCCACCTACTTGATTACAAATCCTAAGATAAGCAAGTCAAGATTGAGGAGAAATTCCAATTGCAACATTTAAATGATGATATTCTTGTATAATTATGATTATAAAGCTTGTTTCTTCTTTCATCTAATTTTACATTATATTTATGAGGAGTAAGACAATATGAAGAGGCTTTCTACAAATATATAAGATGTCATAAGAAACTCTTGAGTGATATCAAAATTTTATGTACACTCTTCAGCTAAACTTCTATTCCTTGGGCAAGACTACAACTATGATCCCGAAATGATAATAGCTGTTTAAATACAAATCAAATTTTTACCATTGAGTTCAGATATATATGGTAATCATCTCATTCTAATCAAGGTATAATTGATCATAGGGGGATTCGACCCATTTCATACAAGTTAATGTCATTAAAAAACACTTTGACGAACAACCTCGGATGGGTAAAAAATATTTGGTGAATTCGATTCGACCTCTTCCATGTAGGTTAATATCATCAAGTAATACTTTGACGAACAACCTCGGATTGGTCAAAAATTCTTGGCTAATTTCTTTCAACCTGTTCTACATAGGTTAACGTCAGCGAGTAACATTGTGATAAATAACATAGGATAGGTCAAAAATCATTGATGGATTTCTTTCAACCTCATCCATACAAGCTAATGTCATCGAGTAATACTCTAACGAACAATCTTGGATAGGCCAAGAAATTTTGATGGATTCCTTTCGACCTCTTTCATACAGGTTAACGTTATCGAGTAACATCATGACAAACAACTTCAAATGGATCAAAAATTCTAAATGAATGTCTTTCAGCATGATTCATATCGAGTAAATACCATGACGAACAACCTTGGATGAATTAAAATTAATGATAAAAAATTGGAGCCTTGGCATAAGAACTACAAGCCTTGATCAACTCTAAATTGGTCGGTCTGACAAGGATAGTTGACCCCTCTTTCAAGAGAAAATCAGAGCCTCTTTGTATGAACTACGAACCTTGATTGCCTCCAAACCCAATCGATTCAATGAGAACAGTTGACACCTCTTTGAGGGAAAATCGAAGTCTTGCTTCGTATGACCTACGAGCTTTGATTGTCTCCAAACCTGGTCAATCTGACCTGGATAGTTGACGCCTCTTTCAAGAGAAAACTGGAGCCTCGTCGTATGAACTATGATCCTTAATCACCTCCAAATCTAGTTGGTTTGATGAGAACAGTTGACATCTCTTTTGCGGAAAAATAGGAGCCTCACCATATGAACTATAGGTCTTAATCACCAAAGTAAATAACCTTCTTTTTAGAAGAAAGTTAGAACCTTGCTGACAAAAGAAAGAAAAAAATTTTATCACCCTTAATCCCTGAACTTCTATTATATAATTTTTCATCTAATGTAGAAGAACGTTGGAGCATATGAGATAAAACTTTGTCCCATCACTTGACTTCAAGGGGGGGAGGGGGAAAGAGAAAAATTTTACAAGATTTAGAAATATTTTGATAAATTTTGAAATTTTTGCCATATATTTTCTTTTAAAAAAGTGAAAAAAGGAAAGAAAATTAATAAATTAGATAAAATATCAAAAAAAGTTTAAAATTTTACTATTGGAGATCACTAGTGTGCGTTTGACCACACGCACATCTACCACCAGACCATGGGTCAGCCCACATCTCGCGCTTGCATACGTGCACTGCATAACTTACCCGCCTCATACGTCTGCCGCTCGCTTGCCTATGCTCTTGTGGCATCACGCCCATATGACTAGCCTCTTGCACAAAGATCTATTCTCTCAAATTTTGATATTTATTTAAGTTGAACAAAGGCTTTACAACTAATTTTAATATTCTAATAATATTTGCAAATGTTAATGAACATCCAAATTTTGTTAACCTTATGGAAGTTGTAAGCTTCACAATTTTCTTAGAATTAGAATTAATTATTAAAAAATTATTCATCGACTTGACATATATTTTTGGATGATAGCGATGATATCATCCAAAAATAAGGAGAGAAATTGATGTCATTAAAAAATCTCCTAGTTAAAGATGAATCTTGATATATTTGTTATTAAACATCACTTAGATGCGGGAAGAGAAAAAATTTTACAAGATTTAGAAATATTTTGATAAATTTTGAAATTTTTATATATATTTTCTTTTAAAAAAAGTGAAAAAAGGAAAGAAAATTAATAAATTAGATAAAATATCAAAAAAAGTTTAAAATTTTACTATTGGAGATCACTAGTGTGCGTTTGACCACCACATCTGACCACCCGCTGACCATGCGTTATTACATCTGCGCTTGCACATGCGTCTGCATAACACTCGTCTGCTTGCCTATGCTCTTGTGGCATCACGCACCCATATGACTAGCCTCTTGCGGGCTCACAAAGATCTATTCTCTCAAATTTTGATATTTATTTAAGTTGAACAAAGGCTTTACAACTAATTTTAATATTCTAATAATATTTGGCGCAAATGTTAATGAACATCCAAATTTTGTTAACCTTATGGAAGTTGTAAGCTTCACAATTTTCTTAGAATTAGAATTAATTATTAAAAATTATTCATCGACTTGACATATATTTTTTGGATGATAGCGATGATATCATCCAAAAATAAGAGAAATTGATGTCATTAAAAATCTCTAGTTAAAGATGAATCTTGATATATTTGTTATTAAACATCACTTAGAAATAAAATCTTAATCTTTAAACTTTCATTTGATCATCATAAAGCTGATATAAAACCCTCGATTAGAACAAAAGCAATCTAATCCAGTCAGGTTCGGATTAAAATATAATTGAAAACTTTTGGACATCGTTTGGATCCCTAAATACCCTCTAAATATGGAATATTTATAGTCAAATCGAGCGTCTTGATGAGCCAAATCTAACAAGCCTAAGATCTCTTTGTTCTCGATTTATTTGAGTATTCAAATACTTAAAATACATTAGATGATCGAGGGGATCATTTTGATTCGTCCGATGGAGTGGTTCAAAATTTTCCTGTATTTATTAAAAATGTCACTCCTATAATCTATAAATACCCCCTCATTATTCACTTGGGGGGATCTAAGCTGAAAAAGTGAGAGAGCTCTAATACTTGAAAAATCTCAAAGCATAATTGCCATTGGATCACCGTCGACGCCCGCGCGGTGCCACCGCCCACCGCTCGCCATCAATCACCATCGCTAGCTGCCACTGCGTGACCGTTGTCGGATCACTGGTGACCACCAATGTTCGTCACCATCGGCCGTTGTCGCTGGTCACCATCGCTAAACTAACCATCCGGATCACGCCATCCACCACTTTTGGTCACACCTCTGCAATCCACCTCGATCGTTGTTGAACCATTGACGGCCACCACTGTTGGTCACCACCGACTTTAATGGTCGCCGTCCACCGCAGACTTATCATGTCGCATTTGGATCACCACTGATAGCCACCCAACCATCGCTTAATCGTTGTCGGATTGTCAAACTACCACCTCTGCGAAGCCTTCATTGGTTGTCCAATGAAGCTTCCATAAACCTACTCTTATAAGCTATCATTCTCCAACTTTGAAGACATGATAATAATTATAACAAATCGATATATTGAAATTATTTTTAAGTGGGCTAGGCTATGTAGTTTTTTTTCTTCTTGGGTTTTCCACGTAAAAATTCGGATGTCTCTCAAACTCTTTTGGTGTGTGTGCAAAATCTTTGTGCAATGCTAAGACATCGAATTTTCTTATTGTCAATATTTTTCAATATTCATATAAAAGTCTATTGTCAACATTTTTCAATATTCATATAAAAGTAAATTTCTCTTTTTTCTATCTAAATATATGTGTGATGTAAGTAATGATTAAAGTTGATAAAAAAATATTAAATTTAATTTAGAATTAATATTAAATATTTTTTGTATAAAATATAAACCATGATGATCTGATAATTTTAGAAATTCTTCTGAACAAAATTATATCAAGATATGTCAATTATGAAGTTCTACCTCCAAATCAATGGTTTGCAAAAAAAAAAAAAAAAAAAAAAAACAAAAAAAAAAAGAAAAACAAAAAAACAACAAAAAAAAAAAAAGAAAAGAAAAGAAAATGAATAGCCAATTGATTTCTATGTTCTTTACAATTTAAAGATGTCAAGATAACCATGGCTGTAATTTAGTTTTATATACAGATAGCTCTCTTTTCTACTTTCGTTGATAAAAATCTAAAAAGATTGGAGTTGCTAAGAAAATTTTGCACCATGCTGACTAATATTTTATTTCTTTTCTCTATAATATCATTCTAGTTCAAAAAATAGACATGATGTATCTAGCAATAATCCATTATCCTTGATGAAACTTCTCAATGGAACCATTTACATGTCCATTCATAGAATATCAATTATAATATTCTCTAACTCTATGTGATCTTTCTATATTAAGTTGCTCTTAGCATTACTTCTCTACTTCAGTTTTCAAGACTTTGTAGACATGCAATGCTTTATTTATGTATAATAAGCAACCATCAATAAATTAGATGAAGTCCTTTTCACTAAATACGCTAACATCTATACAACATATATTTGTGTACATCATCTATGATAAATTTGAACTTTTATTAACCTTATTTTTAGACTTGTTTCTATACCGCTCTAATGCAACCCACATAGGTTTTAAAATTAGTTAGATATATATTAAGTATTTGGTCATTCACTAATTTTTTAATTCTTAAAATGAAGAAATGTCCCAACTTTTCTTTCCATAATAAGGATAACCCTTTAGTAATATTACATCTTTTAATGTTGGTGTGAACATGCATTGAACAATAAGTGACATCATTAAAAATGAGATAAAGGTCATCAAGCAAAACATGATTTTCAACACTTTCAAATTTTTTATAATCGGCTAATTTTGTATCTTCAAAATTAATGGAGCATTCAAATGGCATAAATCTTGAAACTAAAATTAATTTTTAAAAAAGCTTGGAACATTAAAGGCCTCTATTTATTTTAAAGTAAAGCTACAGCATAAACTTAAAATATAACTTTAAATAGCCTTCACATATGATTCCATCATATTTCTAGATAAGATGCTTTGCTTTCTTCTTTCTTATTAGTTTCCTTAGCTTTTGTATATTCTATAAAAAGTTTGTAATGCAAATTATGGATTCAAAATCAATCCAGTAGGTGTTAATATTAGCAACAAATGAGGAAAGTTAAAATCTTTAAGCCATTTTTAGAATTTTATTTATTCTCTTCATGGGAGAAACACTTTGATTCTTATTGATATCAGATTTATATGCTATTTTACTTCCCCTTCTTATTAGATTAAGCTTTCCCAACCTTATTCTCCATACATGTTGTAGCTAATATGATAGTCTCACCTATCTCCATCATTATCCTTTCTCCTTCTTAGACTCATTTGGTCATAAGTTTGTTGATTTACCATTAATCTTTATGTGTTGTAGGTGAATTTGAAAGGTTTATAGATTATTATTAATGGATGAAGGGTCTTTAGGTTCTGTAGTAGAAGATTTATTATATCTCAACCTCAAGTCTTTTTGGTCAAATTGAAAGGTCCATCATTTACATAATGTGCTCATGCATGCATCTATATTGATGAATCTAAAGGATGTGAACTATATGGTTGTAGTGCTCATTAGTGCCTTATATGAAGTAATGCAATGAATTTATTATTAGTGGCCTTTAGAAAGTCTCAAACTTTCATATGCTTGTTAGTTGAACCACATATAGTACCACTCATCTTTGTCTTAATGATTAAGACATTAAAGTGGTTGGATTTCTTCCATTACTCATGGAATGCAATCACATATGTAGTGTTGATATTAGTGACTTAAGGTGGCTCATCTTTTATAGTAGCATATTATGTGGCTATCCACTTTAAATGAAGGAGAATTCTCTTATTTCATACATTATAACTCTAAGTTTATGGATTATTTAATTGAATATAAGAAAAATTAAAATTTTATAAAAATTTATAAATCTAAATATTCATATCAATGTTAAGTTCTCAAAAGTAAATTACATGTTCTACCAACCTAAATTATGCTAAGAAATGAATCTAATGATGCAAAACTACTTATGAGTTAAACTTTTATTTGAATAGAATCATATATTTTTATGATATTATTATTAAATTATATACTTATTATATGTTTATAGATGCATTAAGAAAATAAATTGATTTCTATCCAAGGTATAAATCTTATGATAAAACTATCAAATTATATCTATAATTTCTGTGTGTATATCAAAAAATAATTTTTTTCTTTAACCAAATTAATTATTTAAAATGAATAAAAATATTTTTGAAAAAAACTAATTATATTACATATTACAAATTACAATTTAATGTATATAATAACTCATGTGATTAAAGTTTAGGATACTTTATAACTTCATTTAATTAAAGATTCTATGGTTACTCTTTAAGAAATAAAATTGTATATCACCTAACATAAAAAATTAATTGCATAAAAGTTTTAAAAGTTCTAAATTATATAATTTAACAATATCTTAATTTTGAATAATATTGTTTTTATGCAAAAAATTTATTCTCTTAAACAAAAATGTATTTCATGATTAACATATTATATTATTATACAATTTTATTTTTTGCATAAAAATAAAATGTTGAATATCATAAAAATTAGATGACATTTTCTCATTCTTAAAGTTTCGCAACGGAAAATCAAAGTTTGCTTTGAAGACTTTAGCTTGATAAGAGTAAGCCCGAATAACCTCACGGTCTTAGGCCAAGTGTTAAGAAACAAATTAATAAATCACTCAATTTAATTTTTAAAATTGTGAGAATAACTTCCAATTTATAAAGGTTTAATTATGTCTCAAGTTATTTTCGCTTTTTTTTTTATCTCCTTCTCTTCATTTAAATAATTATTTTAAAATATACAATGGAAATTTTAATTTTTTGGAAATGTTATCTAGGAGTTCTAAGATTGATTAAGAACACTTTGGTGGTTTTTGGTGGATTTTCAATGAAACTCCACTCATTTAATCTATTAAAAATCTTGATAAAAATTTTTATGAAATATTTTGCAAGAAATTAAATGTGGGATTTTTTTATTGAGAATGAGCATATGATAAGCTTTTTAAATGGCTTTAACATGCTTTTAATTTATAGGGATGATGCTCATTGTAATCATTAATAACACTATTATAATTAGTATAATTAGATGAGCCTTGTAATTTTTGTCATTTTCGTAGATCTTTTATATAAAAAGTATCACATCATATGCATGCTACTCTCAATTTATCCATGTGTATATGGGATCACCATATAGCATCTAAGATATTAAATTCTCTCTCTTATTATAAATTTTCAATCTCATAGTAATAATTATTTATTTTACATTGAAACCTTTATTTCTATGAATATAAAATTTTATTAAATAAACCAATTGATAAAGACACATTTGATTCCAAAACTATATAATGATAATTTTTTTTGCATACATGCCACACAATTCTCATGTATTTATACATTTAACACCTAAAGTTTCCAATTGGCATATGTAACACTATTCTATGTACGTAATGTTAAATAAGCATAGATTCCCGCACTATGAATGGATGCAAATAAAGAAGTTAGTCCATGAAATGGATGTGACCAAAAGAAGCTAGTCCATAAAACTATAATTTGGATAGGAGCTTGAAATACATGTACTATTATAATTAAATTAATGAAATTAATAGATATTATGGTTCATGTGAAGATGAAAAGCTTATGTATTCAAAAAACTTGGGATAAAGATGAAAGAGATTTATAGTTTTATTTTAAGCTTTGATATTTAGGTAGGATTCATTTTTGGAATAGTATAAGTATAATTATAGATAATAGTTTGAAAGATAATGAGTTAGAAATTAATAAAATTGAAGATAAAATTATAGTTTTACTAACTATTATTGATGATAAGATCATTAATATTTTAAGTGGCTATGTCCCTCAAGTTGGTTTGAATGTATACTCATAAGAAAACTTTAGAATTAATACAAATAATACCTCTTGGAGAAAGAGTATTTATTAGAGGAGATTTAAATAGACATATTATTAGCATGACATAAGTTTTTAAAAACATTTATCTTAGTTATGGGTATTGAGTGACTAATGAAGAAGGTTAGATTATATTGAATTTCACTTTAGATTATAATTTTATAATTATTAATATTTTATTTAACAAAAGATATGAGCATAATCACTTATAAGAATGAGCCTATAAAATACAAATTGGTTATTTCCTTATTAGAAAATAGATCATTATATTACAAAGATTGTAAGGTCATTCCGGATGAAAGTTTAAATAGGAGCATCAAATACTAATTTGAATTTTAAGATAAAGGGTTGAAAGAAGAATAATAAATCAAGCATTAGTATAGAATTAGATAAGGGTATTAAAAGAACATTAATAATAATATTTTTATAAGTAAACTATAAGATCCTAGGATTTATGATGTTCATGGGAAGGCTAATTCTATGAAAAAAAGATTAAGCAAGTTCCAAAAAAGTGCTTGATGAATCATAAGAAAAATCCCCTATTAATAAAAGTAGTTTGAAATGGAGTTAAAATATGAGTACTTGCAAGAGATTAAACCTTCGCCATTATTTTTCAAAGTGTGTTGGATTTATTTCACACTTCATTAAGTTCTTTACATATTTTGTCTCATTATATATCATAAATTTTAGCATGAGAATTAAATTATTCTTGCTTTATTCAAATTATTATTTTTCTTTCTCTATTCTTCATTTTGTTACTCTTGTCAATAATCTCTTCCTAATTTTATTTTGGCTGAATTATTTATGGATTTTAGCATGAGAAATTATATGGGATTTATTCAAATTATTTTCATGTTATCTTTCCTCATTTATTAAATTTTTAAATTTATATTTGTTAGAAATTTGAATTTAAGTATTTTTTGAAATTTAAATTGTATTTTTATCATATTTTGTTTCCAAATGAGTTTTATCTATTTATGGCATGATGTGGCTAACCCATAATATATTTTTTATTCATCAAATTTAAATTTATTTAACTTAATCTAAGTTGATTTAAATTCAAATACAATTATATCTTGAATTAAGTGCATTTTTCAAAATTTTTATTTTTTTCATTTATGAAAAGTTTTGGTTGTCCCCTATTTATTTAATTTTGATTAATCTAAAGTATATAAATGTTTCAAAAAGCTTCTCAAATTGACTTCCCATAACTTACATGTGATTGATTACATTGATTAATGATGGATCCATATTTGGAATGAGTTTGGAAAAAATTCCCTTTATGCATTCTTAATTTATTTTATTAGTTTTTATTTATTTGACTTTCCTTAATTCTTCTCAATAAATTTAGTTAAATAGATATCTCTTGATTGAACCCCTTTTGAATGTGCTCAGCTATGTTCTTAACCAAATCAAATTCAATTTATTTTTGAATTATTTCAAATTCTCTCCATGCTAGATTATTTCCTTATATCGAATTAATTCATTAATTTTAATTGCATAAATCTTCTTCCCTTCTTTTAGCCTTGATCGACAACATCAACCCAAATTTTATGTGATTTAAATTTTTGTGATAAGCTTTATTAATTAAAATCAAATATATTACCTTAATTGATTTCCCTCTTTTGCTTTTGTCTTGGCCGAAATCTAAATTGTCTTTAACTTAATTAATTAATCTAAGTGACCTTTTTTCTATTTTTTTCTCTCTTGATTTGGCAACCCTATGCATTCAAATTTAAAATTATTTAAAATTATTTGCATGTGTCTAATTATTCAAAATCAAATTATTTTCTTAGTTTCTTTCCTTATATTTCCTTCATGCCTTGAACCTCTCTTGCATCTTAGTCAATTTAAGGATTTATGCTATGCAATGTCTAACCTTCATCTCAATCCTTTCCACCTTGGTTGTTCTCTTGCTAGTTCCTTTCTTGAAGGTCCTCTTAGAATCAAAGTGCTAAAGATTTTCTTCTCTACATTACTTTTTTCTTGACTGAGACCTTGCCTAAAATTATGGTTGATTCAGGTGCCAAAGCTCACTTCTTTCCTTTGATCTCACCTTGGTTTATACCTTCCTTGGGTCTATGTTGAAGCAAAGTGCAAAAGCTGCTACTCCTTCATTCCTTCCACTCTTGGCTGAGACATATCTTAATGATCGCATGAAGTGATGCTTAATATTATCTCCTTTCATTACACCTTTAACATCATTCAAGTGAAGATCTACTTCAACTCCTTCAAGCCTCTTTTAAGCATTGGAAAGATCACATTAAGTAACTACTTGCATTACATACACATAAGGACTTGAGTAAGAATTTTTATTTCATTTCAATCTTCTAAATTAATGATTTCATTGTCTTGTTTTGGATCAAATAGATATTTTAAATTTTAAGATCTTTTCAAATCTCTTTTCATTTACCTTCAAGTCGCTTAAGAGATTTTTCTCTTTGATTTAATTGATTTGAATCTTTCTCTTTAAAGTTTTATTTTGATTGTTCTTCATAGTTTTTATCTCCAAAATCTTTTCTTTCTACTTTGTGCAAGTGATTTGAAAAGGTACTCTCAAAATATTTGCTCTACTCTCTTCTATTTATTTGTCATATCATTATGTAGATTAGGTTAAGTACAAAATTATTTTAAAATTGAGAGTTAGACATACAAAATATATTTTTTTTATTCTTGTTATAAAGGGTTGAGGTTATACTTGCCCATTATAGAAAAGTGTGGAGTTGGGGTTGTACTTGCCCTGTCTAGAAAAGTACAGGAGATTGAGTATAATCTCATTTTGAACACTAAATTTTTAGTTAGAGTGACTAGGCATGGATGTAGGCCTATTTTTGGATTTGGCCGAACCACACAAAAAATCTTATTTATCTTTCTTTTTTTACTTTTATCATTTTACTTTACTTGCTTTCTCCTTATAATATATTTTATTCACCTTTGCAACTAAATTTTCTACAAGCTTAAAATTATGTTTTGATTTGATAAATATTTAATATACCCAATTCACCCTCCCCCTCTTAAGTTCCATAACTTCTTAACATTTAATATTAATTTAAAAAGATACTAAATTAATGGAGAAAGTGTTTTTTGGTTTTTATTTTTAAGAAAAGAGGTCCTGCACAAGAGTGTGTAAATTATAGTTAGAGGAATTAAGTTAATGTGTCATACATTAAAAATTTTGGGAGAGAGTGATTGAGCATAGATTACAACATGAAATAAAAGTTTCTCAAAACTAGTTTGGATTTATGCCAGGTAAGTCTATTATGGATGCTATATATTTGTTGAGAGGATTTGATGGAGAAGTGTAGAAAGAGTAAAATGGATCTACATATGATATTTGTTGATTTATAGAAAGCATATAATAAAGTTCCAAGAAAAAGTGTTCTAGAGAGTTTTAGAAAAGCAAGGAGCTAACATTCCTTATATTCAAGTCATTAAGGATATGTATAGTAGAGTTATCACTTATCTTCAAACACAAGGAGGATTGACCAAGTATTTTCATATTTTAGTTGGATTGCATTAATGATAGGCTTTAAGGCCATATCTTTTAGCTCTAGTTATAGATGTTCTTACTAAACATTTAGATTAATTTTTTTGATGATATTCTTCTTGTTGAAAAGACTATAGAGGGAAAAAACTTGAATTATCGAGGTCAGCCTTAGAGTCTAAAGGCTTTCGTTTGAGTAGATCTATAATTAAATATAAGGAGTGTAATTTTTTGTAATAGAAGATCTAATGGTATAATGGTGATAATAGGTGATCAATTCATTAAAAAGAATGAATGTTTTAGATATCTCAGATTTATTTTTCACAATGATGGTGATGGTTGAAGCGGAGGAATGCATCAGGCCTATTTTGTAATAGGAAAGTACTGCTTAGACTTAATAGAAAATTTTATCAAATGGTGGTGAGGCCTGCAATGCCTTATGGCATAAAATGTTGGCCAGTGAAGTGAAGTATAAAATTAAGTGTTTCAAAAATGAGGATGCTTAGGTGGATGGTTGCTTAATACTAAAAGACAAAATAAGAAATATATATAAGGTTGGAGTAGCTCAAAGATAAGATTAGAGAGTCGCCTTAATTGATATGGCCACAAAAAATGATGACCTAGTTAGAGAGTAGGTGTATAAATATTGACATATGTTAAGAATGATAGAGTAATTTATTAGGATAAAATGAGAATATGATACTTAACAAGACACATTGAAGGAAAAAGTTTCATATACTTGATCCCACATAATGGAATAAAGACTTGTTGTTATTGTTGTTGTCTTCATATTAGTATAAAATAAAAGAATACAATCAAATTATCATCATGTTTTATTTTTTATGAGAATAATCAGGTGAAATAATACAATGTTGAAAAAAATATTATATGATTCCAATTACTTGTAATCCATCTTTTTTATTAATGAAATGTTTTAATATGTTATTCATGACTGCGATGGTGTCTCACAGCCCATTTTTCAATCTTATTTTATGACATTTGAACAAATTTAATCATAAAGTTACACATATAATATAAATGCAAAACCTTGAACTAAAAATCTATTAGTTGAAGGTCTATATTTTCAACTACTAAACCAAAGTACATAGACAATTTTTTACTCTCATCTCTCTTTTTTTCTCCATACTTTCAATGAATTTACCATATGAGTATTTATGTAGGAGAAAATTTGCTGTTAACTAGCGGTCAAATGGAACTTAGACAATTTCATTTTTATTCTGAAATATAATATATTTATCTTATTAAAAAACTTACTAAACTTATTTTGTTATGGTCTTCTAAAATAAAATCAAGAGATGTCTTACAATTTGATAGAAATATGCTTCAGTTTCATAAGCAATCTATATTCACATTTATAATAAATTTTATTATATTTTTTTATTTCTCATTAGTTCACCATTATAGAAGGACATTAGATAAAAATATAAGACATTTGTATTTAAAATATATAATAATTACTTTATATAATAGAATTACATTTTATTTCATTATTTATTCTAACATAAAATAACAATTTATTATGTTATCAAATCAAAATTTTTTGTTGTGATCTATGTGATTTCAATCTTTATATAAAAATTGTATCAAAGACTACAAAAAAACTTATTTCATATTTTTTTAAAAAAAAAAGATAAAATCTAGGGCTACATATGAAATGAGCTAAGCTGAGTAGGAGGTTATTTAAGCTTTAGCTCATTCTACACGTGTTTAAGCTCGAGCTTGATTTGACCTTGGGATATTGTTCAACCTCAATTTTTTTAGATTTCTGATTGTTTATGTTTGATTTGAGCTTGACTCTAGCTTATAAAATATGTAATATGAACATATTTTATAAATATATATCATTAATATTGTTCCAATAATAAAAAAAATATATCAAATGAAAAACTAATCTTGATGCTAAGGTACAAACATTAAAGAAATTTGAAGGAACTAAATTGGTGTCTAATTTTATCAAATTCTAGCTTAGAATGATATAAAACCCCTATTCAAAATAGATCTCTTATTAACAAATAGGAAAATGATGGGGATTGAATGATATCGAATAAGATGGATCCACTTTTGTTTCTCTATACCCTTAACATATCTAGCTAGGTTAATGATATTGCTACTTTGATTTAACAATATTATTTTTGAACAAAAGATGATTCAAGGACAAAAACATTATTTCTAGTATTTTTATCTCTTTCAAGCTAATCTGCATTTATTTCCTAATGTAGGCTTAGAGTATGGAGTTAAAAATTATATTACAAATTTAGGTATTTTTATCCCACATATATTTATCAATGTGATCATTTAAATATTCACATCGCCCAACAAAACAAGTTAAAAAAAAGTTTTTCTATTGGCTTAATGGTTAGGCTCTTATCTCTCCACAATGGTAAGGGTTTGAAACTCACTGGCCCTACATTTGATTAGGTTTCTTTTAGTGATTATAAAGATTGCATTATGATTCAATAGTCCATTTTACTTCAAATATTTTATATAGATGAATTACTTAGGTCATTGCTCTAACATATAGACCCCCACAGTGATTCTTGATTAGATATTTTAAGCATAATAGATTAATCCATTTTTTATTTAAGAAAATTTTAATTATTCTTAAAACATTAAGTGGATTCTTATGATTCAATTTTTTTTGGATTTTTATTTGAATTCTAAGTTCATAGAATGATTAAATATAATTTTTAGCCCATTATTTTATATATTATAAACTTTATAACTAAGGTTTTAATTAATTTTATTTTCTTAATCATTTATTAAATCCTACGTAAATGATTTGAGGTTTTAACAACTTCAAAGGGCCTGGGAAAGGTTTTAAGTCCTCTAATGTTAATTAAAATGTCCTAGATCTCTTTTAGGTATTTTTATATTTATATATTATTTATTTCTCTTAAAATATCATAGATGACTTTAAAAATTCATAACTTATGATCTGATCATTTTGATTTCCAATATTTATGATGAGTATGCTTCATTCTCTAAAATTTCAACCTAATCAATTCAATATCCTAAGAGTAATTAAGGTTTAACTATTTCAATAAAATCTAAATTAAGTCTAAATTACTAAATGTTCATAAGAGTTTTTAATTATCTTTAATTCTTTTTGAAACATGAATCAAGAGAGTAGTTATTTAAATTATTTAGATTATTGAAGTGAATTATTGAAGTTCAGCCCATATAAATGATTTAACTAATTCAATAATCCCTAGTTAAGTTACTTTGGGGTTTAATGCATTTTAGTGAGCCCAATATTTTTAGGGTTCATTAGTGTCGATACGATGGTTTAAGTTATTTCTACATTTTCCCTAATTTTCTAGGTTTAATATTAATTAATTTTATTAAATTAAGAGTTTAGAATTGAAAATTATGCAACTTATGATTCATTTGAGATTAGCTATTGAAAGTTTTATGCTAGATGTGTCTTAGCATAAATTTTGTTATATAAAAATTTCAAATCAATTGGATGATTATTTTGGGTTCAATTAAAGTATGATTATTTTCATTAAAACTAAAATTAAATTAAATTCATCCAATAAAAAATTAGTGCATTTATTTATTTTTTTTCTTTTATTCCCCTCTAAAATATAAATCCAAAAAGGGTTGTTTACATTTTTAGGATTTTTGGTTGATTTATTACAATTTTAGAAGATTGAATCAATTAAATGAATTAAATAGTTTTAATTAACCCATAAATAGTGATTTATTCCAAGTTTTTTTATAATTATCTCAATTTTAGAATAATTAAATTTATTAATTTTAGGATTGGACTTAGAAATTTCATATCTTTGAATCCCTTTTAAATTGACCCTTGAAATTTTTACGTTAGGTGGGTTTAACCGTAAATTCAAACACTAAAGATTTTATACTAAATGGGCCATTGGTTTAGAAGTAATTAATATTCGATTATTTTCATTCAAACTTAAATTAAACCAAAATAAAATTGGGGCTTTTTGGTTTAATAGATTCTTCTCAATCAGAGGAATCCATAGAGCCTTTATTTGCAATTTTTCATTGTCTGGTTGAATTTCTATGATCTTTTAAGATTTTTATGATTTTTTATTAATTTTTCAAAATCAAAAATTTGATTCTTTTTTATTTATTAGAGTTGACATCTGATGCGATAACACTTTACGTGTTCTAGTGGACCATTGGTCCACATGGGATCTACATGGATCCTACACATAAAGTGGTAGGATTGAGCTGGGTGACAAGATTAATTATCTGATCAAAGATAGACAGTTAAAATTAATCTTGCTAACTTAATGAGAGTAAATTAAAATTCTATTGCATTGATCTCGATCATTGATTCAATTTAAATCAAGTCAATTGAATCAACAACTAGGGCTTCATCTCTTACCTCTCCATGAGAGGCGAAGCTTGTACTAAAACTAAAGAGAAATTTTAGTGATCCTTGCTGAAATTTTACTTGTTATCAATTAGGGAAGATTTAGAAAAGAAAGTCTAGGAATTCTAAGGAAATATTTCCTAGAACCATATGATTTCATTTCTCAACACTCCAAGGCCTATTGGCTACTACGGTTTGAGTTTCATACATCACTCAAGCTCATTTTGAATATATTAATTTATTATTTTGAAATCATTTAATGAGTCAAGGTGGAGCTATGGGAAGAAGATCTCCTCTTACCTCCTTTTGATTTGCTCTGAGATCAACTATCACAATCATTCACCGAGTTTGACCAAATTCAAGGTTAGAATGCTTGTGAAGATGGAAAAAAGGTTTGGTTTCATAAGTGGCCAACCCTCCTCCATTGGAGGAGCTTGGAGATGGTCTACCTTGGGAAATTGGAGTCTAGTACTCTTCAAGGTGGTGAAGGCACATGCTTGAGGTGGCTAAATGAAGAGATAGAGGTTGTCATGTAAGAATTTTGGGTGATTTTGGTGGCTCAGCTTTTTCCTCCATAGCCTCCACCTCACTCCATGGCACCACCACATTCCTTTTTTGGTGGATTTCTACTACTTTGGTTGTGCTCAAAGGCTCTGAGGTTGGACTTTAGCTTAATTAGAATGGGTTTGAATTCAAGAGCTCAGATTGGGCAAATTTAGGTTTAGGTTGCTTTGAGTTGGTTTCATGGCATTTTTCGTGATTGATTGACTTTATTTTTAAGTTATAATTGCTCTTAATTATGACTTGAATGATTTATGGATCAATTGATCTAAGTTATGTTTGGGTTGGATTAAATTTAGGCTAGTTTGACTCACTTAACCTAAATGGATCATGTTGGGTCTTCTAGCCTATTTGATCACTTTAGGATTTAGATTAAAATTCCTTTGTGTTTAATTAATCATTTATGATTATTGTAATTGATTAATTTAATTTAGTTTTAATTATATTTTAATTTTAACCCAAATTAGCCCATTTTGACTTAAATGGGTTGAGTTGGGGTTATTTTAGTCAAGTGAACAATTTAACCCAAATAAAAGTGTGTTTATGGTTTAATTATATTTAATTAAGTGTTTATAGTAATTTGGATTAATTAATTTTAATTAAATTGAATTTAATTTTGATTTTAGCTCATGTTGACCTAAATTATGCTTAAATGAGTCGAATTGAGTTCATTTAGGCTAAGTGATCAAATTAAACCTAAGAAAGGGTTAGATTATCTTTGAATATAATTTTTAAGTATTTAGGAGTGTTTAATTTTGGTTAAATTCAATTTAATTTAAATTTTTCTTAATAGGACTTATTTAGGTTCACTTGGGTCTAGTGATCAACTTACTCATTCGAGCCCTCATTGGATTTAGTTATATTTTCTTGTGGAATGACATGATAAGTCACTTTGATCCCCATATAAATTCAATTCTATGTTCATTTATGCTTGTGGAATAGCTCTATGCATTTATTTGATTTACTTTAATTTAATTTTAATTTTATTTAACTTTATTTAGACTTAGGTGAGATTGGGACTAATTAGGTTGATTAGATTAATCAACCAAATTAACTCAATTAAGGCTCAATTGATTTTAGATTTTAATTTATATTTATTATTTTAATTTTGTTAGTAATAGGTTTGATTAATCTCACCTAATCCAATTAAATTAGGTCGAGACCTAGTGGGGTCGACTTGGTGAATTTCACTTATGATGTTGGCTTTAGATTTAATTTTAGTTTCAAAATTTATGTTTGGTTTTATTTGGTATTTGTTTTGATTTGATTATATACCTAGTCACTAAGTATATTATCATAAGTACTTAATTAAATAGCTCCCAGTCTAAGATTAGGAGTTTAATTATTAGGATTAAAATAAATGTCAACCTCATCCAAAATGAGGTCAACACATCCAACCAAAAGTGAAAATTGCATTTATTATTAGGAATGGTGTTTATTGTTATAATGTCCCTTTGGGCTTAAAAATAAAGGCACTACTTATTAGCTACTTTTGGATGTATTTTTTAAAAATAGAAAGGTTGAAATGTTGAAGTTTATATTACTAATTTATTAACTAAAAGATGGTCTTTAAAGGAGCACATTGAAGGCTTGGAAGCGGTTTTAACACACTGAGGTAATTTAACATGAAGCTAAATCTACTCAAATGGATGCTTGGAGCTAGATCAAGTAATTTTTTTGGGTTATATTAACTCTTGATCCGATCAAAGTCAATCCTGAAAAAGTTAAAGAGATTTTGGGAATTTCATTTCCTAAAAATATTAAGAAAATTTAAATGCTTATTG